>CM055119.1:169588477-170068477 GCA_029206835.1 Rana muscosa | reverse complement strand
ATACATGAAAACCTTCTTTGTAAACGTACGTTTACTGAGACAGGGCGACTGCTCTGGGCAGAATCACACACCTGTACATAATGCTGCACTTCCGGGTCTAGGGTGCGCCGGCGACCCACTCCCACTATGATTGGACACAGTGGCAGACGCAATGTCTGCCGACCGTTCGGTAGTCAGACTCCCACTATAAGTCGCTGATTGCCGCTATTACTAGTAAAAAAGAAAGAAAAATATCCCATAGTTTGTAGACGCTAGAACTTTTGCGCAAACCAATCAATTTTACCAATAATATGTAAATCAAACTAGAAACAGAAATATGTGCTGCGCTAAAGATTCTGTACTACTACAAAATCATGTGTGTGAAACCAATGTGTTCAAAATCAGTATAAATCGATGTAAATGAACACAAAATTATATATTAACCACTTCAATACCAGGCACGTGCACCCCCTTCCTGCCCAAGCCAGTTCTTTGCTTTCAGCGCTGTCACACTTTGAATGACAATAGCGTGGTCATGCTACACTGTACCCGTAACAAATGTTTTATCATTTTTTTCCCACAAATGGAGCTTTCATTTGGTGGTATTTGATCACTGCTGGGGTTTTTATTTTTTGCTCAACAACTAAAAAAATAAATGTTTTTCTTTGTTTCTGTTATAAAGTTTTGTAAATAAGTACGTTTTTTCCTTCAATGACTGGCACTGATAGGCGGCACTGATGGGTGGCACTGATCTGGCAGGCATTCATAATGGGCATTGACTGTCACCATTTGTGGGCACTGATTGGCATATATTGGGCACACTGTGGCATCCCTGGTGGCCATGGGGGGAATACCTGGCCATCCATGTGTTGGGGAACTTCCCTGGTGGCATCCCTGATGGTCCAGTGTGAGCATCCACGAGGGGGCTGCGCTGATAAACAATCCACCTGTCAGGAGAGACGCCGATCGGCTCTCCTCTACTCGCGTCTGTCAGATAAACGACTCTTCCTGTTTACATCGTAATCAGCCGTGATTGGACACGGCTGATCACTTGGTAAAGAGCTACCGTCAGAGGCTCTTTACCGAGATCGGTGTAGCGGGGTGTCAGACTGACACACTGCACCACCATCTTTTGGTGATCAAATACCACCAAAAGAAAGCTCTATTTGTGTGAAAAAAAATTATATAAATTTCATTTGAAGTGGATCTATCATTAAAACCACACTGCTCATGAATTAACCGGGCACCTGCCAAACTTAATAAATCTTTTTTTAATTATATTAAAAGGGTATTTTACTTTTTTTTTTTTTTTTTTTTTTTAGTCAGTAGCAGCTATACATAAAAAATATGGTTTTTAAAACTTTATAACATTGTTACAGTCATTTACATTTAACTAATCTTTTTTTTTTTTTTTACATGTATGTATGAAAACAAAAAGCAACAGATCTTCTTTAGAGAAGACTACAGTAGTAAGTAGCTAAAAACCTGTTACTGCAATACTTTTATACGACCACTAGATGTCATTATATCATTACAAATCCTTATAAGTGTTGCAAAATAATGTGTGCCACCTACTGGTTCTGATTGATATTGCGGCCAGCAATGGATTATGCATGCTAGACACTAGGAATCACATTTTCTATAATTTCTTTTAATGTTTCATACAGGTATATTAATTGTCATAATTTATATAGCTAAAAGTGTTGTTCAGAGTATGCAATTATCCAGCTGAAGTCTTGATTTTTATAGTCTGTCTCCATAACATGTAAAGCATATTTAATTATTATAATGATGATGATTGACGATTGTGAATGTACAAATGTATAATGTAAAGCGCTGTGTAAATTGACGGTGCTATATAAGTACCTAAATAATAATAATAATAATGATTATTATTTATCATGTGTTTGTGACTTAAACTGTATGAAGCTGCCTTTTTCAGATTGCATACTGGAGGGTTGGATCACTCTCATACACAGAGCCCAGTGGTCAGGATCTCTAGCATCTGACACCCCCCCCCCTGCACAGTACTCCAATCAACAATCCTCATGTTCCCTGAGCACCATTTTTGATTGGAGCACTGTTCAGGGAGAGTAGTGGTCCAAACCTCCATCAAGCTGCCAGCATAGGGCAGTCTCTTACAATTGAAATTGTGGACACATAATTTTAAATAAATGCAAAATTATTGCTTGGCTGCAAAGCACGTGTAAAAGGAAAAGTTCAGTTGGGGTTCGTAATCCAGAAGGAACCTAGTCTGATACTCCTATCAGATTAATACAAGCATTCACATACATGCTCTAGGTCTTTTATTTTATTTTATCAGAAGCCAGTTAATGTACTGTAGCACCCACTTGGATAGATGTCTAGGATTAGTTAGATTTAGTGCTGGCTCACTGTGTTCAATGGAGCTGTTTTTTATTGCTAGGTAAATTTAGCTTGTCTCACTGTAACCAGCATAGCTGTAATTGTTGTGTTAGGCAAATTTAGTTGTGCTCACTGTAATAAGTGCAGCTGCATGTCATTAGTTAGGTCTGCTCAGTGTTTCAGCTGTTGCTAGTTTTGACTGTTTCCTCTTTTTCCAGGGAACTGGATAAGTCTCTCTGGAACATAAATGTGAAGCAATGGCAAATGACAGCATGAATAATTATACAGCAATGGCCCTGAAGGCTGCTGGGAGTCTGTATAAAATACCCTGAAGAGGGAAGTTCCAGTCTGAAGGGCTTGCTGCCCTCCAGCGCAACGCTGCCATGTGTTTGCTGTTTGTGAGGTCTCAGGTGGGGGACCTGAGGGCCTGGATGCTGAAGCTACAACAGAGCTACAGAGGGGCTCTCTGCTGAAGAAGATCTAATCTGATATTATAGGAGAAAGGTGTTGAATGGATGTTGGAAGGAAGGCAACTAATGTCCCCTGAACATTTGTGAGTACAGACTGCTGTGAGAGATCTTGGAGACTTTTGACACCCTTCTGGTGCCAGAGTCGCTGTCTGTTTTTTAAAGGGGACATTGGCTGGTGTCTAAAGAGCTCAGTCTAATCGAATTCCTTGTGTAGGGACTCTGCTCTTGTTGTTGTTAAGAAGAAACCTACTTTTAACTGCTTCTACCACAACCCAAGTCCACAGAGCAGGACTTCTGCTTCAGCTTCCACTGTCCTCAACCGGTATATAGTTCTCTTTTTGGAGTATCCTGCTCAATTCCCTCAACCCTATCCCCAATCAATCCAACAAAAAAAAAAAAGGAGCACCCCATGACTTGTTTTTGAGGAAAAGAGTGAGTGTGTGCTGGCAGTGGGGTAATCCACTGGGAGAAGAACCTGGGCAATTTCCAGCGCCTTCTTCAGGGGTAGCGCTACACATACATTCGTTTAGAGGTAAAGCCGTGTTGGCTTTGAATGCCCAAATTATATACAGGAAATCAGAAAAAACTGTATTTGTGCTTGTACTTGATTGGATGATTGAAGTGAATCCAGCTTCACCTTCTTCTCTAAGATAAATGAACAGTCACTATGGAATGTGAAAATACACTTTGGAAAGATAAAAGCCCTTTTCCTTTAGTATATCAACACCACTATCTGAGCATTGTTTTGCAATAACTGGCAGTTTAGTTATTAACAGAACAGTAATGATCACCTTGTAGCCACTTAACTGAAGCGGCGTGTAACTTTGTGTCCATTTATCTTATTTTAAATATGGACCAGTGCTATACATAGTGCAGTACATTATCCATCACCTGTAAAATCGGAAATGGAGTCATTATAATCCTCAAGGGTTGTGTCAGGGCCATTATTCCCTATGTCGGGGATATGCAATTATCTAGCTTGTGCAATTCGTTTCGTAACGAATCGAAATTCGTCCGAATTTAGCAACTTTCGGGCATTCGGAAGCATTCGAATTTCCGAACAAAGCAATTACGAATAAAACCGAATCCGAAATAAATTATACCGCAAAATAGCGAATGCCCGAATGTCTTCGGCATAATTCGTTATGAAAAAGTTACGAATGTACGAATCCATTCGAAGCACAATAACACTCTGCTCTGCTCTCTGCTTCTCCCTCACACCGTGCTGAACTCCCTCTCAAAATGGTGTACAGGGGCGGAGGTTATAGCCGCATGAAAAAACGAAAGTAAAATACGAGATTTTGAATCCATTCGAAGCACAATAACACTCACTCTGCTCTCTGCTTCTCCCTCACCATGCTGAACTCCCTCTCAAAATGGTGTACAGGGGCGGAGGCTATAGCTGCATGTAAAACACGAAAGTAAAATACGAGATTTCTAATCCATACGAAGCACAATAACACTCTGCTCTGCTCTCTGCTTCTCCCTCACCGTGCTGAACCCTCTCAAAATGGTGTACAGGGGCGGAGCCTATAGCCGCATGTAAAAAACGAAAGTAAAATACGAGATTTCGAATCGTTACAAATAACCGCTATGTATTTAGAAAAGTACAAATCCATTCGAAGCACATTAGGCATAATAGGCAGCGTCGTTGTGAGAGAGACACGGAAAATTACGAATCAACGAACCCAAAAAAAGTTACGAAAGTAGGAGTTGTGTCCAGAATCAACGAAAAACAACGTACTCTACCGAAAGTACGAATTATAAAGCAACAAAAAAATTCAACGAAAAATGTCGCTTGCGAAAATACGAATTAGTCCGAACACGAAAAATCCCGTCTAGCAAAATTACGAATGATTACGAATCAACAGGACCGGAAAGAAACGAACCGAAACTAAACTAATTTTTCCGTTGTGCACAAGAAGCGAACCGAAACGGAACAAATTTTTCCGTTGTGCACAAGTCTACAATTAGCGGACCTCCAGCTGTTGCAGAACTACAAATCCCATGGAGCATAGCAAGACTCTGACAGCCACGAGCATGACACCCAGAGGCAGAGGCATGATGGGACTTGTAGTTTTGCAACAGCTGGAGGTCCGCTAATTGCATATCCCTGCGGGCCTATGTGATTGACACAAACCCTGCCCCTTTCTGTGTTTACAGGTGAGCAATAATGTATTGCATGTTGTAGTAATGAAGGTACACTTCAGTCATAAATAAAATTAAGGCTTGGGATGCATGCAGAATGTAGTTTTCATTTAAGCATTGCTCTGGTACATCAGTCCTCCCTGGTCCCTATTTGTTAATAATTTTGTGTCTCTGGAATCCGCTTGCTTGTGATGGTGGAACAAACCCAGATGTCTCTCACATATACAGTGCCTTGAAAAAGTATTCATACCCCTGGAAGTTTTCCACATTTTGTCATGTTACAGCCACAAACGTAAATGTATTTTCTTGGGATTTTATGTGATGGACCAACACTGAGTGGCACAGAATTGTGAAGTGGAAGGAAAATTATAAATGTTTTTTTTAAATTGTTTACAAATAAATATGTAAAAAGTGTGGCGTGCATTTGTATTCAGCCCCCCTGAGTCAATACTTTGTAGAACCTCCTTTCTCTGTAATTACAGCTGCAAGTATTTTTGGGGTTGTCTCTACCAGCTTTGGCACATCTAGAGAGGGACATTTTTGCTCATTCTTCTTTGCAAAATAGCTCAAGCTCTGTCAGATTGGATGGAGAGCGTCTGTGAACAGCAATTATCATGTCTAGCCACAGATTCTCAATTGGATTTAGGTCTGGACTTTGACTGGGCCATTCTAACACATGAATATGCTTTGATCGAAACCATTCCATTGTAGCTCTGGCTGTATGTTTAGGGTCGTTGTCCTACTGGAGGTGAACCTCTTCCCCAGTCTCAAGTCTTTTGAAGACTCCAACAGGTTTTCTTCTAAGATAGCCCTGTATTTGGCTCCATCCATCTTCCCATCAACTCTGACCAGCTTCCCTGTCCTGATTAAGAAAAGAATCCCACAACATGATGCTGCCGCCACCATGTTTCACGGAGGGGATGGTGTGTTCAGGGTAATGTGCAGTGTTAATTTTCCGCCACTCCAAAGACATGCTGTTAGGTTAATTGGATCTTGTCCAAATTGGCCCAGTATATATGTGTGTACGACTGTGTGTCCCAAGCGTGTCGAGACCCTACGGGGTAAAATGACTGCACCAGCCAAGCAGACACTGGCTGCAAAAAGCGCCTAGAGGCGATTCAGTTTGCATGTGTAGCGCTATACAAGTCACTCATTCATTCACACATAGCGTTTTGCTTTTAGGCCAAAAAGTAAAATTTTGGTCTCATCTGACCAGAGCACCTTCTTCCACATGGTTGTGTGTCTCCCACATGGCTTCTCACAAACTGCAAATGGGACTTCCTATGGCTTTCTTTCAACAATGTCTTTCTTCTTGCCACTCTTCATAAAGGGCAGATTTGTGGAGCGCACAACTAATAGTTGTCCTGTGGACAGATTCTCCCACCTGAACTGTGGATCTCTGCAGCTCCTCCAGAGTTACCATGGGCCTTTTGGCTGCTTCTCTGATGAATGCTCTCCTTGCCCGGCCTGTCAGTTTAGGTGGACGGCCATGTCTTGGTAGATTTGCAGTTGTGCCATACTCTTTCCATTTTCGGATGATGAATTGAACAGTCCTCCATGAGATATTCAAAGCTTGGGATATTTTTTTATAACCTAACCCTGCTTTAAACATTAATTAGCACTGTAATGATAAAAACAAAAGAAATAGGCTAAAATAAGAATTCTCAGTTAATATCAAAGTTATATATTTATGCTATATTATATAAACCTTGCACTATTCATTTAGAATTCTATTTTAAGGCTGGGTTCACACTTATGTGAATTGCATGTGGGTTATCTCACATCCAATTTGCATGACAGGAGACTGTGACTGCTGCTCTCAATAGAGCGGTTCACACATCTCCGGGGCGGCCGCGGAGCACACAGCAGAAGGGTCCTTTGCGTTTTGGCTCAGTTTTTGGGTTCACCCTGTTTGCAGAGTGGCTCGCAGCAGGGGGGTCCGGTGCGTCCCTGTTCTTCATTTCAAGGGGTGAATCAGGTCCAAATTTTTTGCCTGAATTTTTTGCCTGAAACAGAGCCAAAGATGCACAGGACCCTTCTGCATTGCACAAGTGTGAAGACCCGAAAACTCTCACTTTGACACTACCCCCAGAGGTGCCGCTGGATTGTTTGGGTCCCTTGCCCTACACCAGTGATGACCCGCCTTATACCTGGTCTTAAGTAACCCCCAACAAACCTGAAACTTTTCAATGGCTTTTATTAAAGGGAATAAAACCCTGCAAAAGAAATTGGTCAGGCAAACAAAAAAAAATGCAGTGTCACAATGCAAAAACCCACCTCATATAAGGAGAGAACCTACCTATGAGCAGGAGGCCTAATCCTTCTGATATGTCTAGGATACTCCAGTACGGTTATCTCCTAGCCATAATCCTTGGTGTAGCTGCGGGAGTTTTCAGTGTCCAGCCACCATTGTGTGTTTTAACTCGTCCTGTTGCATTCCCAAACCCCCAAACTGGGAACCTCTCACCACATCAAGTGTGCAGACCTATGAACTCAAACACCGTTTTCACCAAAAGAGTTCCTATAAGAAACAGTCATGTGGTTTAAGGTGATGATAAATGATATCCTTATTCTCCAAAAATAATCCATACACATCCACTATTTAATGGTCCTGTAACCTTTATATCATGAAATTGTTTCTTATACTAGAAATCCCACAGTCCATCTCAGGAGCGAGCAAGAGAGGGTAGCTACATTCCTATAAAATGTAAGGCAATGGAGAATCAATATAGCCACCCTCTAACAGGAAGTCAGATCACTGCTGCTGCAAAAAAATTGGAGATTTGGAGGCTGAGAGCTATAGAAGGGACTTTTTTGAGGTAAAAGTACATACTTATAAAATATTTTTTTAACCACTTAACGCTCGCCCTATAGCTGAAAGACGGCTACAGCGGGCCTACTTTGTCGGGAGGGCGTCCATGGACGTCCTTCTGTGATCGTGCTGCCTGTGCGCCCCTGCGGGGCGCGGGTGGCGCACTCTGTGATTGCTGACTCCTTAGGACTCAGCTGATCACAGATTGGGGTAAAGGGCCAATCACAGCGGCCCTTTACCATGTGATCAGCTGTGTCCAATGACAGCTGATCACGGAAGTAAACACAAGCGCGTTATTGGCTTTTCTTTCCTCATGTTCACAGCATGAGGAGTGAAGAATAGAGCCGATAATTGGCTTGTATTAAAGAGACATCGGCACTGATTAACAGTGCAGTCCCAACAATGCCCATCAGTGCTGCCTATCTGTGCCCACCAGTGCTGCCAATCAGTGCTCATCAGTGCTGCCAATCAGTGCCTCCTCATTAGTGTCACCTATCAGTGCTGCCTATTAGTAACCCTTCAGTGCCGCCTGTCAGTGGTGCCTATCAGTTCATCCTTAGTTATCAGTGCCAATCAATGCACCTTTATCAGTGCACATCAGTGAAGGAGAGAAATTACCTATTTGCAAAATTTTATAACAAACTATGATTTTTTATTAATTTTTTTAATGTTTTCATTTGTTTAGCAAAAAAATAAAAAACCCAGTGGTGATTAAATACCACCAAAAGAAAGCTCTATCTGTGTGAAATGATAAAATGTTCATATGGGTACAGTGTTGCATGACCGCGCCATTGTCATTCAAAGTGTGACCGCGCTGAAACTGGTTTAACCACTTGCCTACTGGGCAGGAATGGGGTTAAAAGTGGACAAGTGGTTAAACCAGTGTTCAATGTCACTTTAACTCTCTAGCACAGTGTTTCTCAACTCCAGTTCCCAAGGCGCATCAACAGGTCATGTTTTCAGGATTTCCCTCAGTTGAAACGGCTGTGGTCATTTCTAAGGCAGTGAAACTGATCAAATCACCTGTGCAGAATAATGGAAAGCCTGAAAACATGACCTGTTGGGGCGCCTTGAGGACTGGAGTTGAGAAACACTGCTCTAGCAAGCACAAAGAGGTCTGTTTCCAAAAAAAAATTGCTCTACAAACATTTTCACCACCACAGCAAACAATCAACGTATTTTGTCTATCGTGATTACTTCCTATAATGGCTAGTGACATCTAGTGGCCGTAATGCAATATTTTTCTGATTGAGTTTTTTTTTTTTATATACTGAATTATGGCCACTAGATGGCCCTTATCATAGCAATAATCATATTAGACCAAAAAAAAATGATTTTTGTTGGCCACATATATATACAGCAATTTTTTATTAAAACGAAATTTCTACAATATCAGTTTACTCTGGACCAATTTTTTTTTTTCATTTGCATATAGAGATTCGTTCTTTCATTCCAAGTTACACTTATAACCCTCTCATCCACCACCCCGTGTCCGAATGGCTTTTCTGGCCACTTTTGTCCGGAGATATAAGAATGACATAGTGTTAACCTTCAGCATCCCTGGAGCAGTGCAGGATAATGAGCACTGCCAGCAGTTTCTTGTGAATGTAAGAACTGTGAGTCAGCAAGCGTGTAATATTTAGGCTGCTATTGTTCCAGCGGAGGGCTTTGCTGCTATTGTCCAGTGTTGGTCCAGCTCACGTTTAGTGGACTGTGGGAACGGATTAGAGTTTCATGCTTTTTTTCTTCCCCCTCTTGCATAAACTCCTGATCAAAGGCATTCCACAGATGACAAAACACTGTATACTGTGTCACATGGCCTGACCAGACTGAACTAGCAGTAGTTTAAAAACACACGCTGCCATTGTTCCCCCCCTAGCCTGTACATCTTACAATATAATTGCAAGAAAAGTCCTCAGAGTTTGCAAGAAAGAGAAAAGAATCTGCCTGCTCTGAGATGACCAAGTAAGGGCCTGCAGCTGCCTTCAGCTTGATGAATATGTAGGGGGGGAAAAAAATAAAAAGGAGTGAAGAGCAGAGTTACCAGCGATTGTCTCAGTAACAGATGGTATACTTTGACATATGCAAAAGACATGCTAGGCCCCTCGGACAGTAAAAAGAGTAGGTCACTTTGAAAAACTTTCAGATAATCCTGGGGTGCCTCATTGTCCAAGTGTCACTTCGCACTCTGCTTTATTTCCTAAGCTTGGTTTCATTTTTTTTTTATTATTTTATTTATTTTTTGTCTCATGGTGCCTGCATTTAAAGCTGGACTTCGGGATAAGCAAATATTGTCTAATACAAGAGTTGTGTCTTCTTAGTTGAATCTCGGTGTGCTTTGTGTATTTCTTCCAAGTAATCCGGCGTGAAACGTTGTCTCTGTGCAGCTTCCTGTAATAAAGACCGCTCACTGCTGCTCTCTCTCCTTCAGCTGGGTGACTGGTCATGTCTCCGCCCCCTCCTGTAGTTTTCTGCAGGCAGCTTATAGTGGGTGGGGCCTCTTTGGTTCCTCCCACAGCTCTGCTGTCTGCACAGGCTATACGCAGCACAGTGATGATGCCACTGCTACATTCGTATAATAATAACTGGGTGTGCAAAGGCATTTGGTGCACACAAATTATATTTATATCCAATTATATCCAATGTGGATATTGAGGAATACAGTTACAATTTATTTTTTGTGCTCACAGTTTAGGTTTAACCACTTGCCGACCGCCGCACGCCGCTGTACGTCGGCAGAATGTCACGGCTGTGCACATTGGCGTACAGGTACGTCCCCTTTAATGTGCGAGCCATGGGTCGTGTGCGCTTGCGACCCCGTCGGGAACTTTGTGACCCCCCCCACTCGCGGACCCGATCGCCGCCGGTGTCCCGCGATCGGGTCACAGAGCTGAAGAACGGGGAGAGGTAAGTGTAAACAAACCTTTCCCCGGCCTTCCTAGTGACACTGTCAGTGATCGTCTGTTCCCTGTCATAGGGAACAACGATCAGTGACGTGTCACGCCAAGCCACGCCCCCTAACAGTAAGGCCTCATGCCCACGGACGTTTTTACAGCCGCGTTTTTGAGCGTTTTTTACAGCTTAAAACCGCCTGTCCATGTTAGTCTATAGCTTCATGCCCACCTAGACGTTTTTGAGCTGCAAATAGCATAGACGTTTTTAAGCTGTAAAAAAAAAAACAGGACCAGTGCGTTCCTCAGCGTCGGAGTTAGGCAGAAAAAAACGCGAAGCGTCAAAAAACGCGCACTAACGCGCGGTCGCGTTTTTTTAGCTCCGATGTTTTTTTTTTTTGTTTTTTTTTTCTCAAAAAAAATAATAATTTTACAATAACATGGACAGGCTTTTTAAGCTGTAAAAAACGCAGCTGTAAAAACATCAGTGGGCATGAAGCCTAAGAATCAGTCTTTAGGTCACGCTTAACCCCGTCAGCGCCTCCCCCAGCAGGTTAACCCCTTCACTGCCAGTGTCATTTTTACAGTAACAGTGCATTTTTATAGCACTGTTCGCTGTAAAAATGACAATGGTCCCAAAATGGTGTCAAAAGTGTCCGATGTGTCCGCCATAATGTCGCAGTCACGATAAAAATCTCTGATCGCCGCCATTACTAGTAAAAAAGAAAATTATTAATAAAAATGCCATAAATCTATCCCCTATTTTGTAGACGCTATAACTTTTGCGCAAACCAATCAATAAACGCTTATTGCGATTTTTTTTATCAAAAATATGTAGAAGAATACGTATCGGCCTAAACTGAGGAAAAAAATATATTTTTATATATTTTTGGGGGATATTTATTATAGCAAAAAGTAAAAAATATTGAATTTTTTTCAAAATTGTTGCTCTATTTTTGTTTATAGTGCAAAAAATAAAAACCGCAGAGGTGATCAAATACCACCAAAAGAAAGCTCTATATGTGGGGAAAAAAGGACGTCAATTTTGTTTGGGAGCCACGTTGCACGACCGCGCAATTGTCAGTTAAAGCGACGCAGTGCCGAATTGCAAAAAGGGGCCTGGTCCTTTAGCAACAAAATGGTCCGGGGCTTACGTGGTTAAGGACCGGAATGATTTGCCCCCTTAATGACCAGGCAGGGTTAATTTTGGCAGCAAATTTCGATTTAGTTTTAGTCTCGATCGGAATTTCCGACAACAAATGTTCGATGGGAACTTGTTGTCGGAAATTCCGACCGTGTGTAGGCTCCATCGGACATTTACTGTCGGAATTTCCGACAACAAATGATTGAGAGCTGGTTCTCAATTTTTCCGACCACAAAAGTTGTGGTCGGAAATTTCGATCGTGTGTATCCTATTCCGACGTACAAAAATCCTGCACATGCTCGGAATCAATTCGACGCATGCTCGGAATCATTGAACTTAATTTTTCTCGGCTCGTAGTAGTGTTGTACGTCACCGCGTTCTTGACGTTCGGACAACATTTGTGTGACCGTGTGTATGCAAGACAAATTTGAGCGAAAATCCGTTGGAAAAATATCCACGTATTTCTTGTCGGAATGTCCGATCGTGTGTACGCGGCATTAGTCTTAGGACTAAAATGGCAGTTTAGTTTTAGTCCCATTTTAGTCTTCTGCAATTGTTTTAGTTTTAGTCATATTTAGTCGACTAAATCTCCAGTACATTTTAGTCTACTAAAACGAATTTTAGTTGTCTAAAATCTAATGGATGTAATTAAATTGTAATGCATTAGTTAACATTTCTCTACAATTTCCAAACTCATTATATACTGCTGGAGTGAAAAATAGAATATGTTATTATTTATGGTATTGAGGTATGAACATGCACTACAGACCAGTGTTAATTTTGAAGTCAAATTTTAATTTAGTTTTAGTCTTAGTCTTTTGACTTAAATGCCATTTTAGTTTTAGTCCCATTTTAGTCATCTCAATTGTTTTAGTTTTAGTCATATTTTAGTCGACTAAAATAGTAGTCATTTAGTCGTCAAAATTAACACTGTGACCAGGCCATTTTTTGCGATACAGCACTGTGTCACTTTAACTGACAATTGCGCGGTCGTGCGACGTTGTACCCAAACAAAATGTATGTCCTTTTTCTCCCACAAATAGAGCGTTCTTTTGGTGGTATTTGAACACCTCTGCGGTTTTTATTTTTTGCGCTATATGCAAAAAAAGAGCGTAAATTTTGAAAATTTTTGCTATAATAAATATCCAAATAATAAATAAAAACAAAAACATTTCTTCCTCAGTTTAGGCCGATATGTATTCTTCTACATATTTTTGGTAAAATAAGCGTTTATTGATTGGTTTGCGCAAAAGTTATTGTGTCAACAAAATAGGGGATAGTTTTATGGGATTTTTAATATTATTTTTTACTAGTTCTGGCAGCGAGCAGTGATTTTTAGCGGGACTGCGACATTGCGGCGGACCGATTTTTGACACTTTTTTTTGGGACCATTCACATTTATACAGCGCTAAGAGCTGAAAATAGCCACTGATTACTGTATAAATGACATTGGCAGGAAAGGGGTTAACACTAGGGGGAGATCAAGGGGTTAAATTTGTGTCCTAGGGAGTGATTCTAACTGTGGGGGGGGGGGATGGGACTGCCTGGAGGAGGAGACCGATCGCTTTTATAATCAGTATGAACAGCAAATCTGTCCCCTCTCTCCTGACAGAACATAGATCCGTCTGTTCACATTGACAAATCTCTGTTTTGTCTCTCTCAGGAGCGATCGTGGGTGCCCAGTGGACACCGCCGGGCACGCGCATTGTCTCTGTCGTCATGCTGCGGGCACCTCCCTAGAGCTCTTAAAGCAATGACAACGACTTACTTTACAAATTAATTCCAACAGTTTTTTTATTTATTTTTATTTGGCTAGAGTTGCCTTTTAAAGAACTTTTTTTCCCTTTGTCTAAAGCACGATGCTGCCCCGTAACCTCTGTCTTCTAAAGCTCAGGAGGAAGAAAACAAAAGAGACAAAGAGGAAGCCAGCAAAGCAGAGGCAGACAGGCCACAGAAAAAAATGTGATGCAGGGAAGTGCTGAGTCACATTGCAGGATATCAGGCCAAGTAAACTCCGTTTTAGTTCTACAAATTCCTGGGAAGAACTAGAGAACGTAAAGGTAAAAACCTAGGACCAAAGCCAGAGACCTAGCGTAGCGCAGATGTCGTTTTATCCTTATGCCGCGTACACACGACCGTTTTTCATGGCGTGAAAAATGCCATTTTTTAAATTGGTCATTAAAAACGATCGTGTGTAGGCTCCAGAGCATTTTTAACGACGTGAAAAATGGCCTAAAAAAAATGAGAACCTGCTCTATTTTTTCACGTCGTTTTTCACGTCGTTCTTTTTAACGTCGTGAAAAACGGTAGTGTGTACACTTTTACGAGGGGAAAAAAATGCGCATGCTCAGAATCAAGTATGAGACGGGAGCGCTCGTTCTGGTAAAACTAGCGTTCGTAATGGAGATCGCACATTTGTCACGCTGTAACGGACTGAAGAGCATGAGGCTGAAAAGCACGAATCGTCTCTCACCAAACTTTACTAACAGGAGGATCAGCAAAAGCAGCCCATAGGGTGGCGCCATCCGAATGGAACTTTCCCTTTATAGTGCCGTCGTACGTGTTGTACGTCACTGCGCTTTACTCAAGCGTTTTGTTTTTTTTGACGATAGTGTGTAGGCAAGGCAGGCTTGAGAGGAAACACGAAAAATCACGTCGAGAAAAACGTTGTTTTTTTCAATGACATTAAAAACGGCCGTGTGTACGCGGTATTACAGTTGGTCTGCTAGAGGACAGATACGTCTTCTTTTTTCAATCTGCTGCATTCTATGGCCCTTGTTCTTGTAGCCCATTTGTTTTTTAATTGGTTGCCAATGCACCACAAGGCATGAAAAACTGGATGTGTAATTTTTTATTCTAATGTGCAGCCCCACGATCTGTGTTGTGGTGCGCTGTAACATATGGGCCTTGGAGTGCATGAATGACACCAAAAACAATGAAAAGAGCCCATTCCTGTAAAAGGCATAGATTACATTTACTGAAAAAACTGCCTGTACAGATAAGCGACGTCTGTAGATAAACCAAAAGTGAATACAGTGGAACCTCGGATTACGAGCATAATCCGTTCCAGGAGAATGCTCGTAATCCAAAGTACTTGCATATCAAAGCGAGTTTCCCCATTGAAGTTAATGGAAACTAAAATAATTTGTACCGCATTGACTTCAATGGCATGTAATACCGCATGCGGGCCAGAGGGGGGGGCACTGCAGAGCCTTCGGAAACGGCCGAAAGGGCCCGAGGACACCTCGGCAAACTTTGGAAAGACTTTGTTCCCGAGATTTGCCGAGGTCAGCCGTGCTGTCCTCGGGCCTTTCTGTGCATTTCCGAACGGCGCCGATTGGCTGCAATCAGCGACGTTTGGCTCTGCTCGGCTCCCGCGCCCCCACCTCAGGTAAAACGCGGTACTGCACACCGCTTTGGCCTGAATCGTGCTCGTTTTCGAGACAACACTCGCAAACCTGAGTTACGATTTTTAGAAATACAGTGCTCGTATTACAAAACGCTCGTTATCTGCGTTACTCGCAATCCGAGCTTCCACTGTAATGCCCTATTCGGAATACTTCTAGGATGTTGCCAAGGAGGTTGTGAAGAGAAGCCTAGTGTTGTGCATATGATGGAAAGACTGTATTTTATATGATGCTTTAAGTCAGGGGTCTCCAAACTTTCGAAACAAAGGGCCAGTTTACTGTACTTCAAACTTTAGGGGGGCCAGACTGTGGCTATTGGGAGTAGGAAAGGTCCCGACGTCAGTGGGAAAAACATAATGCCCCATCGTTTGTTTCAGCGGGAGTAATGGTGCACCATCTTTGGTGTCATTGGGATAAATTGTGCCCCATCATAGGTGTCATTGGGAGGAATTATGCCCCATTGTTAGTATCAGTAAATTAAATCGTACCCCAAGGGCCAGATAAAAACAAACAAAGGGCCACATCTGGCCCCCGGGCCGCAGTTTGGAGACCACTACTTTAAGTGTTACTATACCTTTTTTATTTCCACCCCCCTTTCCCTGTTGTACTTACCTCCATGGATGCCATACCTCCCAACTTTTTGAGATGGGAATAAGGGACACCTATCAGCAAAAGTATGCAGGCATAGGACACACCCCTGGCCACGCCCCCTTTAAAAGAGAATTGTACAAAAAAAGATTGGTTAAACCCACAAGTGCTTTTTTTACCACTACTATTCCTTTATATTGGCTTTTGGAATTTACAAATGCAGCAATTTAGAAATCAGATGAAAGGTTTAGCACTGGAAAACACTTTTTGATAGATAAAAAGTGCATTTATATACATCTGGCCATTGGCTCCTGCTGCTGTCAATCAAATCCAGTGACACGGGAGGCGGGAGGGGCGTGGCCAAATCCTGCTGTCTGTGTCAATAGATGCAGCAGCAGGACTCGGGGGCGGACCTGCACGAGTGCCGCCATGGAATGCAGGTCTCCGGGGGGGGGGCACTTAATGAGGAGGAGGAGCTAGGAGCGCTGCCGGGGGACTCCAGAAAAGGAGGATCGGACGTGCTCTGTGCAAAACCCTTGCACAGAGGAGGTAAGTATAACATGTTTGTTATTTTTATTTTATTTTTTTACAATCACTTTAAAAAAATAGGTAAGATTACCAGATTTTTACTGTGAAACAAACTTTTATAGGCTTGTGAAGTTTACTAGAAAAATTATTATTAAATAGAATTTATATAGCACCAAGAGTTTGTGCAGTGCTTTACAATATCAAGGGGGTTACAATACAACTAAATTCAATTCAAAACCAGATACAATACAATTCAAGAGCAGAGGGTTGGCAGGGCCCTTGTCATGAGAGTTTACATTATCATCTTACACCAAGGCATGGACCTAATTGGGCACCTTTCAAGCATCTAATCTCAATGGCTTTGCAGCTAGATTATGTATATAGTGATTGCACTGCAGATCTTTTCTTTTTTTTTTTAAATAAGATATTTTTTATACTTGCTTGCAATCCTAGATGCTTCCAGTAGAGGGAGCCTACCTCCATTAAACGATTGTCCTTTGTTGCTGCATACACCTGCCTAGTAACAGCTGAATATTTCTTGCTGATAAATAAAAGTAACCAGGCAAACTTTATGCCTCAACATTATGTAATCCGCTGTTTTATGGAATGAATATAGCCTCTGTTTTTTTTATGTAGCTGCTGTAAATTCAACCATGCAGCCTGCAAACATGTTTTTCTCTGTTGACTTGTCATTATGTATCTTAAAAATTCCAAAGTAACAAAGAAATGCAGTTGTGCCAAAAAAAAAGGCCTAGATTTTGCATATAAATGGCAGAAAGCGGACACATAAAAATTCATTGAAAGCAGAGCTCCAGGCAAATCATAATCGAAGGATCTATATGATATGCCCAATAGGGATGAGCTTCGAGTTCGACTCGAACATCGCCTGTTCGACCGTTCGTCAAATTTCGAACATTATGGGCCGTTCGCGCCAAATTCGAGTGGCGCGTCACAGTCCATAATTCACTGCGGCATCGCATTGCTGGCTGATGATTGGCCAAGCATGCACTATGACCCGCATGCTTGGCCAATCACAGCGCCGTAGGTACAGAGAGACGTAATTTGCCAAAGCCAGGGTGGCTTTGGCCAATCATGGCTCAGAGGAGTAGGTACACGCCCCACACTATATAAGGCCGCCGGCTTGGCGGCCTTGTGTAGTGTGTTGTCGTTGGTTAAAGGAAAGAGACAGAGAGAGAGAGACAGTGTAGTTTGATTTGAGTTAGAGCAGGCAGGCGAGTCAGTTAGCTGCTGTTACAGTGTGTAGAGGATATATATGCATCCTAGGTGTTGTGTATATATATTTATACACTGTATTGAGTTTAGCTAGATCCGTTCCTGTTATTTTCTATACTGACAGGCAGGCAGGTGATTGCGCTAGCTGCAGTGTTTCACTTAAGCCACGTACACACGATCGGTTTTACTGATGAAAACAGTCCGATGGATTTTTTTCATCCGACAAACCGATCGTGTATGGACCCCATTGGTCTTTTTTCCATCGGTGTCAAAAAATAGAACATGTTTTAAATTTTTCCGATGGATAAAAAACCGATAGAAAATTCAGATCGTCTATGGGCAAGTCCATCGGTTAAAAAACCCACGCATGCTCAGAATCAAGTCGACGCATGCTCAGAAGCATTGAACTTCATTTTTCTCGGCTTATCGGAGTGTTTTACGTCACCGCGTTTGGAACGGTCGGTTTTTTGACTGATGGTGTGTAGGCAAGACTGATGGAAGTCAGCTTCATCGGTTTTCCGATGGAAAAATCCATTGGTTTAAAAACCATAGGAAATCCGATCGTGTGTACAGGGCTTTAGTGTACTGTGTCCTTTGCACAGTGTGCACCAAAAGCTTACCTGAATACAATTGCTGGTGTTCTGATACAAATACAGGCAGGGAGCTGCAGTATTTTGCTTTAGTGTCCTTTGCACAGTGTGCACCTAAAGCTTACCTCAATACAATTGCTGGTGTTTTCATACTAATACCACAGACAGGGAGTTCAAAATTACAAACAGATTCTACGTAACAACAAACCTACAGTCCCTGTCTTGTTTGCACCGCCTGTATACTGCTGTTCAGAGTATATAGGGCCTGGGGGCCCCACGCCTTTTCTTTTTTTAATTTGGGTGCAGGATTCCCCTTAATATCCATACAAGACCCAAAGGGGCTGGGGGGGGGGGGGGGTACCCGTGCCATTTTTCTCAATGATTTTCATCCATATTGCCGGGACCAGACAGACATGCCGCAAGCAATTTTAAATTACTTTTTTTTCTTTAGAAATGTAATTTTGTGCAGGGACAGTTCTAAACACGGGAAACGTGTACTACTTCACAGGCATACTATAGACACCCCCCAGGTACGATATTTAAAGGAATATTTCACTTTTTTTTTTCACTTTATGCATCATTAAAATCACTGCTCCTGAAAAAACAGCAGTTTTTAAAACTTGTTTTGCATTGATACATGACCCCTGGGGCAGGACCCGGGTCCCCAAACCCATTTTAGGACAATAACTTACATATTAGCCCTTATAATTAGCACTTTTGATTTCGAACGTTCGAGTCCCATAGACTTTAATAGGGTTCTAAAGTTTGCGCAAACTTTCGGTCCGTTCGCAGGTTCTGGTGCGAACCGAACCGGGGGGTGTTCGGCTCATCACTAATGCCCAACATGTATGTCCCATAGGTGTGCACAGACTATTGCATTAGGGTGTGCACCTTAAAGCTCAAACACGTGTGTGTGCATGTGTATTTATACTGACAGTGTCAGTGGAGCAGGGATTGGCGTTAGTATTTTTATAATATTTTTTATCATTTACATTTTTTTTTTTTTAACCACTTGAGCTCCAGAAGGCCATTTTTTTGCGATACGACACTGTGTTAGTAAAGGCTCGTACACACGATCGGATATTCCGACAACAATTGTCTGACGGACGTGTTTTGTCGGATAATCCGACCATCTGTATGCTCCATCAGACAATTGTTGTCAGAATTTCCGACAACAAATGTTGGCTGTGCATGCTCTCAAATTATCCGGCAACAAATGTGTTCCGTCGGATTATCCGATCGTGTGTACACAAATCCGTTGGACTAAAATCCAAAGTACAAACACGCATCCCTCGAACCAATGCTAAACATCAGACAACAATAGCAGAAGTTGCCCAAAGGGTGGCGGTAAAGAGCTGAAAAACCACAACGTTTGGTGTATGTTGGCTGAAAATGTTCTGCCGTGTGTATGCATACCAAGTTCACGGACAACGCCCTTCGGACAAAAATCCACGGAAAATTCCGATGGAAGTCCGATCGAGTGAATGAGGCTTTAAACTGACAATTGCGCAATCGCGTGACACTGTACCCAAAAAAATAAAAATAAAATGTATATCCTTTTTTTCCTACAAATAGAGCTTTCTTTTGGTGGTATTTGATCACCTCTTCTGTTTTTATTTTTTTGCACTATAGACAAAATAAAGACCGACAATTTTGAAAAAAAAAACAATATTTTTCAACTTCTGCTATAAAACATATCTAATAAAAAAATCAAATTTCTTTATCAATTTAGGCCAATATGTACAGTGAGGGAAAAAGTATTTGTTCCCCTGCTGATTTTGTACATTTGCGCACTGACAAAGAAATGATCAGTCTATAATTTTTATGGTCGGTTTATTTTAACAGTGAGAGACAGAATAACAACAAAAATATCCAGAAAAAATGCATTTAAAAAAAGTTATAAATTGATTTGCATTTTAATGAGTGAAATAAATATTTGATCCCCTATTAATCTGCAAGATTTCTGGCTCCCAGGTGTCTTCTATACAGGTAACAAGCTGAGATTAAGAGCACTCTCTTAAAGGGAGTGCTCCTAATCTCAACCTGTTACCTGTGTAAAAGACACCTGTCCACAGAAGTAATCAATCAGATTCCAATCTCTCCACCATGACCAAGACCAAAGAGCTGTCCAAGGATGTCGGGGACAAGACTGTAGACCTACACAAGGCTGGAATGGGCTACAAAGACCATCGCCAAGCAGCTTGGTGAGAGGGTGACAACAGTTGGTGTGATTATTCGCAAATGGAAGAAACACAAAATAACTGTCAATCTCCCTCGGTCTGGGGCTCCATGCAAGATCTCACCTCGTGGAGTTTCAATGATCATGAGAACGGTGAGGAATCAGCCCAGAACTACACGGGAGAATCTTGTCAATGATCTCAAGGCAGCTGGGACCATCGTCACCAAGAAAACAATTGGTAACACACTACTCTGTGAAGGACTGAAATCCTGCCGAGCCCACAAGGTACCCCTGCTCAAGAAAGCACATGTACAGCCCGTCTGAAGTTTTCTAATGATTTCGAGGAGAACTGGGTGAAAGTGTTGTGGTCAGATGAGACCAAAATCAAGCTCTCTGCCATCAACTCGACTCGCTGTGTTTGGAGGGGGAGGAATGCTGCCTAGGGATAACAACCGATGTGGCTAAAAGCCGCTCGGTTGTTATCCCGGAGGAGCGGGAGGGGACACCCCCCCCCCTCCCGCCGCCTCCGCCGCTCTTACTGGGCCTCCCGTCCCACGATGCGCCACCTCCGGTGCCTAGAGAGAGACTGAAACAAAGCCACGAACGGCTTTGATCCAGTCTCTTCACTGTAACCACGGAAGCGACGTCATGACGTCACGTCCGGGTTACTCGGCTGCCAATGGCGCCGGATTTAGAAAAATACACAGTATTCAGAATCCCCGTTTTCGGCGATCTGAATACTTTGAAGTAAAGTGCAAAGGAGGGATTGGGGGTCTTTTAGACTTCCGATCTCTCCATAAAGAGTACCTGTCACCACTTATTACTGTCAAAAGGGATGTTTACATTCCTTGTGACAGCAATAAAAGTGATCAAAATGTTTTTAAAAAAAAAACACTTTTTTATTATTAAAATAAATAAGAAAAAAAATTTTTTTAAAGCGCCCCTGTCCCCGTGAGCTCGCGCAGCAAAGAAAACGCATACAGAAGTCGCGCCCGCATATGTAAATGGTGTTCAAATCACACATGTGAGGTATCGCCGCGATTGTCAGAGCGAGAGCAATAATTCTAGCCGTAGACCTCCTCTGTAACTCTAACCTGGTAGCCATAAAAAAAATTGTCGCCTATGGAGATTTTTAGGTACCGTAGTTTGTCGCCATTCCACTAGCAATTATAAAGCATGACATGTTTGGTATCTATTTACTCGGCGTAACATCATCTTTCACATTATACAAAAAAATTGTGCTAACTTTACTTTTAATTTTTTTTTTTAATTCATGAAAGTACATTTTTCCCAAAAAAGTTGTGTTTAAAACACCGCTGCACAAATACCGTGTGACATAAAATATTGCAACAATCGCCATTTTATTCTCTGCTAAAAAATATATATATAATGTTTGGGGTTTCTAAGTAATTTTCTAGTAAACACCAAATGTCAGAAATGGGCTTGGTCATGAAAGGGTTATTCTGTCTCTCACTGTTTAAATAAACCTACCATAAAAATGATAGACTGATCATTTCTTTGCCAGTATGCAAACGTACAAAATCAGCAGCCGATCAAATACTTTCTTCCCTCACTGTATTCTGACACCTATTTTTGATTTAAAAAAAAACCTCAATAAGCTTATATTGATTGGTTTGCACAAAAGTTATAGTGTCTACAAACTATGGGATATATTTATGGAATATTTATTTATTTTTTACTAGTAATGGTGGTGGGCAGAGACTTATAGCGGGACTGCGACATTGCGGCCGACAAATCGGACACCTGACTGACACTTTTTTGGGAACCAGTGACACTAATACAGTGATCAGTGCCAACAAATATGCACTAATGACACTGGCTGGGAAGGGGTTAACATCAGGGGCAATCAAAGGGTTAAATATGTTCCTAGGGAGTGCTTGCTAACTGTGTGTGTGTGTGTGGGGTGTGGGGGGGGGGGTGCTTGTACTGTGAGAGGGCAGAGATCCATGTTCCTGCTTAGCAGAAACACAGGATCACTACCTTCCCTTCTCACAGAACGACGACCTGCCTTGTTTACATCGGCAGACCGCCATTCTGCTTCTTTCTGGAACGATCGGCGGGTCCTGGCAGACATCCAATCAAACATGTCCAATCACAGTGGAAGCGGGTCGCAGGCGGCGCGTGCCCCAGACCCAGAAGTGCAACATTTACATACAGGTATGTGATTTTGCACAGGAGAGCCGCCGTGCCGCTGTATATATACAGTGTGTGGTCAGCAAGCTATTAATTCTTTTTTTTTCACGTTTTTTTAGGAGCCCCGTTAGGAGGCTTTGATGAAATATCAGGGGTTTAAACAGGGAATCTGCACTACACTGGGTGATTAGTGTGCCCAGGTACACCTGGCACACCCTGTGCGCACGCCTATGGTATGTCCTATGTTACTCTAGCTGCAAACATGCATGGTTCAACATCCTTCCTTGATTGTGATGGTGCTCACTAATCTCATAAATAACTACAGACAACAATGGTTCTTGATGCTCTTTTCCTAGTCACTTCTCCACCCCAGCCTGCTTTAGGACATTATTGACAAGGATATCTGTGCGCCTTCCTCTCCTGCAAGCATGTTCACAGTGTTTTACCAGAATTAGCGATTGGCAGAAAGATCAAACGGGGAGTAACTTGCAGATTGCTATAGAGATGCAAAGTTAGAATGAATAAATAAAAAATTGGTTCAGGATTGGCAGCAGATAATATATAATGAAAGCTACACAAATATGGACTCTTCACTGTCTCTTTGACTCCATCAGGGTAATATATGGCTGCATAGCATAATCTTTATGAGACTCTATAGCTTCAGAGAATCTAGCTGGGAATCACTACTTCACTAAAACAGTTCAGAACAAACACAGCTACATTATTATCCTCATAGCACCTCTTTAGTGAAGTCAGGTAACATGGGCAAACTACTGGAGGCATAAAGCCCCAAGTACATAGGGCCTCCTCTGTAGAACTTAAAGGATAAGTCCACTCTAACACTAAAATCTCTACATCTACTGACATCCACGATCTAACACTAACCTATCTATCCCTGTAAAGAAGAAATCGGTATACATACCTTTTTTGATGCCGCTCCGATCTGATCAGGTCTCCAGCGGCAGAAGCTCTGCAGAGGACACAGCCGACAACGGCTGTGAAATGAATGGGGAGTGACATCACCCATAGAGTTACTATGGGGCTTCTGTTGTCGGCTGTGTCCTCTGCACCCGCCTACACAGCAAAGCCGCAGCTGACAGCTCAGGGTGGGCCTGGACCGGATTGGCTTCACAAAAGGTATGTATACTGATTTCTTCTTTACAGGGCTAGATCGGTTAGTGTTAGATCGTGGATGTCTGCAGGGCCGTATTTAATATTGATTGGACCCTGGGCAAGCATTTTCTTGGGCCCTCCCGAATCCACTTATCACTATTACTACTATTTTCTGGCAGTGTGGGCTCAAGCTGCCCCTTTTGCCCTGCATGCCCTGGATGTATGTAGATGTAGAGATTTTAGTGTTCATTTGGACTTATCCTTTAAGTAGCAATTGGAGCTTCCCATAGTAGCTTGGTCTTCCGAAGAATCTACATGCCATTAGGCTCTGGACCAGGATCTCCCATGATTCAATGCTGCCCACCATCAAGCCTCCTTCTGCTTGTCAGCTCTCCCTGGTGGATGGAGGCAAGGTAGTATTAATCCATTCCGCTGAAATATGGAGGTAACACTGCTGGGAAACAAACATATCATCTTAAAAAAAAGTGACCCAATCTTCCCAGGAGGTCACACCGGCCGTCCCCACAGAATTGTTCTGCTATCCATGAGAGGGCAGACTCAGTGCAATCTCAAAAGGCTGCTAAGATAGGGTGACCAGACATCCCCGGTTTCCGGGGACAGTCCCCGGATTGAGGACATTGTCCCCGGATTGGATTTAAACAGGGGCTGGGGCAATTTCAAAGAAAGTCAGTGCAGAATAACAATAAAAAATACACCCCCCGCCGCTCCTACTAGTTTAGGGGGGTGTATTTTTTTCCATTATCTGTGCCCCTTTCTGATGATCATGTGCTGGTCGGAGCGGAGGGACGCCTGCCTGCTTATCTCCTTGCCTTCCCTGGTGGAGCGGTCTTCCTCCGCTCCCCACCCAGTAGTAGCTGGGGCCCAGAGAGTAAGACTTGACAGGCTGTGAGGCGGAGGGCAGAGAGTCGCTGATTGCCGCCATTACTAGTAAAAAAAAAAATATGTCCCCGGATTTCATTTTAAAAATCTGGTCACCTTATGCTAAGAAGAAAAGTGCCAAAAACCCAACCAAGGTCTAACCAGCTAAAAAGAGCGCATGTGAGAGGGAAAGTTCACAGAACACAAAACAAATGCCCTAACATTCAGTTATATTAGGGAAAGGAGAGAAAGGGGCGCGATATAAAACCTGCTTTTAAAAAGACACAATCCCCATTCACAGGGGTCCATGCTCTGCCTGTAGAGTGAAATATATCTACATACATCTGCCTAGCAACTGAGCCAGCACGCATTTGCAACTGTGCTTCTCAACATCCCAGCTGTTCGGGGGCTTGTATTCAGAGCCCACACATTTCTGCTGGTTTGCCATTCACAATGCCGGCAGCAGTATGAAAAATATGCATTCTTCCTCTATGGGCAATTGGACAAGAATCCAGCTGTCACATCCCAAGGGCATAATATATATATATATTTTGGGGGAGCTACGTGGGGATGGGTCTAACATTTGTCTAAGTGGTTCCTTTACTTGAATCTTTTCCCTGTGCACACTTTTAACTTCCATTCATTATGTGATTGGTTTGGTTCTAAACAGTCATAGCTTTTGTCAATTCTTAGCAAAATGCCCTTCCCCAAAGCTGTGCTGATAAATCCAATTGACTGTATATACTCGAGTATAAGCCGACCCGAATATAAGCCGAGGCACCTAATTTTACCACAAAAAACTGGGAAAACGTATTGACTCGCGTATAAGCCTATGGTGTCCATCTGCATGCCTCACTGTGCCCATCTGCATGCCTCACTGTGTCCATGACTAGACTGACGTTTAACATGGGAGTCTATGGAAGGGGTGCCCGGCTTTGAAAAATCGGTGCTCCCCGGCCGTAGGTCCCCCAGACAACAAACTTTGCACACTTTTAGAGGAGAAATGGAGCTACATGTGTGCCAAGTTCCGGGTCCAGGAGACCTACGACCGGCCGGTACCGGGTCCCCAAAATAACCAGAGAAATTACCGTTTAACATGGGAGTCTATGGAAGGGGTGCCCAGGTTTGAAAAATCGGTGCTCCCCGGCCGTAGGTCCCCCGGACAACAAACATTTTTTATGGTACAATAATTTATGGTATTAGTCCGCTAGTGGGTTACAAGTTGCCATAATTGGCTAGGTGAAATGTGGGAAAAGCGTAAGGAAGCCAAGGTTCCCGTATTTTTAGG
The DNA here is from genome assembly GCA_029206835.1 of Rana muscosa. Classification (NCBI taxonomy): domain Eukaryota; kingdom Metazoa; phylum Chordata; class Amphibia; order Anura; family Ranidae; genus Rana; species Rana muscosa. Next base: position 170,042,710 of record CM055119.1, on the reverse strand, counting down.
ACTTTAGTCATGTAAAAGGCTGGACATCTTTTCATTGATCCTAAAAGTGGTCAAACAGTCCTTCACAGCTCTAAAGGAAACCGTGGGTTTCTTCCAGGCCCCTAAAACATCTACCATTATATAAAGGATTTCCATGTGCTATATGGGCTGGAACACAGTACTATCTTAGTAAAACTTTATATGCTGCCTCCAGGGTCATAGTATTGAATGCACATTTTGCAATAGTAGACCTGGCTTTGCTCCATTTTTCAGGGTCAATAGGGGTTGCCTAATCATGCTCCCAAAGAGACGTGCAGGAGGGGGATAATCGAGGGCGCTCCAGGAAGAATAATTGCTGAGATAGTACCTGATGGCCCCTGGATAGTGCAAACCGATGTGCTGAAGACCATTTTTTGGAATGGGAAAGTGCACCGTAGAGGGGTCAGCCAGTGGCAAAGCTTAAGGTAGTCGTTCTGAGGGCGGTTCCTCAATAGGTTTCTTGAATGGAGAGCCAAGAAGGAAAGGAACGATATGTGGGGAAGTGGTGTACCTGTGTAAAACCATGCAAGATCCACCAGGAAAACGCCTCTGGTGGCTCGAGGCCCAGGGGGGGGTTGAGGTTGAGAGGATTCTTCAGAAGTCCCAGAGTTGCCGGCTATGTGACACTAGTGGGCTCAAGGGGGATGGGCAGGATCTATGTGGGAGAAATAACAAGGCTGATACTGGATTAGGCGTGTAGTTAGGAAGTTCGAGGAGCACCCAAAGTGGGACGTCATGTGTTGCATGGAGCAGGTATGTCGCCTATCCAGGACAATGTAGGGAACAACCATGATTGCATAAGGGCTGTTACGATGTGAAGCAAGGTATGTTAATTGGCCTTATAAAGAGAAGCATAGGAGGTCAGCTTAACGCCCAAGTAGTCCAACGAGGATGTTGTCCAGTAGTATTGGATTTTTTTTTAAAGTTGGGACACAACAGAAAGTGTGATGTTCATGACGGTCGTCTTGTGGAGGTTGATCTGAAGATCAGATATATTGGAGAATTGTGTAAGGAGATGTTGCAAGTTAGGGTTTGTTAGGGTCAGGAGTGTGTCATCCGCAAACAGAGATATTTTGTGGTCCATACCGTGTATTGGACTCCCTGAGATGTTGGCATTGTCCCTAAGTGCTATAGCTAGGGGTTGGTAACCCCTTCCTGCCAGCCCCACCCGGGGGGGGGGGTGGGGGGTGGTAGATCTGCCCAATCATGTGACCACTATGATTGGCTAAAAATAAGATATACTGTACCTGTGCAATTCCCAATAGCTTGTACATGTGCAGTGGAACCTTGGATTACGAGCATAATCCGTTCCAGGAGAATGCTCGTAATCCAAAGTACTCGCATATCAAAGCGAGTTTCCCCATTGAAGTCAATGGAAACGAAAATAATTTGTTCTGCATTGACTTCAATGGCATGCAATACCGCATGGGTGCCGGAGAGCCTCGGAAACGGCCGAAAAGGCCCGAGGACAGTTCGGCTGACCTCGGCAAACCTCGGAAAGACTCTGTTCACGAGCCTTTCCGAGGTTCACCAAGGTGAGCCGAACTGTCCTCCGCCTTTCCGTGCATTTCCAAACGGCGACGAACGGCTGCGATCGGCGCCCCCCCACCTCAGGCCAAAAGCAGTACTGCACACCGCTTTGGCCTGAATCCTGCTCATTTTGCGAGACAACACTCGCAAACCGAGTTAGGATTTTTAGAAATACAGTGCTAGTATTGCGAAACGCTCGTTAACCGCAATCCGAGGTTCCACTGTATATAATACATCAGGTGCTAAAGGGGGTGTGACCACATGTTAACACTAGAAATTCTGGATAACCCTCTACACCCTTTCTAGCAAACTTTGCAATGAAAAAACAGGTATTTTAGCTCACACATATTGTAATACATGTTTAAGCCGGCCAACTGCGTCAAATTAATCCCTCTCTGGCCAGTCCCTATTTACTGCAAAATGAAAATGCTCCAGTGGATATATTGCCAATATGGGGCAAATAGACACAAGTTGGAGGAGAGCTACAGGTTCAAGTCTGGCCACTGACTTGCTCTACATAATAGAAATAAAATATACTTGTGCTAAAATCTCAATGGCTTGTACAGGTATATCTTACTTCTGTTGCATTGCAGGTCGGTGACCAGACCTGAACCTGTAGCTCTCCTAAAACTTGTGTCTATTTGCCCCATATTGGCAATATATCCACTGAAGCATTTGCATTTTGCAGAGTAGAGTAGGGACTGGCTAGAGAGGGATTAATTTGTGGCAGTCTATGTGCAGCATTTGCATTTTGCAGAGCAGGTTAAGGACTGGCCATAGAGGAATAACTTTGGCGCAGTTAGCCTGCTGAAACATATATTGCAATATGTGTGAGATAAAAATCCCTGTGTTTTTATTGCAAAGTTTGCTGGAAAGGTTATATAGCAGTATACAGAGGGTTCACACAAAACTTCCACTATGATTGGCTGTCACATGATTGCAGGACTCAGATGAGTGACTTAGCCCCTTTTAGAAAGTTCACTACATAGTAAAGCTGTGTCTCCTTTCTTTATTGTATATTTAGATAACTCATAGTGCTGTAGGAATCCTTTGTTATGTTTTAAGCCAGCCATACATGGATCGAAATTTTGCTGGTTCATTCCCTGCATTAAGGTATAAAATTCTAGTGAGAAAATATTCAGCGCAGATACACTAAACAATAAGTATATGAATAATACCAGCTGGACAGTACAAGGACAAATCACAACACCTCAATAAATTATATAACATACAGTAAATCAGTGCAGCGCAAAAAATAGCCAATCTAAACGTCAACAAACAGTTTCCCACATCACGTCGGCAGAATGGCACGGCTGCGCAAAGTAACGTATATTTACGTCACTTTGAATTTTGTGCCCTGCGGGCGCGCGCCCCTACCGCGAGCTCCGTGCCCGCGAGACCTGTGGACTCTATGTCCGCCGGTGTCCTGCGATCGTGTCACGGAGCTGCAGAACGGGGGGATGCCATTGTAAACAAGGCATCTCCCTGTTCTGCCTAGTGACAGGACACTGATCTTCTGCTCCCTGTCATCGGGAGCAGCGTTCAGTGTCGTGTCACATGTAGCCCAGCCCCCTCACAGTTAGAATCACTCCTTAGGACACACTTAAACCCTTCCTCGCCCAGTGTCATTTACACAGTAATCAGTGCATTTTTATAACACTGATCGCTGTATAAATGACAATGGTCCCAAAATAGTGTCAAAAGTGTCCGATGTGTCCGCCATAATGTCGCAGTCACAATAAATATCACTGATCGCCGCCGTTACTAGTAAAAAAAAAAAAAATTCATAAAAATGCCATAAAACTATCCCCTATTTTGTAGACGCTATAACTTTTGCGCAAACCAATTAATAAACGCTTATTGCGATTTATTTTACCAAAAATATGTAGAAGAATATGTATCGGCCTAAACTGAGGAAAGAATTTGTTTTTTTATATATGTTTTGGGGATATTTATTATAGCAAAAAGTAAAAAATATTGCTTTTTTTTTCAAAGCTGTCGCTCTATTTTTGTTTACAGCGCAAAAAATAAAAACCGCAGAGGTGATCAAATACCACCAAAAGAAAGCTTTATTTGTGGGAAAAAAAGAACATCAATTTTGTTTGGGAGCCACGTTGCACGACCGCGCAATTGTCAGTTAAAATGACGCAGTGCCGAATCGCAAAAAATGGCCCGGTCATTTGGCAGCCAAATCCTCCGGGGCTGAAGTGGTTAAAAACTCACTTACAGATAGAGCACTTCAACCAAGTGCATGTGCGCAGGCATTTCTGTATACAGATCATCAAACCATAAAGATGGACGTGGGCGACGTCACACGTAGCTCCTCCCCTGTACACGTTACGTCCGTAGGCGGGACTTCCGGCACTTCGGTGTTTATATGGAGAGCACTAGATTGTTTTTTTTCATTCACATATACCTGCAATATGGAGTTATTGACATTCCTAAATCGGTGGTTGATTGTTGGAGGATATACCCCCATGATGTGGGAAAGTGTTTGTTGACCGTTTAGGTCAAATTAATCAGGTGAGAGGCTGCTGTTGTCTGTGGTGGACGGGATGGCCTCACTCTTAACATTTGCATCTTCACTGTGTCACATACTCTTACCATCAAACTTAATGAGGGGAGCCTAGAAGGCAAGGAACCCGCCTCCTTGCCTTCCACCATTGACCCATGCAGAATATTTTGTAGCAACATTTCCCTCCCTACATATACCCCTTCCAACCTTTTACTCCCTCCCATATACTGTAATTCTGCCGCCAAAAAGTAGCTCTGTTGATGTGGAAGTTCAACCCCTCCTTCCTGTCTTTGTAATTGTAGAGTATGCAAACAAATTCTTGCCGGTCCACCTCTCCAAATCAGTTCTCTAAAAATAACGTCTATCTTTTGGAACCACTTTTTGTATACCCACACTGGGGAATTATGTAATACATACAGAAGCTGCGGCATCCATAGCATTTTGATTAAATTACATCGTCCTGCTACATGGATTTAGGTCTGGACTGTGACCGGGCCATTCTAACACATGAATATGCTTTGATCTAAACCGGGGATATGCAATTAGCGGACCTCCAGCTGTTGCACAACTACAAATCCCATGAGGCATAGCAAGACTCTGCCAGCCACGAGCATGACATCCAGAGGCAGAGGCATGATGGGACTTGTAGTTTTGCAACAGCTGGAGGTCCGCTAATTGCATATCCCTGATCTAAACCATTCCATTGTAGCTCTGGCTGTATGTTTAGGGTCGTTGTCTTGCTGGAAGGTGAACCTCTGCCCCAGTCTCAAGTCTTTTGCAGACTCTAACAGGTTTTCTTCTAAGATTGCTCTGTATTTGGCTCCATCCATCTTCCCATCAACTCTGACCAGCTTCCCTGTCCCTGCTGAAGAAAAGCATCCCCACAACATGATGCTGCCGCCACCACCATATTTCACAGTGAGGATGGTGTGTTCAGGGTGATGTGCAGTGTACGTTTTCCGCCACACAAAGCGTTTTGCTTTTAGGCCAAAAAGTAAAATTTTGGTCTCATCTGACCAGAGCACCTTCTTCCACATGTTTGCTGTGTCCCCCACATGGCTTCTCGCAAACTGCAAACAGGACTTCTTATAGCTTTCTTTCAACAATGTCTTTCTTCTTGCCACTCTTCCATAAAGGTCAGATTTGTGGAGCGCACAACTAATAGTTGTCCTGTGGACAGATTCTCCCACCTGAGCTGTGGATCTCTGCAGGTCCTCCAGAGTTACCATGGGCCTCTTGGCTGCTTCTCTGATTAATGCCCTCCTTGCCCGGCCTGTCAGTTTAGGTGGACGGCCATGTCTTGGTAGGTTTGCAGTTGTGCCATACTCTTTCCATTTTCAGATGATGGATTGAACAGAGCTCCGTGAGATGTTCAAAGCTTGGGATATTGTTTATAACCTAACCCTGCTTTAAATTTCTCCACAACTTTATCCCTGACCTGTCTGGTGTGTTGCTTGGCCTTCATGATGCTGTTTGTTCACTAAGGTTCTTTAACAAACCTCTGAAGGCTTCACAGAACAGCTGTATTTATACAGAGATTAAATTACACACAGGTGGACTCGATTTACTAATTAGGTGACTCCTAAAGGCAATTAGTTCCACTAGAATATAGTTAGGGGTATCAGAGTAAAGGGGACTGAATACAAATGCACGCCACACTTTTCACATATTTATTTGTAAAAAAAAAAATTAAAATAATTTATTTAATTCATTTTCCTTCCACTTTACAATTATGTGCTGCTTTGTGTTGGTCCATCACATAAAATACATTTACGTTTTTGGTTGTAACATGACAAAATGTGGAACATTTCAAGGGGTGTGAACACTTTTTCAAGGCCCTGTGTGTGTTTGTTTGTGTGTATGTATAATATATATATATATATATATTTTAGCTTTTACAACCACTTTAGGAAACACGGCTAGGTCACCACCCCACCCCCAACTGATGATCTCTATCCTCCTGTCAATGGGCTTGATTTTCTAAAGGCAAACTGGCTGCTTACTTTGCAAGGGAATTTTCCCCAGAGCTTAGTGCATGTGGTGAAGTTTCACTTTCCAAACTATACTGAGGATGGGACAGGGGACAAAACCTCATTCACTTGGGGAAAAATTCCTTGCAAAGTGAAATTTCTATTTGTCTTAAATGAGCCTCAGTATATACTTTGTCATCAAATGTGGAAATGCAGGACACTTTTTGGTCCCATGTACTGCCACTTCCTCTCCGTTTAATCTGGCTGCAGAGAGGATGATGCCGCGTACACACGACCGTTTTTAATGACGAGAATTTTTTTTAAATGGTCATTAAAAATGATCGTGTGTGGGCTTCAGAGCATTTCTCACAACGTGAAAAACGGGCATGAAAAAATTGGAACATGCTCTAATTTTTCAAAAAAATGCGCATGCTCAGAATCAAGTATGAGACGGGAGCGCTCGTTCTGGTAAAACTAGCGTTCGTAATGGAGATAGCACATTCGTCACGCTGTAACGGACTGAAAAGCACGAGGCTGAAAAGCGCGAATCGTCGCGCAACAAACTTTACTAACATGAAGGGTGGCGCCATCCGAATGGAACTTCCCCTTTTATAGTGCCGTCGTACGTGGTATACGTCACTGCGCTTTGCTCGAGCATTTTTTTTTCACGATAGTGTGTAGGCAAGGCAGGCTTGAGAGGAATCACGTCGAGAAAAACAAAGTTTTTTCAATGACATTAAAAATGGTCGTGTGTACGCAGCATTAGAATAAGTCAAACCCAAGTACCGTATATACTCAAGTATAAGCCGAAGCACCTAATTTTACCACAAAAAAAATGGGAAAATGTATTGACTCGAGTATAAGCCTAGGGTGTCCATCTGCATGCCCCACTTTGCTTCACTGTGTCTATGTACATGCCTCACTGTGCCCATGACTAGGCTGACGTTTAACATGGGAGTCTATTGAAGGGCCATAGGTCCCCCAGACAACAAACTTTGCACACTTGTAGAGGAGAAATGGGGCTATATGTGTGCCAAGTGTCGGGTCCAGGGGACCTACAACTGGCCAGTACTGGGTCCACAAAGTCACCAGAGAAATAACCGTTTAACATGGGAGTCTATGGAAGGGGTGCCCGGGTTTGAAAAATCGGTGCTCCCCGGCCAATAAACTTTGCGCAAAAAGGTGACTCGTGTATAAGCCGAGGGGGGCATTTTCAGCGCAAAAAAACTCGGCTTATACTCGAGTATATACGGTACTTCAACTACTTTAATTTACAATACATTTAGGAAGGATTCACTGGAAAAAATTATTTGCTCATTACATTTTATACTGACATTTACCCTGTGTGATGTGAGCTGAGCCAGAATCCAAGGGATCCCCAAAAACCAAAGGAATTCTAGTGAGATTCAAAGATCAATTTAGCAGAGAGGGAACCACCACCTCATTTGCTCCCACATGGAAACCCATCAGGGGTGTCAGAGGCCAGTGCCTACCGGTATTGGGTGACATCACTGGGTACATTTTTCACGAGTTTGATTCAATACATAGATGAATGTTCACCAAATACCTTTGGGTGAAATTTTGACATTGCAGTTTACCAGTCCTTAGATGTGGTGGCTGCATTCGTTTAGTTTTTTCCAGTGTTTTTGCCATTATTTTCACCTGATAATCCTGCCAGTAGTATACGTCAAAGTTAGTCAGTTTGAAAAAAGTCCATCTAGTTCAATCAATAAAAAAATAAAATAATCATACACAGAGGCGGCTCTAGGCTTTGTGAGGCCTTAGGCAAAACTTGGACACGAGGCCCCACTCACTCCCATAATGGGAAAAATAATTCAAGCAAGAAACATTGCTGCAGAAAATGCACAGATCTAGCACACAGGTGATCAGCACCACTTCCAGGGCACCCTCCTCACCTATATTCAGCCAATGTAAAGGGGGGCGTGAGAAATAGGAGGGGTGATAGAGAGATCCGATGGCGCCGACATTAGTATTGATCACAGGCAAATTAGGCGTCCACGAGGCCCCTGTGAGTGCGAGGCCTTAGGCGACCGCCTAATTAGAGAGCCGCCTCTGATCATACAATCCTATACCCACAGTTGATTCAGAGAAGGGCAAAAAAAACTCCAAAGCATAATCCAATTTGCTCCAGCAGGGAAAACAATTTCTTCCTGATCCCCCGGGAGGCAATCAGATATTTTATGGATCAACTTTACTAAAATGTTAGTATCCAGTTATATTCTGTACATTTAGGAAATAATCCAGACCTTTTTTTTTTAAAGCAATCTACTGAGCTGGCCAGAACCACCTCTGGAGGGAGTCTATTCCACATCTCTTACTGTGAAGAAACTTTCCGTATTTGGCAATAAATTATTTTTCCCTCTAGATGTAAAGAGTGCCCTCTTGTCCTCTGTGATGACCTTAAAGTGAATAACTCAACACCAAGTTCACTGTGTGGACCACTTATGTATTTGTACATGATGATCATATTCAGTTCCTCTAATCTTTCCTCATAGCTTATCTCCTCCATGCCTCTTATCAAGTTGGTTGCCCTTCTCTGCACTTTCTCCAGTTCCCCGATATCCTTTTTGAGAACTGGTGCCCAAAACTGAACTGCTTATTACAGATTTGGTATTACTAATGATTTGAGCAGGGGCAGATATAGAGATATATATCTATCTCTGGAGTCCATACCTCTCTTAATACGAGAGGACTTTGCTCACTTTGGAAACCACAGCTGGGCATTGCATGCTATAATTGAGCTTATGATCTACCCTAGTATGTATGATGCATGCATATTCTTAGCCTTCAATTGCATAACTTTACATTTATCAATATTAAACCTCATTTGCCACATAGTTGCCCAATTAGACATGGATAGATAGTGCATTGAGGTTGGCTTGTAAATTAAGAGGCATCCTGTAAGGACGTTATTCCACTGTATAGCTTTCACATCATCTGCAAAGACTGAAATGGTACTTTTAATCCCAGACCCAATATCATTTATAAAGATATTAAAACAGTAAGGGTCCCAACACTGAACCTTGGGGTACACCAGTGATAACCTTAGACCAATGCAGAGTAAAAATCATTAAACCACTACTCTCCGAATTCTGTCTTTTTAGCCAGTTTTCTATCCATTTACAAACTGATCTTTCCAAGCCTGTAGACTTTGCCTTACCTCCTTGCCCTAGGGTGATTTTGCTCACTGTAATTATGAAAGAAAAGTGTTGTCACCTTTGGACAAGAAGTGTGTTAGGACTATAGTACACCTTCTCAGACAGTCTCTAGAATTCATAAAGACTGGCACAGGCGTTTGCAAAAGTGTCCCCCCCATGTGTTCAAAAAGTGCACCCATCTAGAATTTGGTGCATGCAGAGCCACTTTTAGAACACATGTGAGATACTCGCTAAATCGGTAACTGTACGCCAAAAGAAAGTTGGTCTTAATTAGTTCCACTTTCAGAAGATATGAGCTGTCTGCATTTTAATTTGGTGCAGGTGTTTCGCTTCAATGTGTGGAGCGGAGCATATTAGAACTACCTGAAATTGGAGCACGAGTTGCTGTCAAAATCAAAATTGTTGCATTTCTTTTTTTTTTTTTAATTGGTCACATCACATTAACAAGGGCAATTAATGCCGGAAAAGTGCTTCAGCAGCTTTATCAAAAATTTCCCCTGGTATCTTTTCCCACATACCAGACAAATAACAGAAAACTTTCAATGGTATATAGACCAATATATACACACCAGTATATTGTAGCTTCTAGGCTCATTAGTTTATTTTTTTATTAATTCATAGCTGCATTCTATTAAAAGCACAGGACATGCTCCTACTGCCTCTCTCCCTGCAGCCATTGCTTCCTTTCTTCACCTGAGTGTTGGCTGCAATGCAACGGGTTCTGCACCGACAGGGAGGTGAACTTGTTTCTAGGTAGCTACCTTCTCACCATTCCCCACCAACTGGCTGCAGCGCTCTACTTGACAATCACAAGCTCAAGGCTCTGGACTTGTGATAGTGTCTCAACGCCCTGGCACCTGTGCCTTGCTCTGTTATACTACTGATACTTGTGCCCTTGCCAGGATTCAGATTAGTAATGTTTGCTACCTGACCTTACCTGGAAGCAGATTACTGTTGAACTGCATCTGCCTTGACCCTTGCCTGGGAGAATGGATATGCTACTGCTTGCCACCTGCCCTGACCCTTGCTTGGATAATGGATATTCTACTGTCTGCCACCTGCGCTGACCCTTGCCTGGATAATGGATGTACTTCTGCTTGCCAACTGCTCTAACCCTTGCCTAAAGGATACACTTCTAATTGAAACGTGCCCCGACCCCCTCTTGCCTGCTGCAAGCCAGCCTTGATATCCAGTCTCTAGTCCTGGTTACTCCCGTATACTGCACCTGCCTTGAACCACCTCTGCATCTGAAGCCATGAGACTTGGTATATGAACCCTCTTTCCAGGTTGCTGGGAAGCACCCCAGTTCTGCAAATATAGCGCCACACCTCAAGTCTTGGGGACATCCAAAGTAGGGGGAAGGGATACTAGCCTTAAGAGCAGTAGACACAGGCTGAATATTGGCTGGTTCAATAGAAATCAGCCGACATTCAGCCCATGTGTACCGCAGACGGGCCGGCTCCTGTCAAAGGAGCATGACCAAAAAAGGTCAGCCAATGGCTAAGAGCACTGACCGCCGTGTTCTTGCGGGAGGGCCGTCCCCCTGTCAAAACACAATAGCACAGTGGGGGGAGATCGCTGTACTATCAGCGGCTACTCTTAAGTTGGTTTTAATTTTTTAATTTTTTTTCCTTTAGCACACTGGGTTGAACGAAAAGAAAACTACTAGTGTGTACGAGGCTTTAGGGGAAAAGCGGCTACTATGGGTTAAGGTGCACATAATCCTCAGCACTTCACAGAACAGTATGTAAATTACCAAACCTTTATACATTACAACAAAAACAAAAAGAACACAAGAGAAGGGCTTTTAAAAACGCAATTTATTTCTAGATTTTAACTTGCATTATATTTATTTTCATATGACTCATAGTTGGCGAGTATTGTGTTACATGCAGGTCTGGCGGTGACAATGTGCGTTTCAGACCAGCCATCATGAACAGACAAGAAAAAAAATAAATGCACAAAGATGAAAGACTTTTGAGAACTGTAGACAAAAAAAACCCCCATAACATTACTCTTAGTACATGAATCGACTTTAGGCTTTGGCCTTTTTAGGAGTTACAAACGTTTAACAATGTTTTTTGTGCTTCCCATTTAACCAAACAGAACTGGGAGCCACCAAAAGTTATCACATTTTGGTCCAGGAAAAAAGAACTGGTATTGATGACATGGACAGAAGAGTTTGAGGTAAAACAGTGAAAAATATTAGAAAGAAACAGAAGTTCCTGGATTTTGGACAAGATGCGTCAAGTACTCTTGGACCCCGACAGTAAAAAGTTTGAAGTGAATCCATAAAATCTATGGATTTTTTTTCTTCCATTTATTTTACTACTCACAAAATTTGGATTTGGTTTAGCAGCGTGCAGAATCCAGCTAATCCATTCTTCTGAATAACAGCATTAGCCAGTTTTGCCATGTATTCTATCTATGCCATTAAAGAAAACAAAACAAAAAATACTTTGAGTGCAGTTTTAGCACCAAGCACCTCCCAGTTTCGCAGCAAAGGTATTCTGCTTTGCGGCCACTACGAAACTGGGAGCTAATAAGTAACGTGCCGATTTCCAAACAACGAACCTCAGCCAAAAAGGTTCTATCAAGTGGTGTAGCCTTTTGTTTTTCAAAATAAAAAAAGTACATTTAACATTCTATGAACAAACTAACATTTTGTTTTTCCCAACAGAGGTGCTATGAAGGCCATTCCAGCAGATTTCGTATTCCATCATTGACATCAAACATTTGTTAGCCCAGATAGTAGATAAAACATTTTAACTTCCTCCAAATCCCAAACATGCCCTTGGAGTTTATTGGCTGCTCTTGGGCTATTCAATCCAACCAATCGCAGAACATCCCTCAGAATCAAAAAGGTTCCTTGAAAACATAAATTCTACCCAATTTGCCAGACGCGTTCAGAAAAGTCAAACTTCCCCAATTGGTAAGGCACGGTTACTAATGTTGTTCTTTTATACCTGGGAATAAACCCAAAAGGGCATAAGTACCCCCCAGTACAACGGGACTTTTAAGGGCAAACAGAAAAGAAAGGGGCACCATTTATAAAAAAAAATTTTTTATAAATAGTGCCCCTTTCTTTTCGGTTTGCCATTAAAAGTCCCGTTGTACTGGGGGGTACTTATGCCCTTTTGGGTTTATTCCCACTAATTTGGGACGGTGGCAACACCTGAGGAGAAACTTTCTTCTTCCCTCTATGTGGTTCATTTCCTATATTCTTTTATACCTGAACAGGCTGAGGTCTTGAAGCAGCAGATTAGGTTTTGCTTGTTGCTCTAGAAAAAGGTCATCTTGTAAAAAACGTACCTCTAGGCAGTGGGCAAGAAGCAACATTTTTTTTTCCACCTTTTGTGGAGACCAATGGACCCTTTAAAAGGCCTGTACATGCATAACAAGACAGAAAGCAAACGTTTCCGTTTGTGATATTACCACCCTCTCGTACGATACCAACTGTCTGAATGGAGAAGTTATGGATTTATGCTAAAGGTTTTTAAGACCAAGAACCATCTAAAAAAGAAGGTTAAAAGCACAACACCGTCACACTTCTCCCAACAAATAATTAACATCAAAGCAGAAAAAACAACTTTGCATACACATGCCAATGCAAATTAGATCTGAACATCTGAAAGGTCTGCAATTTTTTTTTCCTTCCAATATATACAAAAATAAAAATAAACCCCAACTTCTGGCACCCAACACAACTTGCAGGTCTAAGAACAACTGGGACACTTTAGACCTGGTCTGAATGCAACAACAATGTGACATGAGGTATTGTGAAATAGGAACCTTTTTTTGTTTTTGGAATAGAGCAGTAATCACATTTAAGTAAAAATTGACCACATACAAAATCTAACAAAAAAAAACATGGAAGTCAACAATATAATTTTCTATGAGAAAATTAAATCCTAGAAAATGGCAGTATATAACAAAAAGACTACAACATTATAGCAGCAAAATAAAACAATGACAAAGATACAGAAAAGCACTGTATGTTTTTTTTTTTTCAGGCTCCGTTCACATATGCTGCGGCCGCGGCTCACAGCATGGGTTCCGGTGCATCCCTGTACACCGAACCAGGTCCAAATCGGACCAATAGACGCACAGGACCCTTTCCAAATGCGGATTGCGACCGCTCCAGAGCTGTGTGAACTGGGCCTTGCTTTGTTTTTGTTTTTTAACCTTGCTGGGAACTTAAATCCATAGCAGCTTTAATAATGAGACTAGTCTCCATTTACATTTTTTTTCTTTTTTTTTTTTTTAAATCAAAACCATAAGGGCACCTTACATACTCTGTACATTTCCCCTCTGTGAAGTCTGTCTTTTCCCTTCAATCTAAATTTATTATATTAGAATAGAAAAAGTTTTGAGAGGTTCAATGTGCAAATTTCATATTTTTCAATTTTTGTGTGTGTTTTAGCTAAGAACAAAATAAAAGTGGGTGGAAACAAGTCAAGACAACCAATTTCAAGTACGCCGTGTCCACAATTAAATTTACAGTGCTTTGCGCAACGACAGCGTAAAGCCATTGTCAAGGGAACCCCTAAATTAATTTGTTTATTTTCTCTCTCCCGCAATAGAATGGGACCCACGAAAAAAAAAACATTTAAAGTGGAAATTGCATTTTTTTTTATGTTCAAAAGGTGATACTGGCCTTGTGAGGATCTCTTGCAATAAATATTTATTTAGCCTTAGCCATAAATTATATAGTTTAGTGTTAAAAAAAAAAAAAAAAAAAAAAAATTCCATTTAACATCAACTTTAGATAAAGCCTTAAAACTAAACTTGCCCTTATGTGACGTTATAAAGTTACACACAGCGGACTCCCGGAACATTGGTGGGCTTCCTTATATTTCAAAAGAAGCATGCAAAAGGGAATCTATGTACTGTGCCAATGCAAAAATAGGTCTAACCACACTTCTAAATACCTGGATAGGTAGCCTGCGGCTTTCTGGCAAAAAAAAAAAAGGAAGTGCACTTGTCAACTATGTAATGGGTAAGGGAACCATTTTTTCGTAAGTTGGTCTCCGCAAATTTCACCATTTCCTAGTGAACCGATGGGCTGTATCTTCGCAAAACAAACAGCCCCGCAGCGCGATTGCTTCAGGAGGTGCCTATTAACTCCCAGAATACTTAAAGCCACAGATTGCCTAAGCCAAGTTGAGCTTAATAGTAGTTATAACTTGCCATGCCATTCAAGACGCGAATACCAAAAAAAAAAAAAAAAATCAACGTAGTTCTAAACCATTCCATTTTTTTCGTTGATTCCCACATACAAAATCCTATCACTAAAACTTAAAGGACCCAAAGTGCTTTGAAATGGAATGGTTTTAGAACACAAAAAACTAGGACTGTGGATTGAACCCAAATAGTTTCAGGCTTGTATCCTTTTTAGGGTAATAACCAGTTTTTTTTTTTTTTTAAAGAAAACAGAGGCAGCTACAAAAATACAAAGTTTATAAAAATATAATATATTATGTTCACTATGTCCGTATCTCTTTATAATAGAGTAAAATATGGGCAGTAAACTCGAGCCTTGAGACAATGCAAGGGGAATAAAAAAAGGAAAAAGGAAAAAAAAAAAAAACTGGGAGCACCCAACAAGCCTCAGGTACAGACAATCCACATGGATACATAAATGATTAACATAGTAATGCACTATACTAAGATATACTATTGTATGGGTTACAATAACCATTTATAAGGTGAAGAGGATACAAAACTAAGGAGGGGAAAAATAAAAAAAAAGATATCTGTAAAGAGAGAATATAAAGTGACTACATGCAATAGCAAGCAGAATACAGAAACGCTTAGACAGCGCAAAAGCGATAGGCATTAAGAAAATATAGAAATGTTTGTTATTCATCTACCTAGAAGCCTCTTCTACATTAAAAATGGCTGTATACACGCAAGGACACCAAATTTTAGTACCTCCCCTGGAGACATTTGTCTTGTGTTAATGCCTATTTTTACAACATACAGACATAAAACACCTTTAATATAAAACTAGCTCATTAATGTCTTATAAAAATTCTTTTTTTCTAGCACAACACCGCTGAAGGCTTATGCAAATACTATTTTCTCTTTTTGTGTTTTTTGTATGAGAGTTTTTTGGGGTATTATTTTAGGTCACAGGTATATAGGAGAAAACAGCAAGTTTTTACCCTCGCTTGGTATGAGTGTCCATAGGTTTGGCTTTTTTTTGTCTCTTTTCTCTCATAATGGGGGGGGGGGGTCCATGGGAGATATTCACGCTGCAGATGTTTTTTCCACACCCCAGGTTCCATAGAAAAAGGAAAAGCCACCCAAGTGAGTGTCTCTATTGGATCAACTTAATCCATCATCCGATGTTCACATCTCGGACGTCGGTTGGGGTGCAGGAAAGGTCCGTTTCTTCCACCCCGGACTTTGTGTCTGAGGCGATATTGATCTGTTGGGATGCTTGACGCAAACTTGACTCCAGGAGTAACTCGATCTGTTCCTGGCAGGCCCGCAAACAGTCCTAGGATGAGAAAGAGAAAAGAAACCTGTTAGTAGAGTTTTAATATTGGTTGCAAAGTTATGTCACCTGCCTAGTTCAACCCCTAACCCTGGATACAACTTCTGTCCAATGTTCTACCATACCCCCAGAAGCCACAGTAAAGCCCACCATAGACCGTTCAGATCTCAGTGGGTTCAGCAGGGACCGGCTGAGATTCAAACCATGTATGGGCAGGCTGAATGTACCCAAACTGAACGGTTAACCAGCCTGTTGGATTTTACATGCAATTATTGCTAGCGGCTATTATGGCCAACTTAACTGAGGGCATCTTGAAACATCAACAAGAGGTTATCTCTCCACTTAAGTTGTCTCTTGAAGCAGCCTTAATACATTAGACAGCCTTTTCTCTAGTACAGCCGACCATAATCCTCAGTCAGTTTTGTGACGGACCATCTCAGCAGTCAAACACAAGGTGTCCAGAAACTGCACAATTCAAACAGTGATCCAGTTTTCCACCTACACTATATTGTCAAAAGTATTATGACACCTGCCTTTACATGCACATGAAGTTTAATGGCATCCCCAGTCTTAGTCTGTAGGGTTCAATATTGAGTTGGCCCACCCTTTGCAGCTATAACAGCTTCAACTCTTCTGGAAAGGGTGTCCACAGAGTTTAGGAGGGAGAGAGCCTCCGCTCGTGCCCACTGTATCAAGATCGGCCTCAGGCAAGTATAAAGGGGGCTGGAGGGGTTGCACTTAGGTTTTTTACCTTAAACGCAGAGAATGCATTAAGGTAAAAAAAAAAAAAAAAACTTCAGTCTTTAGAACCACTCATTTTAACAAAGGCTACTTACAGCAAGTACTCTATAAATGGTCCTAAATGATATTTACCAAAGAGAGTTAATGAGAAGGAATGGATAGGTGCCTAATGTGGAAAAACTACGGGAGTTCTCAGAAAGAACTGTTTTTCAGTGTATGTACTCACCGATCATAAATTGTCAATAGGTGTTAATGAATATTTTTTTTTTCTGTTTGGCTGACTCACCGGTCAAGGAACATCTGCTAGTTAGGTTTGCAGAGTAGGATTAATTTAGGATTCATTCCTTTGAAATAACCAGCACTCTTGAGAATTCGAAAGAATGCTTGCTCGTTTTGCATGCAGAGATTTTTTAGCTTGTTGGGGGGTGTAAATTGACTACATTGCACCCCCTCAAAAAGGCAACATTAGCAGTCATGTGGGTTTTACATGGATCACTGTTTGCCCCGTTACATTAGGCAGCTCCTCTCAGTGAAAGATCTGAGCAACTTTACACAACCTTAAAGTATATAGGACTGTACACTACAACAATGTAGGATGCCATGTGGTTATTAATGCAATAAATAATAATGTACGCCAATCACCAATGATACATTCAGATATAACATCTACATACCGGGTCACATGTGATGATTTGTGATAAGAAGACTGTAAGGCACTGAGAGGAGGAGAAGATGCTATCTGTGTTTCCCAAATTGAGACCCTGTATGGCGGCTGCTACGCTTCCAGCTGCGATCATAGAAGGAGGGTGCGATATGAACTTTACATCTGCAAAAAAAAAAAAAAAAAAAGGAAATGCAAAAGTTTAGAATACTGCAGACGACACTGACAGTCCAATCCCAGCGCAACAATTTGGGCAAAGGTGGAACAATGGATACAATGATAGTTTCTTCTCTAACCAAAAGCGAATGATCTAACCAACACCCACCGATTGGACGGTCCTTGTAATTCCTTCTACAAAATTTGGTCAGAGCGGTCAATGCTTGACACAAGCATTGACCGCTCTGACCAAATTTTGTAGAAGGAATTACAAGGACCGTCCAGGTTTATTTTTTTTTTGTTTATTTTCACAAGAGAAAGTCAGGGTCACAAAATAATGAGAACAAAATCAGGGTGCCCATATCACACATTCACCAATCTGCCCTTCAGGCTGGGTTTACACTTGTGTAATCACAGACATCGCATGCAATTCCACCGCATTGCTGTGCGATGTCTGTGCAATGCAAATTTAGCGATACAAACTGTAAGGCCGAAATCTCATTCGCAACAAAAATGGTGCAGGACCCTTTTTTTGGTCCGCAGTGGGATTGGATCGTGTGGGTGTTTATACCCACGCGATCCGATGCCTGCACCATTTGACAGTTCGCTCTGCAAATCGATCTGGGGGTGTCATTAACTTTACATCGACACCTCCAATGGTTCGCAGATGTCAGTGTGAGATTTAGGTGCGTTGCGAGAACCAGCACTGAATTGCAGGGTTTCGATTATCGCATCAGTGTGAACTGGGAGTTGAAGTTGACTGGGAATACTTGGATCTTGATGTCAAAAGTCTGATATTGCCTGAAGAATAATTATCGTTGCCAAAATAAAAGAAGACCGACAATTGCAGCAAAAGTCAACATGACCATATTCTAATGTGATGAAGCAATACTGACAGCAGAAAGACCTAGCTGCAACCTAGTTTACATGGCACTGGTTTGTCTTAGAACAGTAGGCCATTTACTTCTTTAGAGGAGTCATATTTGATTATTAAAAGCAGTAGTAAACTGCGGCTGGTTTAATAAAAAAAAACAAAAAAAAAAAAAAACACACAACCACAAAAACACACCTGTAAGGCAACTGCATAATGTGGCAGTATGCATTGCATACTAGCACATTATGAAATACTCATGAAGCCTTCCAGCGGCGGCCGGTCACCGCTGAGAGGGCCGACATCTTCCTCCGGTCTTTCTTCTGGGTTCGCGCGCTCTGGCTAGGAGTTTGGCCAGAGCCGCGATTACTTTTCCAGCATGAAGCTCTGAAGGTTTGGGCAAGGTATGCCAGACCTTCAGGCTTCGTTCACATCTAGGTCTATGGGGGCAACAATCGTGCAAATAAAAATCAGGGGTCGCCCGTCGCCCAAAAGAAGCTCATGTACTTCTTTTGGGCAATAGGCGTTCTGCGATTCTGTCTGTGCATTTTTACTGCGATTGTCACCCGACGAAATTCGCTCTGAAAAAAAAAAATAACACCAAGCGGGCTTTTTATATATATATATTATATATATATATATATATATATATATATATATATTTAAATCTTAAGTGCAAGTTTTTGAAACAATTATACAGTTAGGGGTGGACAGTATTCATAGCCGTTCAATCTACAATTTCAAGGCTACTGAAAAATCCCTAATTTCTTCTTTAGAAGCGGGAATGTGGCGCCATTTTACCATATTGATGTCGCAGGAATGCAGTCGGACAAAGCACCATATGCTAAAGTCACGAGGATATATATAGTCTGGTAGCATCCAGACAACTGGAAAGCACCCAACCCTTCCCTGTGCCCCCCTGCACTGGGCACAGTAAAAGTCAGAACACTTTCATGTAACACAATCAAGTCACTTTGGCTTCTTTGCACAAAAGAATTTGCTCTGTGCAGCTTTTCAAAGTGACCTGCCAATGCTCTTTCGCCGCTCCCAGGCATATTACAGCCACGGCTTCCAGGATTAAAGGGGCTTGATTGTCTCCTGGGGGGGGGGGGGGGGGTTCCCGAAGTGACAGCGAGCAGTTAGTAATAAATATCCTTAGGCTTTCACAATCCGGCGCTCGCCTATTCTAACCGAGATCACACCTACGAGATCCTTTGTAAAAAGTGTCGAGCTGCCAGTCACTGGCGCCCATCCATCATGACAACAGAGGCTCAATGAAATGCGCCAGAGTCAGGCGGCACTCGGCTACATTCTGATGTGACACAATGGTGCCGGGACCCCGTCCAAGATGCATTGCTGTAGGTCTATACAAAACCAGTCTCGTGTTTCTTGGAGAGGATGGACTGCCCATTCAACAGCCGCGTCATTCTCTCAAGAATAATCCACTTTATTTATTTATTTATTTTAAAACGCCCCCCCCCCCCCCCCCCTTTCCTCTTCAGACACACAAAAATACCTTCCCCTTTGTTTTAAGAACTGCAGCTCGTTAGTGAAGGAAAAAAAAAAAAAAAAAAAAACACACACACACACACATACCCACCACCCCCCTGACATTCTGCTAGACTGACCTGAAACGATGCAGAAAACCAGGTCAGAACTACAGATCTGCACACTTGTTCTTCGTCAGCGACTCAAAAGCAACAAAACCACTAGTTCACCACAAGACCGCTTTCACACGGACGGACCGTTTGCCATCCATTGACAGATGAGAAAAAGAAAAAAAAGACCGCAATGCATGTCTATGGACAAATGGATGTAAACGGAGCATCATCCGTTTACATTCCAACAACCACGCAAACAGCATTTTTGGGAGACTCCAGTAATGGCAGCCTACATACTTCTCTCACCCCAGGTTTCCCAACTACAATCCCAGCATGCCTTGGAGAACTTGGAAGTTGGCCACAGCCGTTATCAATCAACTACATCCTTTATTCACAGCAATCAAGTAATCACAAGCGAGTAGAACATCACCTACCCACAATGGGCGGAACGCTCAAAGAAAAAATAATTATAATAATAATAATAAACATGTCCACCCTCCACTTCTCACCACCCCTAGGTCCTACCACTATCTTTGTCCTTTTTCTTGACCGACAATGCTGCACATAAGGTAAGACAGGGCTTGACAAATTTGCTTGAAATCTAGGAGCCAGGTAGAAAAGTTAGGAGCCAGTTTTTTTTCCAGCATGCTGAACGGCTGGCTTCTGTCGGACCGGCTGCCATACACACGGGCCGAATGGCAGCCAGTTTTTATTGAACCGACCAATGTCGCCCGGCATTCGGCCCTTGTGTACAAGGCTTGATGGTGTGATGGGCAGCGGCTCACAGTGCAGCAAAGTGGGGATGATAGGAGATCCAGCAACTTCAGTAACTCATGCCACCCTAGGCCCCTTGCACATGGGCGCCTCTGCTAAGCGGAATCCGCTTGCTCAACGGAGATTTCTCCGCTAATCCACACTGAGCAGGTGGATGACAGGTCCTCAGTATACAGCTGGTTGTGTTATAATTGTATACAGAGCTCAGTATACAGCTGGCTATGTCTGGACATGGCAGAACTCCTGCACAGTTCCTTACCATCCATTCAAAACAAAGCTAGCTTTACCAACACGCGACAATCACACCACCCCCATCAGTCAGACGTAAAGGCATGGTCTGCACCAGCATGGCAACCAATACATCACCTGACAGCTGATATACACAAGAAACTCGCACAGAGACACAGGATACCTCAGCTGTGCTGCCCCAGGTCGCTAATTCTAGGCGCAAATGCGACCTGGCGCCCGAATTTGTCGAACCCTGAGGTAAGAGGTCCAGTTGGTTTTCTTTAATCCCTCAGAAATTTTCCAAAATGTTCAAGAGTCTTCTTACAATTAAATCCTACAAAACCCAATCAAATCTGCTCAAACCGGTCATACGGTTTGAAGCCATCAGCAATCTGCTCGTACTTGTTGAGCCAGCTGCTTTAAAATTTGAGTGAATAAAAATACATTCCTTTTTCTTCAGCGACACCGATTGCCCATGTGAGCCC
Organism: Rana muscosa; assembly: GCA_029206835.1. Lineage (NCBI taxonomy): Eukaryota > Metazoa > Chordata > Amphibia > Anura > Ranidae > Rana > Rana muscosa. The sequence continues at coordinate 170,021,479 of CM055119.1, read as the reverse complement.
ATCCTTCCACCCCTATACAAAAAGATTATGAACATCAATGGGGGATGCTGCTCAAACCAATCTGATTATTACAAAGCTCAGATTAACAAATTGATCAGTGGTATGCCATAGCCCACAACAACCAATCGGAAATCACATCCTTTGGAGGAGTGGAACCTAGCTGCCGATTGTTTGCTATGGCTTATGCCAGCCATAGACTGTTTGAATCTTGGCCAGTTCAGCAGGAACCGACCGAGATTCAAACCATGTATGGGAAGAATGAATAAACTCAACTTGGATTGATCAATCAACTTGGGTACAACCAGACGGTCGGATTTTACATAAGATTATTGGTAGCCGCTAGCAATAATCACGGTTCTCCCGGTGGGGACATCTTTCACAATGGCTTTGCGGAAGGGATTACCCCCATCAACACTGTGTTGATGGCGGAAATCAAGTGATTTTGGGTTGCAGAAAAGAAAATTGCTCCGTCTAGGGCCAGCCTTACTTCATATGATTGCATTAAGCTGGTACTGGTTTATTCCGTAAATTAGTGCCAACAAAAGGATGCTGATGACAAATTGCTCAAATCTATAGCACTTCTGATTTTACACCGGTCACTTTGCCTGGCTCAAGCACTACCACATAGATAGGGCTAATGACCTTCCTACCCCATGTAAGCTCTGACATATCTAGAAAAGGAGCTTACCACAGCACTGGGCTCCTACATAATGGGAATCAATGGAATCCATAATTTTTCTCTCAGTGGCAACATAATCACTGTTAACTGAAACATTTGGAAACCATTGGCTACAGCACATCACCTTTGCTTTCTAGAAAATGCTTGGCAGTGTTCGATTCGTGAACTTCTTGCCAGGTTTGAAATAGTAAGTAAACCCCCCCCCCCCCTAAATTCAACACATTTTTCCAAATTACACAGCACAAGGGCACTCTGAGCTCCTTTTACTGGGACAGGATGGGACAATGCAGCTTAAAGAGGCGTCCCGTGCAGCACTGTTTGCAGAGTCATTTCCTAAGTTTGCTTTAGGAACCTGCTCTGAAGAATGGACTGTTGACACAAAGCTCTGGCAGTTTCTTCCGCGTTAGGTGCCGTCTGCCTATTTGCTGTTCCTTTAAGTTCTTTGACGCATCAAAAACGAGGGATTGCTGGCCTCCATCATGGGTTCTTTTAAAATTATAATGCGGACACATGGATAGAATCTCTTGAGCTGCTAAATCATAGCCCAGTATACTGCTGTGTGCTATATTCCTTCTAGCTACTGTATTTAATATTAATGCTCCAAAACATGGCGATGGGCTTCCTCTAGGCAGGTTTGATTTTATGCTTTCTAGTGACAAAACTAGAGGCTGTATATATTCCAGAAACATCACTTATCAGAACCACAATACAGGGCCAGAAGTAGTGCCGACACCTATCACACCCATATGAGCTTGTTGGACATCCCATTCCTAAACCATGGAATAAATATAAAACTGCCCCACCCTTTGGGGTTATAAACAGCCTTCACTCTTCTGGACAATTTTCCATGAGAACATGGAGTTTGGAAACATATTCTCATTAGCCAAAAAGCAGGTCAGGTATGGATGTTGGATGAGAAGACCTAGTCTTTAAAAATTGCGTTTCCAAATTCATCCCATGGATTTTCCAGGCAACTAGGAGTTTTCCAGTTCAACCAGGCAACTAGGAGTTGCTCCACAGAAAGCTCCTCAAGACCCTGTCACACGAGCGGACCCATCAGGTCCGCCTTAAGTTAGGCGGACCTGATTGGACCATCCACTGCCCTCTATGGAGTGGTGGGTGTCAACGGACATGGTGTCCATCGGCATCCGCTGACGTCCAATTCTATCCGCTAAAAACAAATGGATGGGGATTTGTTCCCCACCTATCTAGTGGATTGGATGGGATGGCTGTCGGGTGTAAAAACAGACAGGCGGCCCGTTTGCATCTGACCACCCATAGAGGACAGCGGACTGAGTCTGCTCTGCATGAGCGGAGTGGACACGGACGAGCCATCCGCCTGCTCATAGGGGGGTCAGTGGAGAGATTCCTCGCTGAGCTGGCAGACTTCTCCCCATGTGATAGGGGCCTTAAAAAGTGGATCTTCGCCGCATCGAAGCACCAATTCATTTTTAATAATTCAAAGCAAACTCCTCCATCCATGTCTCCACGCTTTAGTTCGTTAAGCAATCACTTTGTAAAACACCCCCCTAGCCTTTCTGGCCATCTTGGACAGATGATTCATGTAGCATTTACTTCCTGGAATCCATCTGCCCTTAGCTTAAAGAGGAACTGCAGTCTGCTCACATAGGGGTTGATTTACTAAAGGAAAATCCACTTTGCACTTGAAAGTGCACATGGAAGTGCAGTCGCTGTAGATCGCTGTAAATCTGAGGGGAAGCTCTGAAATTAGGGGAAGCTCTGCTGATTTTATCATCCAATCATGTGCAAGCTAAAATGCTGTTTTTTATTTTCCTTGCCTGTCCCCCTCAGATCTACAGCATCTGCACTTCCATGTGCAAAGTGGATTTTCCTTTAGTAAATCAACCCCATAGTCTGTAATAAAAACATCATATACATACATACATACATACATAGATACATACATACATACATACACACTGCAACTCTGCACTTGCCAAATGTGCTGCAGAAATCTCCCTCCACCGAGTCTGGCTGCATCCATTTTAACTGTGAGCAGCTGAAGCTGCTGCCTGTTCACTTCCTGGATTTACACAGACACCTCCAGATCTACACAGTTCTCATTGGGCCTCTTATGACTCACCCCCCCCCCCCTTCCTTCCAGGCAAACTCTCACAAGAAGAGAGCTGTGCATGATGTCATAAACCTAGGCTTTTTGTGGGCTGTATAAAAGGTATTTTACTGGCAGAAAAAATGTTTTACTATCCAAAGTTAAAATAACAAGGGCAGACGATTTAATAGATGAAAAAAAATGACTGAAGGTTCACTTTAAGCATGCATACAGGAGGGAGGGTGTGCTTGGCTGAAAAAACTCCTGGGATATATGACATTTGCCTAGAGAAGAAACCAGGAAATAAAAAAGTATGTATGTATGTAGGTATGTATGTATGTATGTATGTATGTATGTATGTCTTTTTTTTTTATTGATTTCCCGGTTTCTTGTTTAGGTAAATGTCATATATCCGAGGAGTTTTCAGGAGGGGTTTTCTCAGCTAAGCAAATAAAAGGAAGGGTAGAACAAGTAAATATGATGAACATTGGGAAAGTGAAGTTCCACTTTAAACCACATCTTAATAGTTGCCTTTGTGCACAGGGGTACAGGCATGCTGGAACAGAAAAGAGCTTTCCCCAAATTGTTGCTAGAAGGCTGGATGTGTACAATGGTCTAATGTCAGATGTCCTTTAAAAAAGTCAAATTCATGCAAATAATGCCATTATTTGAAAAAAAAAAAAAATTTAGAAATTATATATATATATATATATATATATATATATATATATATATATATATTTTTTTTTTTTAATAAATAAAAAAGTAACTTGCACAACATGAAGACTATGGCACAATCTTCAAAAACAGAAAACATTGGCTGCTTTCGTATTAACTTCTACCGAGATTAGGTCAAAACAAGACACACTTTATTTTTTTTGAAAAGAGAGGGGGTGCAGTATTATTAATAGGGTCTCCTCGAGCCGTCTCCAGCCCATAACTGCCCCAGACAAGGAGCACGTCCAAGCTGTTTTGTTACATTCAGCACGGAATAATCTGTGGCAGAGGCCACTAATTTCAGCATACTAATCAAGGGGGCCCCCTGGCTCTGCAGTTGGAGTGTGTCAGTATTGTCAGACTCCATTGCTTCATCTTGCGCTATTGAACGCTCTGGAACAAGAGAGAAGCTTGGAGATGAATTGAACCTGACACAGGCACAAAAGAGAAGGGGCCTACACACATCCCCAGCAGCCTATCTGAGACTTCATCCAAAAAGAATAAACAAGCTCGGCGTTAATAAAGAATAGAGTGCCAGCCACCATGAAGGGACACAAAGCAGCACCCAGGCTGTGCAACGCCAAGGTGGAGAAGAGGGAGGGGAGGCTTCCAATTTTTGTGAACACCCCACCACCCCCCAACCACCTCCCCTCCTGTAAAAAGAGGAGCCGTTCAGTCCATTTGAGTGCAGAGGCAAATGAATGAGAATCTTTTCACGCAGCCAAATCAAACTTGAAGACATCAATCACTGCAAGGAGACACAACAGGCAGCGACTAGCCACCTAACTCATGGCAATTGTGCCCACTGCTCAATGGTGCTTCCCGCGTTTTATGTTTGGACAGCATGAACGGCACAATGGACCAGCCTTTATTACAAGCTTGCAGGCATTAAGGAAAGGTTATGGGTTCTGCATTTTAGTGGCACATACCTGAAGGGGGGGAAAAAAACAAAAAAAAACAAAGTGTGGCTATCCTCACATTCGACAGGGTAGAAATGCTCCAGATCCCTAGCAAGTGTCACAAGATTCCGTCTCTAAAACAGACAATTCCCAGACACCAGTTTTAATGTAAACTCAACTCATCCACACTGCAAAGTGAAGCTAGCTTTCCTAGTAGCAAGCGCGCCTAAGACAACTGGTGGCCAACCTTTGTCTACTGCCGACAATGGAGGCACATGTCCTAGGGATTTTTAAAATGCCCCATGGCTTCCAAATTGTATAGAGAACCTACTATAAAATCTTGAGAAATTCTCTACCATATGCAGAATTCTGCCAAAACACATAAAACACACGTGTCCTGTAAAAAAAAAAAAAAAAAACACGGTGAAATATAAAATTTATCCCCCCCCCCCCCAATAGAAGTGTCTAAGCAAGCATTGATAGAATGCCAATTCATAACTGGAACAAGCACCTACTAAAAGTATAATTTTCTTTTCATTAATAGTTTTCCCCAAGAGAAGTAAACTAATCTTCCCAAACCGAAAGGGGGGCCATTGCCTTAAGATAACCTGTTTTTTTTTTTTTTTCCCCTTTAACTGATATGGAATTATAGTGTATGCAGGTCCAATGTTCTCCTCACCCACACAGCAGACAAGATCTGACCTGCTGATATCAAACTTGTTCCACTCAGTCTGGCTTCTTCCAGCAAAAAAGTATGAGATTTTCTGTGTCACAACACAATAGGGGGGTCGATTTACTAAAAGGGTTATAGACTGTGCACTTTGCAAGTGCAATTTCTCCAGAGCTTAGTAAATTAGAGAGAGAGCTCTGCTGACTTCCATCATCCAATCATGTGCAAGCACAAAAATGTTTCCCCCCCCTTGTATGTGATTGGGTATTCTTTGCAAAGTGAGGCTTAATTTCTTTTACTAAGCTCTGGAGCAACTGCACTTGCAAAGTGCATAGGTTATTTGCCTCTAGTAAAATCAACCCCTAAGGCCCCTTTCACACATGCGGACCGTATGTCCGCTTTTTCATCCATCTGTTTACGGATGAAAAACGTACATACATGTATCCCCCTATTTGATAGCGGGTGTCAGCGGATGAACACCTGCTGACACCCGATCTCCTCCGTGTCCGCAATCCTCAGATTCTGCAGACGGAGGAAAATCCTATTTTTCAATCCGTCTGCAGAGCGGATCGCATGAACACGGACAGACGGTCCGGGTTCATCCAATCCCCCCATAGGGGAGAGCGGAGATCTGACAGGGCGGTCCCTGCACAGTGTGCGGGGACCGCCCTGTCTTCCGCTGGCTCAGCGGGGATCAATGGTGCGATCCCCGCTGAGCAAGCGGATATGAAAGGAACGGATTCCTATGGGATCCGCATGTCTGAAAGGACCCCAAGTGTTTACAGCCCAGTGAAAAGTCATTAAAAAAAAATAATAATAATAATTACCCAAAAACAAACAAACACTCAAGGGAAATGTTCCAACAACAGAAACATCCAGTGCACTATATACCCACACAAAGCAATCAAATATGGCAACATCCCCTTCCACAAAGATTAGACTTATGGCATAGATTATTACGTGAAGTAAAAGTTGTCAATGAGGGTTGTCCAATATCCATGGAACTTATTCGAACACCATCTAGGGCAGGGATATGCAATTAGCGGACCTCCAGTTGTTGCCAAACTACAAGTCCCATGAGGCATAGCGAGACTCTTGACAGCATCAAGCCTGACACCCAGAGGCAGAGGCATGATGGGACTTGTAGTTTGGCAACAGCTGGAGGTCCACTAATTGCATATCCCTGATCTAGGACAACCAATAAAAGTTTCAGGATACTTCCTCAGGAAAGGCACAGAGAAGCGCTTGAGCTACTGAAGAAGTGACCAGATCGGTTAAAAATACAAAATATCCTATCCATAACTCATCCAGTTTTCCATAAGTACAATAAGGGGTTGCCCAATATGTAGAACACACATAGAACACCTTTGAACACCATCTAGGACAGCCTTGAAAACTTCCCGGTCTCAAAGGAGCCCCTGCTAATAATGACTATATCAACAACTCATGAAACATGAGTGTGATGGTCAGTGTGAAGAATGCTCCTTACACTTGGGGTCATTGGGAAGGATTACCCCCATACAGATAGCAAAAAAGATCAGTGGCAACCTGAGGCGCAGAAAATTGCAAATTGCTCAAGGAACCCCCAACAACCTCTGGAGGAACCCTAGTTGAGAAAAGCCTGATCTGGGACAACCGATATGACTTTGTGGTGTCTGCATACTTTCCCATAGGAGTGGCACAGGTGAACACCTGAACTATCCAAAAAGTTAAAACACATGGCATGTCTGGTGAAGTGCTTGCTGGACCATACTGCCTGAAGCTCAACAGTGGCAACAGATCTTATGAAACCAAGCCCAAGTTTGGTGATAATTCTACTGCAAAAGGTTGGCATTTAGGCGATCTCTTTTCTGCTTTGATTGATGGCCAACCCTGTTCCTACTACAGCATTAACAGAAAGCATGTTGTTTATGAGGAATCACAAGTTCCAGAAAGACTTACAACTGCAGATGCAGCCCAAAAGCATACCCAACCTGCATATTAAAGAGCTACAGAAGAATCAAAAATTCTATAATAAAATTCAAGAAAAAAAATAAAATTTGGACTACATTTTTATTTTTTTAGGATCACCATAGGATTGGCAGAACACAAGGGACAGGTTACTCAAGTGAAAACCCTTGTTCCAATACTAGACTTTAAATACCAAGTATAACTACAATGAACGGTGAATTTGTTCAATTACAGTCATCATAGCAATCAGATGGGACCAGTGCAGAAAAGCTGGCTGGTTTGTGTGTTCATACATATTGCTCTTACTACATAGAATATTGAAGGTCTATTGTACAGCACACATTGCTGGGAACTGCAGGGAAGTACGGGGAAAAGTGAAGACAAGTATGCACCTTAGCTTTGTAACAACAGCGACACAGATCAAAGCACCGCGAATCTCAACAAGCCGGCAACCTTTGAACTGCTTCACATTCAGTAGGTTCACCGGTCAGAACAACACAAAAACAGGTCACACGGCTGGCCGGGGCAAGGCAGGGTAAGCGCACATCCCACAAAGCTCCAGGGCATGCAGTGCAATGTAATCCTGCAGCATTCGCAGGGTTAACAGAAGCATCCGAAAAAAAAAAAAAAAAAAAAAAAACTCATCTCAATTGCACATCATTGGATACATCGAGTCCCATTAGACTGATTGGAACCGACATGCATTTTGGCACCCAGTGCCGCACAGCGCCAAAACATGTTTTGTTACATTCCAAGGCGGATAATTTGTGACCCGTTTGTCACTGGAATAATGGACGGGAATTGTATTCTGTGCTGCACAGCACAGCGTATAAATCATTAACAGACTCAATCAACAGGGGGATAACTATTTTATAATCTAGAGGGGGCACCTACTTGCAGTAGGGACAGAGTACATGAGATATATGGATTATATATTATCATTAAGACATGTCATACAGAGAAATAGCTTCCAGTGGGTGTCAAGACTGATGGCAAAATTATTTTACTTCTTGGTTTTAAAGTTGCTTAAAATGAGAACTATGGCCAAAGCTCTTCTGTAGGTCGCAGCAGTGCACTTCTGAGACCCCATATTCAGCCAATAGTGGGCTAAAGACTGCTTTCGGCTGATGTCACAGGGCCAGTCCAGGGTCCGCAGGGATCCCAACAGTTAGTTACATAGTTAGGTTGAAAAAAAAAAAAAAAAGACACAAGTCCATCCAGTTCAACCATAAAAAACAAAATCGTACAATCCAATATACCCTATTCTATACCCACAGTTGATCCAGAGAAAGGCAAAAAACCCCAGCAGAGCATGATCCAAATTGCTACAGCAGGGGAAAAAAAATAAAAAAAAATAAAAATTCCTTCCTGATCCCCCGAGAGGCAATCGGATTTTCCCCGGATCAACTTTACCTATAAATGTCAGTACCCAGTTATATTCTGTACATTTAGGAAAGAATCCAGGCCTCTTAAAGCAATCTACTGAGCTGGCCAGAACCACCTCTGGAGGGAGTCTATTCCATATTTTCACAGCTCTTACTGTGAAGAAACCTTTCCGTATTTGGAGATGAAATCTTTTTTCCTCTAGAAGTAAAGAGTGCCCCCTTGTCCTTTGTGTTGACCGTAAAGTGAATAACTCAACACCAAGTTCACTATATGGACCCCTTATATATTTGTACATGTTGATCATATCCCCCCTTACTCTCCTCGAGAGAATAAATTCAGTTCCTCTAATCTTTCCCCATAGCCGAGTTCCTCCATGCCTCTCATCGTTGCCCTTCTCTGCACTTTTTCCAGTTCCCCGATATCCTTTTTTGGGAACTGGTGCCCAAAACTGAACTGCATATTCCAGATTAGGTCAGTAATGTCAGGATTTACCCACATGCCTGATCGGCAGCTTGCTCAGCCTTACAGTGCACCACTGAGAGCCTGAACCAGCCGCTCCCCAGCACGGCGCTCCTGTCAGCGCTGGAGGGGCAGAGCAAAGAGCAGCAACTGACAGTCACCACTCTGTGCTCAGAGCGGACCCGAAAACTGAGTGATCAGCAGTCTTTGATCGATCAGTTCATGGTGTAGAGCCGGTAGGTGGACAGCGGCAACATCAGATCAATGCTGCCTATACATAGGCAGGTATGAACATTGACTTTTTTTTTTAAAGAATCCAGCACTTATCCTTTAATGTCGCACTTATGTAGTGAACTCCAGCAGCCACAAGCTTCAGCATCCCGCAACAGCTGATACTAACATTTCCCCAGAAGCTGGAGATCCCAGGTATCCTTTTTAAAACATGCAACTCACAAGGACATGTTATCATCCCAAAGTCCCAAGCATATTATCTGTAAAGTTACGTAATAAAATGTACCTGGAAATAACTTGCGATTAACACAGCGCCCCTCGTGCAAGTCCTCCTTTTTAATCCTTGCATCAAAGGCTCGACCTATTAGATTAATGTGTGGTTTCCCCAGCCACAACCTTCCCCCCCTAACTGTGCCTCCAGCATAAGGCACAAAGCATTAGCTGTGCAGCTAGCAGAGATGTCAGCAGAAGACGTCAGCAGTGGGTGTCGGTTTCACCACCGGCGCTGGGAAAGTGTGACCGCACAGAGGCACAGGCGCTGACCATTAGCACACAATGACATGCTTGGCTGAGCTGACAACTTAGTGATTTGAGGGGGGGGGGGGGGTGGAGCGTTACAACATGGCTTGTTTATCCAGCACACAATGTGTGGCATCCCTGCTGGTAAACAAAAGCACCATGATACCACCCTGATGCCAATTACATCCAATTAAATAAAGCAGCATGGACCACCTAAAGTGAAAGAGCTGCTGTTTATGTACTTACAGAATGAATGAAGATCTGGTTAAATATACTCGGGAATATGTGGTCTGTGCTTTTATTATGTGGGAGCATGGCAAGTGTTGATGCAATTACATTTTTTTGTTTAAGGATTCCGCAGACAGAGAGCCTGGTTCCCTATGACATAACAGACACGTCTGTGTGACTTGTGCAAAGACCCGGTTCAAATTTCAGTTGACCACTAATCACAGTATTGCACGCTGCAGTGCCAGCTTGCTTGCTTTTGGACAAATGGGTGTTAAATTACCAAAACTGTAGAGTGCAAAATCTGGTGCAGCTGTGCATGGTAGCCAACCAGGTTCTAACTTCAGCTTGTTCAATTAAACTTTGGCAATAAAAACTGGAAGCCGATTGGTTTCTTTGCAGAACTGTACCAGATTATGCACTCTTCAGCTTTAGTAAAAAATCCTCTGGGGTGGATTTACTAAAACTGGAGTGCAAAATCTGTTGCAGCTTTTGCATAGAAACCAATCAGCTTCCATTTTTTTTTTTCCCTTTGTCAAATCGTAATTGAACAAGCGGAAGTTAGAAGCCAATTGGTTACCGTGCACAGTTGCTCCAGAATTTACACTCTCCAATTTTAGTAAATCTACACCATAATGTCCTATGGAAGACTGGGGCATCTTGGTGAATAGTTGTTGGGGCAGCAGGCTTGTCGTTCACCCACCCAACACTGTATTATCAACAAACAATGCACTCCAATAATTTAGGTAAAAGAGGTGCCCTCCAGCTTTGTCAGAAAAAAATAAATAATTATGGAGACCATACAGAATACAATGGTTTCTGGAGGTTGCTTGGCTCCTTCACTAGAACCTTTGTACCGCAAAGAGCATTCTGGGGATGGAACAAAAAAAAAAAAAAAAAAATCTGCACCATGGCATACATAAACTTACCTTTTCCAGGACATTTTTTTAACCCCCCAAAAGGCCAGTAATCCACATTGTAACATGAGGGGGGGGGGGGGTTAAATGTACCATTGGGCGCTTTACAGTAAGAGTGGTTATAGAAGGGTGGGCACCAGCGACAGGGGGGCATTTTCCAGAACAAGCCTTATAACACCCGTACCTGTAGCGCAGAGAGCCACAAAAGTCTGGGCGTGTTTGCGGATGATTTGCTTGGTGTCCTCAGTCAGTGACATTTTGTTAAGAAAATGTTCAATAAAATCGTGAGGGGTTACAGAAGCCATGTCCCATTTCAGCTTATTCAGGATTACCAGCTCCATTAACTGTGGGGGAGAAAAAGAAAGATAAAAGAAAAAAAAAAAAAAAAGGGAGAAACAAATGGTCAGAATTGGGTACAATCACTGGTCAGCAAGATGTTAAAAGTCTACAAAGCAGAAAAGCATAAAAAAAGGGAGAGAAGGTATACACATGGGCAATATATACATGCTGATAACAATATCAGGATAACAAAGATGTCCACAGGACCTATTCAGCTTAAATTCTTATCCTCAAACTGATAAGATAAGTAAAGAAGCACCACCAGCCCACCCCCTCTGGCAGCTAGCCAAGCACTGACTATACGAATTAAAAAAAAAAAAAAAAAAAAAGGTAGTTGCCCATTATATTTAAAACTGATACATTAGCGTTGGCCATACATTATACAATTTCTTGTACAGTTTTCCTTTAGATTTATCAAAACAATATGGAGGCCAGACCTTCAACACTTTCAATTTGCATGCAATCAGGCAGGCCCTTGCACTACGTAGTTGGAGGTAAATCTAAAAGGAAATTGAAAAATAATATTGTATCCTGTATGGCCAGCTTAACATAGTTACATAGTTAGTCAGGTTGAAAAAAGACAAAGTCCATCCAGTTCAACCATAAAAATAAAAAAAATATCGTGCAATCCCATATACCCAATTCTATACCCACAGTTGATCCAGAGGAAGGCAAAAAACCCCAGCAGAGCATGATCTAATTTGCTTCAGCAGGGGAAAAAATTCCTTCCTGATCCCCCGAGAGGCAATCGGATTTACCCTGGATCAACTTTACCTAGAACTGTTAGTACTCAGTTATATTATGTACATTTAGGAAAGTATCCATGCCTGGATGGATAAATTCAGCAGTTATTCGTTCACACATTAGCTGGAATCCCAAAACTTAGCATTTCACATACAGCAGCTTTCCAGGAAAATCTATTAAAAATGATTTGCATTGCTCCTCATTAGTTGTGGGTCATGCATTTAGAATATTATACAACCCAGTTTGCATAAAGCTCAACATGATCAATTCTTAACAATGTCTATGTGGCTCTCTATCCAACCCTCAAGTCCCATAGAACTAGAATGAGCACCATTAAGTAGCTTTTGCAGCTGTTATTTAACTACAAGTCTCAGCCACCCCTGAAAAAAAAATCAATGGCCGGCATGGACATGCAGTTCTACAACATCTGGAAAGGTACTGACTACCAGCAATACCGGTCAGTGCCTGTGCAGCGTGTTCCCCGGTCTCACCACTGGGGGGAGCCAAATACAAAGTGAACGCCCCTGCATGTGTTAGCAGCATGCTGTATAAATGTTACATTGTTCAGGATTTCATAGGAAACGGCATGTAGCTCCCCCCCCCTCCCCCCCCCAAAAAAAAAACGCGTGTGCAAGAAGCATCGTGACACGCTGCAAATACCTGCAGCAGAAGAATTTACAGGAGGTCACATGGCGCTTTTTTTTATCTGACTCAAGACAGCCACACTCTGATCATAAAACAGACACCAAATGCATCAATTTGCCGAAATGGGATAAACAGATGTGCAGGCCTACGATTGAATCCATTATGTACAGTAAACAGGAAATTACCAGTAATTCCTCTGGTCTGATGGAATTATCTGTGTAAATACAAAGTTTCTCTGCAGTCAAAGGGATGGTCTCCTTCATTTTGGATGCCAAAAACATGCATGTCGCCCCGAGGAGTTGCAGCCTGCTCTTCTTCAGCGGCTCCACAGACAGAAATCGATCCAGATAGTTCATGGCAAGGGGGAAAACCTCCTCTTCACACTTCTGTTCCTCACAGACCTTGGGGGAAAAAAAAGCAAAAGTTACCAAACGGGTTCCAGAGGAAGAAGGACCAATAATAGCCGGCAATCAGCAACAGGAAGGGATTGTCAGAGCAAGAAAAAAAAAAAAAAAAAAATGAATATGTGAGCAATGAGAAACATCTACATATGGCTGCGAACCAAGAGAGCCGGGGCTGTGTGATCCAGGGCTGGAGATCACAACCAGGCTCAGCACAGGGGTCATGCTGGGGCTTGTAGTGCCACGGCAGCTGGAAAGGCTTGCTGCAGAACAATGGGGTGCTTTACATGCTCAGAGTATGTAAATCTTGGCTACACTGAATGAGACAGTATAGGCATACAGAACGTGGTGAGGAGGGGGCCAAAAGGGTCAGAAACCCCTCCAACCAAAAATTTATATATATATATAATTATTTTTTTTATATATTTAAATAAAGCCTGGGCTTCATGCATATGCAAAAAACACATTATCTAGGGTCTTGTGCATAGGATACAACTAATTTATATATATATATATATATATATATATATATATATATATATATATATACACACATATACACACACAAACACACACATATATACACACACACACAAATATCTCTAAGAACTGGGCAATGTCTAACATGGGTGCACATGGATAGATTCCCCATGTTTGGCATATTGTGCAGATATGAGAACCTGTTGAGCCACGTTTACTGTGTCCTTATGTGTGCAAGCATAAAACTGTCCCCAAATCCTGGAATCCCCAAATTACTGAGATCCCCAAACACCGTCCTTGTGTGTGCACAAGCATAGACTGTCCCCAAGTGTAGGCCGTCTCCAAATGCAGAGATCCCCAAATAATGAAATTTTGCCCCCCCCCCCCCCCTCAAATACCATCTTATGTATGCAAGCATGCGCTGTCCCTAAATACTATGAGAGCCTGGGGCCCCCAGGTACCGTCCTTCTGTATGCAGGTGTGGTGTGTCCCCAAACCAGCACCCTGGCCTACCTGGCACAGGAAGAACATGGAGAATGATTATCAGAAGGATCCACAGATAAAAGACAGATGATCTTATGCAGAAATATAGGATTATATATATATATATATATATATATATATATATATATATATCCATCCCCACCTCTTTCTGCATTAGCATGCATTATATCTATAATTTTTTTATATTACATGACAATAATAGCAGACTAATAGAGATATATAGATCATAAAGATATTGGCCATGTGACCGATCATACATTGTATATACAGGATAGAATAGTGCATGCCGGTGCAGAGGAGTGATCTCTATATTCCTCTATGGGGGGGGGGGGGCAGACAATCCAGAGTGCTGATCTCCCATTCTCCTCCATGCCAGGTGGTCCGGTGTGGTGATCTGGGGGGTCCCAGTGTTGGAGAACACTCTATTAAGGAGCCTGTACTTGAGTTTTCTGTTTTTTTGGGGGGTGCAATATTTTATAATAGGGTCTCAGTATTTGGGGGTACAGTAAAGGGGTCAGGAATTGTTTTTTAATAGTATGAGAGGTGATGTATTTTGGGTTCTTGGTATTGGGGGGCTCAGTATTTGGAGTGGGGTGCAGTTTTTTGGGGTCTCAGTATGTAGAGGTGCAGTTATCTGGGGGGGGGTCTCAGTATTTTAAGGGAAGGATGCATTATTTTAGGGGGTGCCATATTTGCAGTATTTGGGGGTTCGGTCCATATTTGCACGCACAGTGTCTGCTCAGCTCCCCAATGTGTCTATAGTAAGGTGTCCATGCAGTGTGGGGCCCCCGGGGGGTGCAGGCTGTATGCGGGCCCCCGCTCGGTCCGTCCATTGTCACGCACCTCCAGCATCCATGTGGCCACGATCTTCCTCATGTAGGGGAGGATCTCCTTCTGCACACACTTGAAGTAGTTGGCGGACGGACAGGCGGTCTCCTCGGCTCTTAGCATGGTCCGGAGGACTCGGTCAGTGAGGAGGTTCCGGTCCAGGTGAGCCCTCCGGATGGTGTCCACTTCACAGCACAGCAGCTCCATGTTCGTATGATCCCCACAGAGGAGCCCGGCGTGTTCCCGGAGCCGGGAGAGGAAGAGGAGGAGAGGAGGAGGATGTTCTGAGCGGAGATGAAAGAAGAATGAGAGAGAAAGAGCAGCCGGGCCCGGGAGAGGCTTAAACACAACCCGAACCCGCCCAGCACCCTCCTCCTCCTCCATGACAGGCCAGGAGGAGGAGAGACACACAATACAAGAGGGCGACATCCTGAGGAGACATATGGGGGGCAACAATATGCGAGCACATAAATTGTCCCCTCACATTGTCACCCCCCCTTGTCTCATCTTTGACCCCTCATATTGTTGTCCCCCAATGTCTCCACATTGTCCCCCACCCATGTCCCCTCACATTGTTGTCCCCCATGTCCCCCCACATTAGCCCCCCATGGTCACCTCACATTAGCCCCCCCCCCCATGTCCCCTCACATTGTCGTCCCCCATGTCCCCTCACATTGTCGCCCCCCCCCATGGTCTCCTCACATTATCCCCCCATGTCCCCCATGGTCTCTTCCCATTAGCCCCCCGTGTCACCTCACATTATCCCCCCCACGCCCCCTCACATTACCCCCCCATGTCACCTCACATTATCCCCCCCACATTATCCCCCCCATGTCCCCTCACATTATCCCCACCATGTCCCCTCACATTATCTCCATTGTCTCCGCATTGTCCCCCACCATGTCCCCTCACATTATGCCCTCAGGTTGTCATCTAATGTCTCCACATTGTCCCCTCTGATTGTCCACTCACATTGCCCCCCCCTCCCCCTGTCTCATCTGAGGGGACAATGTGGGGACATTGGGGGACAACCTGAGGGATAATATGAGGGGACAATGTGAGGAAACATTGGATGAGAGACACAATCTGAGGGGACAATGTGAGGAGACATTGGGGGACATAGATGAAACGGGGGGGGCAATTTTGAGGGGCCATGGGAGACACAATCTGAGGGGACATTGGACAACAACATGAGGGGGGGAGACACAAACTGAGGGAGGTTGGGGGCGGCTTTGCACAATGTGAGGGGACATTGGGGGATAATCTGAGGGGACGGCGACACAATCTGGGGGGGGAAATATGGGGAGACACAAAACCTGAGTGGACATAGATGAGACAAGGCGGGGGCAGCAATCTGAGGAGACACTCACATTGGTAATGGAAGTGATATAGAAGTGTATGTGGTGTTCTAGTTACATAGAAAACAAAACACAAATCCATCAGATTCAACAAATATAAGAAAATGAATAAATAAGCAAAGCAGGTGGAAACAGTAAGCCAGCACGCACAGGACCCCTGCTGTGAACCGCATGCGGCTCATATGTGAACCGAGCCTTAAGGCTAAATTCACACTGATGAAGTGCGATTTTTGTGTTTACATTTCTTTAGTTGCTTCCTGGTTTCTGGCCTAGGCCAAAATGATGTCATACATCCCAGGAGCATTAATGGAAATTTTGTTTTTCTTTTGTCTGAAGGAGGGGCTTTCTCAGCTAAGCACGCACTCCTGCCTGCAAAGCTAAAGGCAGATGGTTTCCAGGAAGTAAATGCTACATGAATCATCTGCCCTTATTCAAGATGGCAGCTGCCAGAAAAGTGATTGCTCAACAAAATCAGGCATGGAGACATGGATGGATGGATGGGAGAGTTTGCTTTGAATATTAAAAATGAAATAGCGTTTTCAGTTTGTGGTGCCCGGATAGTTTGTCGCAGCACATGCATTAACACACTGCACAAATGTAAATTGACACAACAGATAAAATACATTTTGCATGAAAGTTTTGGTATTACGTAAGATTACTGTAAGTTTTATCTTGACTGGCTGCAGTCGGACTCTGAATAGCTGCGTATGGTGGCTGCTTTTTGCGTGCGATCCTTGTGAAGTGAGAGTGCGGTTGCAGAGGGGGGAAGCTCTTACTTCCCCATTTGCTTTTTTTTGTGAATGACAGTCTGAGTCATTTGACTAGCCCTGGGAGAACTGCATAGAACCTTTCCAGCAATAAATGCAAACTGACACTCTGTTCCCTGGGATTGTGCAGCGATCGCCCACGGGGGTTGGAAAGCTGACAGGTTTTGTGCAGCTCGCCCGAGACGACAACTTGTCGCCGAACAGATCTCCATACCTGCCTCTTCAGCACACACCCTTCAGAAATATTTGTCATTTACACAAGGCATTATATAGCTTGGAGATACGGCCCATACTGCCAGCTCAGCTGCACCTTTGACTGGCTCTTATGTTCACACGTTGTCACCATACTTTGCAGTTCCTGCTATGCAAGTCTGCCACTTAAAGTAGACGGAAACCCAATTGGTGGGGGTCACACCAGAGACATTGGGGCAATGTTAGACAATGCAAAGTCAAACCAAAAGGCTTTGCTTTTGCACCAACATGCTGCATTCGTGGGCATTGCAATAAAAGTATGCAGGCATCATTTTATCACATTGCAGTGCAGCACATTACAACATGCTGCAGGGCATAAAATTACCATAATAGTAAAAAACAATCAAGCATTACAATGCCTTCATTACTGCACACAGCAGCATGTGTTCACATGTTATGTGCTGTGCATTGTGGTGTGAATCAGCCCTATATGAATGACATCCTGTTTGCTAAAGCCCCTATGAATAAGACAATAAACATTTCTTTTTTTAAATAAAAAATTAGTTTTCACCTTGTTTTTGCATCCTTTGTTGCATTTTAGTGCTGCTGAAGTGCTGATCTTCTGCAGCCATGCCTTGTCTACCTGCCCTGCACTCCTACAATGGCTGCATGAAATTTCTCAGGGCGGGTCTACTGGTGGTAATATCAGTGGACCACACCTGCTCAATGTGGCAGCTTGTAATCTCCATTGGAAGCTCATGTGGCAGGATGACAACACAAGAGAAAATGTGGAAGACAGGGACAGAGCGTTACCCTATAACAGGAAGTGCCTCCCAAGGACCTGCATGGCAGGATCACCAGGTGTTATTTTACTGAAAGCTGCAGTTTTAAAAATAGTGAAAAACACATTTGAAATAACATGGGGTCTATTTATAAATGTTTTCACATTTCGCCCAGGATTCACAGTTTTTAAATCGAATTTTCACACCTAGACCGCCCCACGGTCGCCGTAAAGCGCAACTAGTTTTAGCGACACTTTACTGGCGCTGCAGAGCCGCTTTGCATGCGGTAGCGGGTTGCTGTTAACCCCAAAGAAGGGGTTAAAGGCGCCCGTGTTGCGGCGCTGCCGAAACGCTTTTTATACACTTCGGCAGTGCTGCCCATAAATTTCAATGGGCAGGGTGGTTTGGGAGCGATGTATACACCGCTCCCAATCTGCCCCAAAGATGTTGCTTGCAGGACTTTTTTTCCCGTCTCGCAAGCGCACCACCCCACTGTGAAAGCACTCAGGCTTTCACACTGGGGAGGCATGAGAGGCGCATTTCAGGCACTTTACAGGTGCTATTTTTAGTGCTAAAATGCCTCAAAAGAGTCTCAGTGTGTAAGGGGTCTTTGTGTAAAAATGTGGGTATAAGCCCCCTTGCACATGGGGTTGGCTCCACGGGAGTCCACCTGCTTAGTGGGGAATCTGTCCACTGAGCAGTCAGATGGCTGGTCCGGGTCCGCTCCGCTTATGCAGAGTGAACATAGACACGGCCGCTCTCCTCTATGAGCGGCTGGATCTCAACGGGCCACCTGTCCATTTACACTCGACTGCCATCCGATCTGATCCGCCAAACAGATGAGGAACAGATCCCCATCTGTCTGTTTTTAGCGGATCGGATTGGATGTCTGCGGCTGTAAACAGACACGTGTCCGTTGACACCTGTCGCTCCATAGAGGAGAAACTGGAGGGTCCAATTGAGTCCACCTTAAAAACTGACAGGTTGACTCGAACGGTCCGCCCGTGTGAAAGGGCACTAAGTCCACGTTCACACTGAACCAATTTGAGCTGTCAAAGTTGCAGCCTATTGCTGGCAACGGCACCGTTCTAATCAGTGCGACGCCGCACCGATTTGCAAGAGTAGTTCCTGCACTACTTTTGCCCATTTCGGGTGCGACTTCAATAGACATCATGAAGCCACACAGATGTCTTTCAAGTCGCACCCGAAGTCACATGGACATGCTGCTTTGAAATCGGGCGGCTTCAGATGAAGTCGCACAATTCCAAAGCCGCGTTCCATGTGAACGAGGGCTAAGTTGTGTGAATCCTGGATAAAAACATTTACTCAAGGCGCCCACCTCTTTGGCATATCCCTCAGCCCAGCTCTGCCTTATTGCATGCGTGTTAACAGACGTTATGTCAGGTGTTAACGTGCCTTACGTTAAGGCCTGATCCACACTTATGCATTTTTATTGATTTTTGCATTTTGCAGATTTGCACTACAGAATGTGTTTCATAGGAAACCATGTTACATGGACTGTAGTGCAAATCTGCAAAATGCACAAAAATGCATAGGTGTGAATCAGGCCTAAGGCCCTGTTCACATCTCACGATACCGGATCGCAGGCAGATTCTGCCCGCGATCCCAAATTGCGCAGCAATCGCAGCACTGCGTGCCATTACCCTATAACGGCACCCCAACGTGATGCGATTCTGCCGCGATTGTCAGATCGCACGGCAATCGTGGCTGACCACCCCTTTATAGATCGTGTGAAGCTTGTCGCCCGACAAGGAGCAGGAGCTTCTTTTCAGGGACAAACACACACATAGGGCAGCTCATTGACTATGCGACACAATGAATCGCAATGTCAAAATTGCATAGAGAACATGCTTGTTCTTGCTATGCAATGATGTAAACGGGCCCTTAGGAAACATGTTGAAATCAGTGGCCCTCTGATGCACCAAAACTTCCCAAAAATCTGACATTTCATAAAATTTTTGCTACACTACAACACACTATGGTGCAAGTGTGTTGCCTTAGTGTGTCGGGGTGCTATTCGAAATGAATTGCATGAGAATGTGTCAGCCTATACAGTATAATGTAAGTCGATCACCTAGAAAAAGCATGCAGATAAGGATGTTCCCAATCCACATGTTTTTGTGGACTCTGAAAGTATTGAAGACAGAGGGTCAGCATAAAAGCCAGGAAAATAAGCATTTTCAGAAAGGCAGGAATGGCAACCCTCGTGTTTCTTTCAGTCCCTGCCCCCAAAAGGAACGTAAAGTCTATAGTCCTTGCATGGCCAAACACAGAAATGTACACTATGACTAATCAGTGTGGAAGGCAATTATCTTACCAGTACATTTCTGGCCTGTGGGAGGAAACTTGCATGAACATAGAAGAAACATGCAGACTCCATGCAGGCAGAAGACTGCAAATCAAGGATCCAAGAATGCTAAAACTGAAACTTGAAATTGTTTATTTTTTTTTTAACGTAAAGCAAGTGAACAGGCAGTATGTCCTATAGAGCATTTACAGTATTGTGTAAGGCCTAATGTAAACGGGACGTTTTATAACCTCTCCTGAACGATTTAACTTGACAGATAGTAACCAACGTTTAAAAATAGTCAAAAATGTATGTCCATTACAAACGACTGTAAATGAAACAGAGAAATTAACTTCCTCCTTATACTCTCAAGCCGTGTACACACGATAGTTTTTTCCGATGAAAACAGTCCGATGGATTTTTTTCATCGGACAAACCGATCGTGTATGGGCCCCATCGGTCTTTTTCCCATCGGTGTCAAAAAATAGAACATGTTTTACATTTTTCCGATGGATAAAAAAACGATAGCAAATTCCGATCGTCTATGGGCAAGTCCATCGGATAAAAAACCCACACATGCTCAGACTAAATTACAAGACGGGAGCGCTCGTTCTGGTAAAACTAGCGTTCCTAATGGAGATACGCTGTAACGGACTGAAAAGCACAGAGACTGAAAAGCGCGAATCGTCTCTCCCCAAACTTTTACTAACACGCGGTAACACGAAATCAGCAAAAGCAGCCCAAAGGGTGGCGCCATTAGATTTGAACTTCCCCTTTATAGTGCCGTCGTACGTGTTGTACGTCATGTCGTTTTGGTGTGATCAGTTTTTTGGACTGATGGTGTGTGGGCAAGACTGATGGAAAACAGTTTCATCGGATTTCCGATGGAAAAATCCATCGGATTAGAATCCATAGGATATCCGATCGTGTGTACAGGGCTTCATAGTACGTGACTACATTTGTGTTTGTCGAACGACAATTTGCGGATAGTTAGTATGCAAGACAAAATCCTTGCTCGCGTGCTTTTGACAGAAATCAGATGCTCGGTCATACGACAATTGAACCGTGTGTACGAGGCTTAAAGCGGAGTCCCGCCGAAAAAGGTTTTCAAGGTTAAAAGGTCCTCAATGTAAAAGCAGTAAAAAGCCTGCAGTCTGCCAAAAAATAAGCTCCTGTACTTTTTTGAGTGACGGGCGTTTTGCTTTAGGCGACAGAGCGCTCAGATGTGAACAGGGGCCATTGAAATGAATGGAATTCGTCTTGTTGGGTGTTTTTAGAGCTGAGGCTTAGGCACCATACACACTATTAGATTTTCTGCAGATTTTTGTCTTCAAATTTACCAAAACCTTGTAGTGTAAGGGCCTGCCCGATTGCATACAAATTGAAACTCTTAAGCCTCGTACACACGACCGAGTTTCTTGTCAAAAAACGACAAGAAAACTGCTGGGAGAGCTTTCTTGCCAAGAAAACCGGTCGTTTGTATGGTTCCTCGTCGAGAAAACTGCCGGGAATCTCGACGAGAAAAATAGAGAACCTGCTCTCTATTTTCTCGTCAGGAGTCTCGTTTTTTCTCGTCGGCCTGTTTTGCTGAAAGAAAACCGGTCGTGTGTATGCTTTATCGAGTCTTAAAAAATCGCGCATGCTCAGAATCAAGTATGAGACGGGAGCGCTCCCTCTGGTAAAACTAGCGTTCGTAATGGAGATAGCACATTCGTCATGCTGAACTGAAAAGCACGAGGCTGAAAAGCGCGAATCGTCTCTCACCAAATTTTTTACTAACACGGGGTAACACGAGATCAGCAAAAGCAGCCCAAGGGGTGGCGCCATTGAAATCGATCTTCCCCTTTATACTGCCGTCGTACGTGCTGAACGTGACCGCGCAGAAAAACAACGAGATTTGGAATTGACAGTGTGTATGCAAGGAAAGCTTGACAAGAATCTCGTCGAGAAAATCGACGGGTTTTTTTACGACGAGAAACTCGGTGGTGTGTACGAGGCTTTAAGGTTTGATCGCATATTATATGGTTTTGGTAAATCTGAAGACAAAAATTCTGCAGAAAATCTAATAGTGTGTATGGGGCTTTAGGCTGTATTCACACCTGTGCATTTTTAGTGCTTTTTGCATTTTGCAGATTTGCACCACAGAAGGTGTTCCATAGGAAACCATGTTCAATGGACTGTAGTGCAAATCTGCAAAATGCAAAAAGCATTAAAAATGCATAGGTGTGAATACAGCCTTACAGCAGAAAAACGCCCAAAAACGCCTAGGTGTGAACAGAGCCTTTACCAGCAGCAGTGTACATGAGGCCTAACTGTTTTTTTTTCATGTTAAAGTGGAAGCAAAGCCCAAAGCTGGCCATAGAGAGATGTTACTCTTTTTTTTTTTTGATCAGCCAGCCGGAAACGAACGGATTACCCCATCCACACATTCGAGGGGAAGGATTCTTGGTGGATTGTATTCTGACAGAGGGGACTCCTCTGCTGTTACTGTACACTGATCAGAGCTGCAGGCCAAAAATTTCCAACATTCCAATTTGAGAGAAACCGATCACTAGATCAACTTCTCACTAGGCGGGAATGTTTGCTAGTTCAATCATGCTACTGAGATCTCCTGCAATTATTTGCTAGCGGTCTCTACATCTACAGTAGCGATTTGACCGCACAAATTTGCAGCAATGAGCCTACATTGGTGAGTAATCGCTACAACATGCTACACTCGATTGGTCCCAATGTGTAGCAACGGTCGGCGAATGGCGCGATTAGTGGCGATAATCGCTTCAACAAAAACCTGCTGCTGTGCGTGTCTTTTTTTTTTTTCTTCTTTTTTTAGACTACATAGGAAACGTACAGAATTCTGAGAATGTGGTAAAGCGTTGCATCATGCAGGCTAGGGAAAAAGTTTTTTTTTTTTTTTTTTTGTCACTGTAATGACCGGTCTAAGCAAAACAATGCTTAGAAGGGAGGCTAGTGATAAAGCCGGTTATCAAGGTATAATCTGGTTATCAGGGTGTGAGCACAGCAGCCCCCCCCCCATGTGTGTGGTCAGCCCTCTGTGTGATCACATACTACAATAATGAAGGGAACTCCCTATAATGAACAACTATTCTTGGAAGACTCATCACTCCAGCAACCAATGGCAAGGCAGATCTGTTACCAGGCAGATCTCAGAAGTTAGGGCAGTGACAAGTTTGCAGCAAACCGGCTTAGCCAAAGGTTACACAGAGACAGAATAGTTTGGATGGTAATTTGTTTTCTGTTTACACAATGAGATACAAATGACCAGGGTTAAGGTGTGTGTGTGTGTAGGTGTCGGTGTTGAAAAGAATTTATGCAAAGCCTGATTTATTTTATTCGGACCAGGAACCTATTTATCTGATTCCCCGACTGAACAATAGTATGAAAATTCTATGCGTCCTTTATTTAACCACTTAAGCCCCGGACCATTTGGTAGCTAGAGGACCAGAGGTGAATTCAGAATTTTGCACTGCGCTGCTTTAACTGTAAATTGTGCGGACATGCAATGTTGTACCCAAACGAAATTTGCGTCCTTTTCTTCCCACAAATAGAGCTTTCTTTTAATGGTATTTGATTGCCTCTGCGATTTTTATTTTTTGCGATATAAACGGAAAAAGACCGAAAATTTTGAAAAAAAATGATATTTTCTACTTTTTGTTATAAGAAAAATCGAATAAACTCAATTGTAGTCATACATTTAGGCCAAAATGTATTCAGCCACATGTTTTTAGTAAAAAAAATGTCAATAAGCGTATATTTATTGGTTTGCGCAAAAGTTATAGAGTTTACAAACTAGGGTACATTTTCTGGAATTTACACAGCTTTAAATTTATGACTGCCTATCTTATTTCTTGAGGTGCTAAAATGGCAGGGCAGTACAAAACCCCCCCAAATGACCCCATTTTGGAAAGTAGACACCCCAAGGAAATTGCTGAGAGGCATGTTGAGCCCATTGAATTTTTTATTTTTTTGTCCCAAGTGATTGAATAATGACTAAAAAAAAAAAAAAAAAAAAAAATTACAAAAAGTTGTCACTAAATGATATATTGCTCACACATGCCATGGTTATATGTGGAATTTCACCCCAAAATACATTCTGCTGCTTCTCCTGAGTACGGGGATACCACATGTGTGGGACTTTTTGGGAGCCTAGCCGCGTACGGGACCCCGGAAACCAAGCACCGCCTTCAGGATTTCTAAGGGCGCAAATTTTTGATTTCACTCCTCACTACCTATCACAGTTTCGAAGGCCATAAAATGCCAAAATAGCACAAAACCCCCCCAAATGACCCCATTTTAGAAAGTAGACACTCCAAGGAAATTGCTGAGAGGCCTGTTGAGCCCATTGAATATAATTTTTTTGTCCCAAGTGATTGAATAATGACAAAAAAAATAAAAATAAAAAAAATTACAAAAAGTTGTCACTAAATGATATATTGCTCACACATGCCATGGTTATATGTGGAATTACACCCCAAAATACATTTTGCTGCTTCTCCTGAGTACGGGGATACCACATGTGTGGGACTTTTTAGGAGCCTAGCCGCGTACGGGACCCCGAAACCAAGCACCGCCTTCAGGATTTCTAGGCACAAATTTTTGATTTCACTCCTCACTACCTATCACAGTTTCGAAGGCCATAAAATGCCAAAATCGCACAAAACCCCCCCAAATGACCCCATTTTGGAATATAGACACCCCAAGCTATTTGCTGAGAGGAATGGCGAGTATTTTACAGCTCTCATTTGTTTTTGAAAATGAAGAAAGAAAATATATATATATATATATATTTTTTTTTTTTCAATTTTCAAAACTTTGAGACAAAAAGTGAGATCTGCAAAATACTCACAATACCTCTCAGCAAATAGCTTGGGGTGTCTACTTTCCAAAATGGGGTCATTTGGGGGGGTTTTGTGCCATCTGGGCATTCCATGGCCTCCGAAACTGTGATAGGCAGTGAGAAGTGAAATCAAAAATTTACACCCTTAGAAAGCCTGAAGGCGGTGCTTGGTTTTTGGGGTCCCGTACATGGCTAGGCTCCCAAAAAGTCTCACACATGTGGTATCCCCGTACTCAGGAGAAGCAACAGAATGTATTTTGGGGTGTAATTCCACATATGCCCATGGCATGTTTGAGCAATATATCATTTAGTGACAACTTTGTGCAAAAAAAAAAAAAAAAAAATTGTCGTTTTTCCCCAACTTGTGTCAACATATAAAATATTCCATGGACTCGACATGCCTCTCAGTATATAGCTTGGGGTGTCTACTTTCCAAAATGGGGTCATTTGGGGGGGTTTTGAACTGTTCTGGCATTTTATACACAACATTAGGAAGCTTACATCCACTCTTCTAACCACTTGAAGACAAAGCCCTTTTTGACACTTTTTGTTTACATGAAAACATTTTTTTTTTTGCAAGAAAATTATGTTGAACCCCCAAACATTATATATATATTTTTAAAGCAAAGGCCCTACAGATTAAAATGGTGGGTGTTGCATTTTTTTTTTCTACACAGTATTTGCGCAGCGATTTTTCAAACGCATTTTTTGGGTTAAAAAATACACTTTTTTTAATTTTAATGTACTAAAACACACTATATTGCCCAAATGTTTGATGAAATAAAAAAGATGATCTTAGGCCGAGTACATAGATACCAAATACGACATGCTTTAAAATTTCGCACAAACGCGCATTGGCGACAAACTACATACATTTTTAAAAGCCTTTAAAAGCCTTTACAGGTTACCCCAGTAGATTTACAGAGGAGGTCTACTGCTAAAATGATTGCCCTCGATCTGACCTTCGCGGTGATACCTCACATGCATGGTGCAATTGCTGTTTACATATGACGCCAGACCGATGCTTGCGTTCGCCATTGGGCAAGAGCAGGGCAGGACAGGGGTGCTTTTTTTTATTTATTTTTTTTTTTTTATTATTAATTTTGCTTTTTTATTTTATTTTTAAATTGTTCCTTCCAAGTATTTTTTTTTAATCATTTTTATTGTTATCTCAGGGAATGTAAATATCCCCTATGATAGCAATAGGTAGTGACAGGTACTCTTTTTTTGAAAAAACTGGGGTCTTCTAGACCCTAGATTTTTCCTCTGCCCTCAAAGCATCTGACCACACCAAGATCGGTGTGATAAAATGCTTTCCCAATTTCCCAATGGCGCTTTTTATATCCGGGGGGGGGGCATTCCCTCCCACTGCTTGTAAAAGCAGTCCAGAGGCTAATTAGCCACTAGGATTGCTTTTACATGAAAGCCGGCCGCAGGCTGAAAAGAATGATACCAAGATGATACCTAAACCCGCAGGCATCATTCTGGTATAAACATTCAAAGTCCAGCAACATACCAGTACGTTGCTGGTCCTTGTTGGACATGTATTGTAATCTTTTTATTTCATGCAGCCAGTTGGCTGAACGAAAAAAGAGATTGATCGGTGGGTATGCCCACCATTAGAATACCGCCCTTCATCCACCCACTTCCAATGATGGGCATACACGCACCATTTATATATGCCGAAGCATGGGGGCATCCTCCCGCAAAAAAGTTATGCCGCACACACATGGTCGGACTTTTCCACGGGCAAGCCTCCGTCGGAATTTCGACCGTATGTACGCGGCATTAGGAGCAAAATCGCTCCTCCGCCCCTGCTGCCCCAATGCTTCGGCATATTTGCTTTTTTTTTTTAACTGTGGTGGTGAAATCACCTCCTACAGCACTGGAGTCGCAGGGATCAGGCCTGTCTCTGCGAACGCTGCAGTTATGTGTGTTGTGTTTTGTAAGTGACAGTGATCGATCGATACTGCACTTCGGTGGCCTGGGCTGGACGGAGGGGCAAAACGCAGGTGCCAGCAGGTATCTGGGCTGATCCCGCTAACACTGCGTTTTTGGGAACCCTAAACTGCTGGGGACGCTAGTATAGATCTGATCAGATCAGATATTGATCTGTTCAGATACTATACCACTAAGGGGGGTGTATGCTTCACGCGTGGGTGTTAGCGTTACTGGCACTAACCTGACGCTGCCTGGGGTGTGACTCAGACCCTCTCTGACGCTAAAACCTAATTGATATCACCCGCCGGGCGATCAGGGGGTTAAACCTTTATTGGGTTATATACACGGCGGGTGCCCTGACACTATAAAAAGCAAACTAACTAACCAGCGTCACCCGTAACACTTATATGGTGATCACTGGTGAAAGGGTTAACTAGGGGCAATTAGGGGGTTAAAACCTTTATTAGATAATATATGGGGGTACCTGACGCTATAAAAACCTGCGGCGAACCTAAAAAAAATTACCAGCTACCGATCTGCATCACCGACACTAAGACAGCGTTTAGAAAAACGATTGCTTAGCGACAGTGGTGATGGGGGTGAAAGGGTTACCTGGGGGGGGCGATCAAGGGGGTTAAACCTTTATTAGATAATATATTGGGGTACCTGACGCTATAAAAACATGCGGCGAACCTAAAAAAAAATACTGGCTACGATCTGCATCACCGACACTAAGACAGCGTTTAGAAAAACGATCGCTTAGTGACAGTGGTGATAGGGGGTGAAAGGGTTACCTGGGGGGCGATCAAGGGGGTTAAACCTTTATTAGATAATATATTGGGGTACCTGACGCTATAAAAACCTGCGGCGAACCTAAAAAAAATTACCGGCTACCGATCTGCATCACAGACACTAAGACAGCGTTTAGAAAAACGATCGCTTAGTGACAGTGGTGATAGGGGGTGAAAGGGTTACCTGGGGGGCGATCAAGGGGGTTAAACCTTTATTAGATAATATATTGGGGTACCTGACGCTATAAAAACATGCGGCGAACCTAAAAAAAATTACTGGCTACGATCTGCATCACCGACACTAAGACAGCGTTTAGAAAAACAATTGCTTAGCGACAGTGGTGATAGGGGGTGAAAGGGTTACCTGGGGGGCGATCAAGGGGGTTAAACCTTTATTAGATAATATATTGGGGTACCTGACGCTATAAAAACCTGCGGCGAACCTAAAAAAAATTACCGGCTACCGATCTGCATCACAGACACTAAGACAGCGTTTAGAAAAACGATCGCTTAGTGATAGTCGTGATAGGGGGTGAAAGGGTTACCTGGGGGGCGATCAAGGGGGTTAAACCTTTATTAGATAATATATTGGGGTACCTGACGCTATAAAAACCTGCGGCGAACCTAAAAAAAATTACTGGCTGCCGATCGGCATCACTGACGCTAAGACAGCGATCAGAAAAATGATCGCTAAGCGACAGTGGTGATAGGGGGTGAAAGGGTTATCTGGGGGGTGATCAGGGGGTTAAACCTTTATTAGGGGGGGTTAGGGGGCTACACTGGACCTAAGACTAAACTTTGGTGACACTTTTACAGTCACAAATGTCACTGATTGCAGTGATCACTAAATAAATGGTCACTGCAATCAGTGACACTGTGACTGGGGGCTGGGGGGTGATCTGGGGTGTCTGGGGGGGCCTGGGGGGGCGATTTATGTCCCTATGTGTCCTGGTGTCAGTGTAGTGTTGTGTGCACTGACCTGATATCTTCTCTTGTACGGCGCTCGGTATATGTGAGCGCCGCACCAGAGATGACATCACTTCCTCCTGCTCCCTCTGTCTGACACAGACAGAGGGGGCATTTCTATTCGCCGGGAGCGATCGCGAGGGGGTGGCCAGAAACGAATGGCTGCCCCCTCATCCCGGAACGCTCCCGGACACTTAGCCACCACTCACTGTATAGAAGGGGGGTCCGATTGGACCCCCCAACTGTACAAAGGCAATCACGTACACTCTACGTGATTGTGCCTGTCGGTGCCATTCTGCCGACGTATATATACAGTGAGCGGTCGTTAAGTGGTTAAAATGCGTTTACAATTGTCCCCTTCCCCCGCAGTGCAGAAATCGTTTATATGTTTTCCAAGATTTTCAGATAGCATGCCAGAAAATACCTTAAAAAGTAATAAAATATATTAGCGGCAGTAGGGCAAAAGGTTTAGATATATTTTTTAAGGGTCTCTGTAGTGATTTATTGCAGTGTATAAAGGCATTGTGCATTAAAGCGCATTTATTGCACAGTAAAGTGGCCAAACGGAAGGTCCGCTTTTTTTGTAAGGTGCCCCCCCCCGTTCCTCCAACACCTGGGGGGAGATTTACTAAAACTGGAGCACTCAGAATCTGGTGCAGCTGTGCATGGTGGCCAATCAGCTTCTAACTTCAGATTGCTCAATTAAAGTGGTTGCATCCTCTATTGTGTGACTTAGAATAAGGCTTACCTATAGGTAGTCTAAATATATCCTTTCGGGGACAGCGCTGGATTCTTTTGCAGATAAGTGTCACATAATGGGCTAGTATGCAATGCACACTAGCCCATTATGCTTTTAATTTGCAGGGTTTGCAGTGAGCAAAAGAAGAAGTAAAACCCATCAGGGTTTACTTCCACTCTAAGCTTTTACAACAAAACCTGGAAGCTAAATGGTTTCTATTCAGAGCTGCACCAGATTTTGCACTCACCAATTTTAGTAAATCAAGCCATACCCGAACCTCTGAATAATGAAAAATTTGTCCAAATATTAATTCGGAACAAAATGAACCGCACATGTCCCTCCCGCTAGAGCTGGAAGCTCAAATATCCCCAATAGTGTACTCTGGCAATGGACTACAGTGCATTCTTGTTTGGTTTTGAATTTTCAGGTATGGTGATATCACCCATGCCACTCAGAAGTGCTGGAGTCCGATGTAATCACTTTTTTTGGGGCAATTTCTTTGTTTACAAATGGCTTTTTTTTTATTTTTTAAAGCTATTTGTTTTGAGGAGGGCTTGCAAAAAAGCAGACCTTTTGTTTGGCATGGAGGATCTACTTTAAAGTGTAAACCCAATTTTTTTTTTTTTGCTGTCACAATGTTGAGTATAAGATTTCCTATCATTTGTGCCAGGTCTTGCCACAAAGAGTTAATCCAGCTCTGAGTAATCCTCTAAAGATAAACGGACAAACAGGAGCACCTTTGTCCGTTCCGCCCCCTTGCTTTGAGTGATGGGTTATTTACATATCTTGTGCACTAGCTTTAGACAGGCATTCTTTTTTAATTCCCACCCCCACTCCTTTTCTGAAGTCATGTGGTTACTTTTCTGGATTTTGACTGGATGTTAGTGATCATAGCAGAAGGAATACACAGGAGAAAATGCATGTTGACAAGGAGACTGTAGAGGTGGACGGGGAGTCTACTGACATCACGACTCCACCCACCGAGCTCCAGACAACAGATCCACCCACAGAATCTGCAGTTTTTCAGTTCTTATAACAGACAGAGGGGAGACATTTGACAGGTAAGGATACATGCAGGAGGCATCTATATCCTTATAGATCAGCACTATGGCAGTAGTTTAGAAAGGATGAGAGTGGGTTTACATCCACTTTAAGGCAGTTTATCCATTATGAATGGGTTGTCAATGTGCACCAACAGAAAAAAAACAACCCACATGACCCCTTTCTTCGTGAATTTTGTGTTGCGTTCTACTGTACAGTGTGTAAGAGTGCAGAGCGTTGGTTTGGTATTGTGTAAACCTCCACAAAAAAAAAAGACACTGCAAGACAAAGGCATAATGAGCTAGTATGCATTGCGTACTAGCTCATTATGAAATACTTATACAAGACAATGGAATGACGGGTCCACTTAATGGCACACCTACCAATTATGTAAGTTAATGCGGACCCTATGCCACTCACCATGATCAGGTGTTGCTGCCATAGCTAAGCAGACTAGACAAAAAACGGGGGTAAGGGAGACCTCAGATGAGGGGACCCTAAAAGAAAAAAGCCGCTATCAAGGCAGCAAAAGGCAATGTGAGAGACTGATAAAAATACAAACAAGTTTATTCAATTTAAAGCGAAGGTCCACCTAAAAAAATAAATATTAAAAGCCAGCAGCTACAAATACTGCAGCTGCTGACTTTTAATAAATGGACACTTACCTGTCCAGGGTGCCCGCGATGTCGCCATCCTCGGTGAGGGAATCAGGAAGTGAAGCGTTGCGGCTTCACTGCCTGGTTCCCTACTGCGCATGCGCGAGTCACGCTGCGCGTCCTCACTGGTCCCCGCTGTGTTCTGGGACCTGTGTGCTTCCCAGAACACAGCGGGGGGGGGGGGGGGGGAAGGGGCGTGACAGGTATCTTCACCCCCTAAAGGGTGCCCAATGTGACACCGGAGGGGGGGAGGGTTTCGAAAAGCGGAAGTTCACTTTTTATGTGGACCTCCGCTTTAAGGTTTTAAAGAGTAAAAACACGGCTCAGGATACTGAGGAAAATAATTTCGTCTTCACCGGTTACAGGTTAAGAGGTCCCACACTACTGGAGTAGAGTGTGGTTCACAGACAATGAACATACAAACAAATACAAACAAATCACGTACATATAACAAAGGTCCAGACGCCAAATTACCATACACACTGGGATTGCCGGCAAAGTGCGCCATTTATTACATATGAAAAAGATATTTCTCAAATGAGAAATCTAGTCTGGGCGGTCTGTGTGTGTACGGCCCCCAGGGGTCTGGGAAAGCTATAAATATGAGGGACCTGCTGTGCACCAAAAATAAAATCTGGTGCTGGTATTTATGAAATGGGATCGCACGCTATAAATCGGTACATTGAACCACTAAGTCCACACGTATCTAAGATACGTTTACTGTAGTTGGATGAAGGTACATTGTATTTGCTCCTGTCACTCGTGAAGTCCTGCAAAGTAGAGGCCGTGTTCTGTAAGTTATGGTGACCACTAAGAAGATGCACTGCAGTTGCTGCTGAGTTGGCTACTCATTACTGGAGGACTAAAGATCTTTGGCCTCAGTGCCTGTGTGTGCTAAGTTGGCTACTGGTTGCTGCAGAGCAATGAGTCTTAGTTCCCAGAGTATAATGCCCCGTACACACGATCGTTTTTCATGCCGTTAAAACTGCCATTTTAAAAAATGGCCCTGAAAACCGATCGTGTGTATGCTCCAGAGCATTTTTAACGACGTGAAAAACGGCCATTAAAAATTCCGGACATGCTCTCTTTTTTCACGTCGTTTTTCATGTCGTTTTTTTCAACGACGTGAAAAACGATAGTGTGTATGCTTTAACGACGTGAAAAAAACGCGCATGCTCAGAATCAAGTATGAGACGGGAGCGCTCGTTCTGGTAAAACTAGCGTTCGTAATGGAGATAGCACATTCATTACACAGTAACGGACTGAAAAGCGCGAATCGTCGCCCAAAAAACTTTACTAACATGAAGGGTGGCGCCATTCGAACGGAACTTCCCCTTTATAGTGCCGTCGTACGTGTTGAACGTCACTGCGCTTTGCTTGATCGTTTTTTTAAATGATGGTGTGTACGCAAGGCAGGCTTGAGAGGAAACATGAAAAAAAACGAGGAGAAAAACGTCGGTTTAAAAAATGACATTAAAAACGATCGTGTGTACGGGGCATTAGCCTGTGTATGTCAGGTTCTTCCGGTTCAAAGATTCACTGGTATAACAGATACAGTCATATGCACTTCAGTCAAGTATAGGCACAAACATTTCAGCAGTTAGCGATGCCCAAAAGTACTGACCACAATAAAGTCCCGCTTATAAGCAAGTTGTGAGTCAGATAGCAGACAGACTTATAGGCATTTGCAATTATGCATAACAATTCCGAAGCAAAACTTGGGACAGGGGAGCGATAGTACAATACCAGATCCTGTGGCTTATAGTTCAGCCGCCTTGCGGTCTCACGGCCGTGATCATAAGGTCCGTGTTTGGTTGTCTCAGGCCATCCGTGGCCAGATGAAGAGACTCCGCTACTTAGTAACAGTTGCAGCTGGGTGATTCACAGGATACCCACGGAGTATTCCGCGATGGTTCCGTACATGTCCGTGAACTATTGTAGCCACCAATCAGGTTCCTACTTTCCCGAAGCCTGTTGGTTGGGGGACCGTGTGGTCGGCGTCACGTGACCGGGATGTTGTCAACGCGTTTCGCAACAACGAGTGGCGTAGCTTCGTCAGGAAATATTTACCTTTATAACGAAGCTGTTGCAGCGGTCCTGGCACACACCCCTGTCACGGCCAACATCTTTCCCGGAGCGTCTTCTGGGTTCGCGGGCCCCCGTCGCTGTGATTGGCCAAAGCAGCGATGACGTCACTCCCACACATGCGCGCGGGAGCCGCCGTTCACTGCACCAGCTCAGAAGGAACGGCACCCGTGGGCTGTTCCTTCAGAGAGCATGCGCCAGTGATGTCAC
Source organism: Rana muscosa (assembly GCA_029206835.1). Taxonomy (NCBI): domain Eukaryota; kingdom Metazoa; phylum Chordata; class Amphibia; order Anura; family Ranidae; genus Rana; species Rana muscosa. The sequence continues at coordinate 169,988,124 of CM055119.1, read as the reverse complement.
TGGCTGCATGCACTGGAAATATCTCCTAAACTGTAGAGGTTTAGGAGATATTTTCACTACCTATAGGTAGGGCCGCCATCAAGGGGGTACAGGCAGTACACCTGGTAGGGGCCCGGAGGTCCCCAGGGGCCCGGGTGACAACCTCCCTTTTTTTTATTGTAAGGGGCCCAGAGGGCCCTGGATGGTAACCCCCCTTTTTTATGTATTTTTTTATTTAAAAAAAATATATATTTTTTTGTAAGGGGCCCCGGGTGGCAACCCCCCCTTTTTTAAATAAAAATATTTTTATTTTATTTATTTTTTTTATAATTTCTTTTTTGTAAGGGGCCCAGAGGTCCCCAGAGGCCCAGAGGTCCCCGGGGCCCCGGATGGTAACCCCCCTTTTTTATGTATTTTTTATATAAAAAAAAATATACATATATCTTTTTTATTTTCATTTATTTTTGTAAGGGGCCCAGAGGTCCCCTTTTTTTTATTATTTCTTTTTTGTTCGTCAGCACCCAAAGCCCCCCGACCTCAACAATTTGTGGCGGCAGCACCCCCCCCCCCCCCGGTTCTCCTCTGCTACAGGGGGTCCATGCCTGAAGCTGTGTAAGGGGCCCCAAAATTCCTGATGGCGGCCCTGCCTATAGGTATGCCTTATTATAGGCTTACCTACAGGTAAAAGTCTGCAGAGGAAGTTTACTTCCTCTTTAACATGTGTGCCTCTGTAATACACAGCGGGTTCTAAAATCTTCGTTAAAAATGTTTACTTGACAACTGCATCAAATCTTGGCCAGTTCAGCAGGGACAAGCCGAGGATCGAACTATGTATGGGCAGGCTGAATGTACCCAAGGTGATTGATCGATCAACGTGAGTACAACAAGCCTGTCGGATTTAAGCTGTAATTATTGCTAGCGGCTATTATAGCCACCTAGCAGCAATCACTGTGTTCTCCCTGCGGGGACAGCACCCCACCCCTGCCGGGAGAACACAATGGCCCCCTTGGTTGCAGGAAAGAAAATCGCTCAATCTATGGCTGACTTTAGAAACTGTTTGGCTACCACGCACAGCTGCACCATATTTTGAGTGCTCAAGTTTTAGTAAATCCCCCCCTATGGGTTAGGGCATTCCTAGCACTTATTGAGAATATTCTTAGCCTGAAAAATAGAAACCAATGCAGCCACCATGTCTTAGGCCTCGTACACACGACCGATTTTCTCGTCGTAAACAGTCAAGAAAAGTGCCGCAAGAGTTTTTTTGTCTAGAAAAACGTTCGTGTGTATGGTTTTACGACGAGAAACTTGACGAGAATCTCGACGAGAAAATAGAGAACCTGCTCTCTATTTTCTCGTCAGGATTCCAGATTTCCTCGTCGTGTTTCTCGTCGGCCTGTTTTGTGACGAGAAAATGGTTCGTGTGTATGCTTTTACGACTCTTCCAAAAGCGCGCATGCTCACAAGCAACTATGAGACGGGAGCGCATCTTCTGGTAAAACAAGCCTTCATAATGGAGAGAGCACATTCGTCACTCTCATAAATATTACATCGTTTAAATGTTCTGCATTGAATTCTTCGTTAGAATGTTACATTAATCAAAACGAGAGACCTTCTTTTGCTGCTGATATTCACACAGAGTTCTGCCTTATTTTTAACCTTTTTCATGCTGCTCTTTATAAGATTTATGTGTATTATATCGTGCAAGTTTTTAGGAATAATTTAAATGGTTAGATTTTTCAAAATGATGTTAATTATAATTTCTCAATGTTTTGATAGCGATCTCACATTTAATTTTCTAATCTATATTTTTAAAATTTCACACCATGTTTTTGAGCTAATCAGATTTAGTTATTCTTTTGGGGGGGGGTGATATCTGTGCCTTTTATTGTCAGTCAAATGTATCTGCTTACTCCAAAGCTTTTTTTTTTTTATTTAAAAATACACATAGTCAAGTATGAACTTAAACAAAAAACACATTTATTCATGTTTATAAATTAAATAAAGAGAAGGCAGCGCTGGAGAAGCTGCTGCCATTTGTGCATCCCAGGGACCCCAGAGCACACACCAACCCTGTGTGGACACTAAAATTGGGAGCTTGAGAAGGCCCACATTTCAGAACACAATCTGATGCTGGCCTCCCAGAGGTCAGGAACAGCAGCAGGTGAGATATATGTCCCAAGTGTGTGGTACTACAACAGGCTGCCTTCTGTCCGACCAGTGCGACCACAATGAAGCAAGGCCATCACTTCCTCTTCTTCCTGGCAACCTTCCCTGCAGCCTTTCCTGAAGCCTTTCCTAAAGCCTTTCCTGCAGCCTTTCCTGCAGCCTTCCTTCTTTGTTTAGCTGGAGGCTGGCCCACTGGAGGGGTACTCCTGTCAGGAGGAGGAGGTGGAGGTGTAGCAGAAGGGGGTGGGGCAGAAGAAGAAGGTGGAGGTGTAGCAGAAGGGGGTGGGGCAGAAGGTGGAGGTGTAGCAGAAGGGGGTGGGGCAGAAGGTGGAGGTGTAGCAGAAGGGGGTGGGGCAGAAGGTGGAGGTGTAGCAGAAGGGGGTGGGGCAGAAGGTGGAGGTGTAGCAGAAGGGGGTGGGGCAGAAGGTGGAGGTGTAGCAGAAGGGAGTGGGGCAGAAGGTGGAGGGGTAGCAGAAGGGGGTGGGGCAGAAGAGGAAGGTGGAGGTGGAGGTTGAGGTTGGGTCAGTTGGGCCACCTCACATATGGCGGTATTGGGGGTAATTTGCTCCATCACCCCCTTGTTGAGCAAGGTGATGAGCAGGGGTTCGCATAGGAGGCGTTGCTCCATGCTCATCACCTTGAACTTAGCCTCCACTAGGCCGGCAATGGCCTCTTCAGGGGATGTGGGCTCCTTGAGGGTGGCATGGGCCTCTTTAATAAGGGCCATTGCTGCGTCACTGGTGGTCCTGTCCCTCCTGCCTCTTTTGTGAAGCCTGATGGGAGGCACCTGGGATCTGGTGCTTCTCCTTTGCCCTGCCACCTCCTGTCTGCCACTGGGCCCTGCCACCTCCTGGCTGCCACTGGGCCCTGCCACCTCCTGGCTGGTACTGGGCCCTGCCACCTCCTGGCTGCCACTGGGCCCTGCCACCTCCTGGCTGGTACTGGGCCCTGCCACCTCCTGGCTGCCACTGGGCCCTTCCTCCTCCTGCCTGACAGTTTCCAGACCCTCCTCCTGGCTGATTTCATCCTGTGTATGAAAAAGAAACATAGTTTAATATGTTGGTTTAATCTTTGCCTCAAACTTTGTAATCCTGATGGAAGCAATTAGAATGTAAATGCATAAATCCTTGCTTTAAATTTACCACTACATCAGCTTGACTATTTACCACACAATTAAGTGCAGAATAATGTCTACAGATCATGATTTCACTTGTGGAATACAAAATAATGTATGTTTCTCATCCTGACATATTTGGGAAACATTAATTTTATCCCACTACATTTTCAGTTAATACTATACCTGGCTCCAGATGGACAAATCAGGATCATCCAGGATGGCTGCCTCCTCTTGCTCCAGAGAAGGCTCAGGTTGGCTGCAGGGAAGTCTGGGGGGAAGAGTGGAGAGTGATGGCCTTGGCTCAATGTGGTCATCCAGGAAGGACATCCTGCTGTAGTACCACAAAACCGGGACATAAACATCATCTGCTGCTGCTCCTGACCTCTGAGAAGCCAGCACCTTAGAGCGTTCAGTCCTGTAGGTACCTCTCAAGCTCCCAATTTTAGTGTCCACTTGTTTTGCTGTGGCTGTGGGCACCTTGGTATGCACAAATGGGAGCAGCTTCTCCAGCGCTGCTTTTCTCACCCCTTTTTTTTTATGGATGGGGTTTTTGGTCTCCCACAGAGCCGGCAGCTCCCTTACCCGGTCAATAAATTCCGCCAGGAACTCTTTGTCGCTAATAAAGACATTCATATTGTATCTGCAAGTAAAATGATTTATATTTAAATAATGTGAGGCAAACAGTCTAACCTCCTTCACATCCTAGTCACCATATATATCCTCCACCAATCTCAAGACAGTATAGGCCCACAATTTTTACAAGTCTCACAAAATCACATACCTTCGTTCGCACGTCCGTCACTTGAACTCCTCTCTCCGCACACCGAACGTACTATAGTCACATGTGTGTTTGCTATATACACACCACGCATGCGTCCAAATTCGAACACGTCGCTCCGCACACGTCGCCCGCCCATGACGTTCTAACTAACATCTTTTCCCCGCCCCTTCTCTTTCGGCGCGCAGACAGATATGGCGGAGTTACAGCAGGTGTCTGATAATTCCGCAACTAGCGAGGAGACAAGCCCGGAGACCGAGGACACGTCACGATCAAGGAGGAGATTCAAGGCATCGAATATGTCTTTGGCGGAGATGGCGGAGATGGTGGACATCTTGGTCAAGGCTGATTATGATGCCAAGCATGGGCCGTATAGCAAACCAAATAGAAGGAAGGCCAAAATCCTCACTAAAGTTGTGAAGAGTCTGAGGGCGAAGTTCGGGGTGAAACGCTCAAATGAGCAGCTCAGAAAGAGGTGGTCAGACCTCAAACTGAGGGAGCCAGACCAGTTGAGGAGCATAAAGAGGATGCTCGCTAAAAGTAAGTAAAATGACGACCTTTCTGCTATTAATCTTTTTAGAAACTGACCTTTTTTTTTTTTTTTTCATATTGGACTCCCTTCCAAAATGTAATATTTTGAACTAGGTTGGGCACAGTAATCGTTCGTTACGTTACCGACACTTCGTTCGGCCACTATCCGCGGTTTTGGCTTATTTAAGACCCCCAAAAGTAATTAGACATCTGCCATTTTTGATCAAGTATTGTGGCTAATTTTTAAGTCTAGATGATGTGTTTGTAAGGAGAATGAAATGCAAACTTTAATCAGTGTAAAGGAGAGGACACTCAGCAGCTGCTTCCACATCTGTACTTTGGAGCACTATAGTGTGGGCCACCAGACCCGCCTTTTTTGGGTGTCCCACACAGGTGCATCAGAGTTTATTTGTGGTGCCTCCATGTCCAAAAAATTACATCCAAATGTGAATACTAAACATATTTGGGGTCATAAATAATGCATTTTTCTTTAAATTCCGCACAAACACACACTTGTACCCCACTTCCAAACAATTTAGCCTGTTTTAAGTTAAAAAATGAGATTTTTACAGTGTGATAAATAGACCTTTGGTTTTATTCTCATAGGGGAGAGAAGACTGGGAGGAGGACACTCCAGGGAGCACATGCACCCCACAACTTCCAAGCAACCCCAAACTCCCAAAGATCCACAACCGAAAGATGTGCAGGAAGTTGAGGTGGAGGAAGGAGAAGTGCAGGAAGGAGAGGTGGATGACGTTGTGGATCTGGTCACCACAACAGGTCAGTATCTGACACCACAGCTTAAGGTAAGCGAGGTAGGCCTGCAGAGTTTTATTAATTTTTTTTTATGGTTTTTAGGGGATGGAAATGTTGTGAAGGATAGCACACCGTTCTCTGCTGACAGTGCCCTCCGCCTCATCCAGCAAGTGATGGAATGTAGTAGGCTTGTGCAATTCGTTTCGTAACGAATCGAAATTCGTCCGAATTTAGCAACTTTCGGACATTCGGAAGCATTCGAATTTCCGAACAAAGCAATTACGAATAAAACCGAATCCGAAATAAATTATACCGCAAAATAGCGAATGCCCGAATGTCTTCGGCATAATTCGTTATGAAAAAACTTACGAATGTACAAATCCATTGGAAACACAATAACACTCACTCTGCTCTGCTCTCTGCTTCTCCCACACCGTGCTGAACTCCCTCTCAAAATGGTGTACAGGGGCGGAGGCTATAGCCGCATGTAAAAAACGAAAGTAAAATATGAGATTTCTAATCCATTCGAAGCACAATAACACTCTGCTCTGCTCTCTGCTTCTCCCTCACCGTGCTGAACCCTCTCAAAATGGTGTACAGGGGCGGAGGCTATAGCCGCATGTAAAAAACGAAAGTAAAATACGAGATTTCGAATCGTTACAAATAACCGCTATGTATTTCGAAAAGTACAAATCCATTCGAAGCACATTAGGCATAATAGTAAGCGTCGTCGTGAGAGAGACACAGAAAATTACGAATCAACGAACCCAAAAAAAGTTACGAAAGTAGGAGTTGTGTCCAGAATCAACGAAAAACAACGTACTCTACCGAAAGTACGAATTATAAAGCAACAAAAAATTCAACGAAAAATGTCGCTTGCAAAAATACGAATGAGTCCGAACACGAAAAATCCCGTCTAGCAAAATTACGAATGATTACGAATCAACAGGACCGGAAAGAAACGAACCGAAACGGAACGAATTTTTCCGTTGTGCACAAGCCTAGAATGTAGCACGGAACTGGACCTAATTAAACAAAGAATCCATGTGATGGAACAAACATTTAAAGACATTCTCGATGTTTTGGGGAGAATTCAATAAGCCATCCAAACACATTTGTTTTTACATGTTTGTTTTTATATTTTTACTAATTTTTTGAGTAACAAAGCAGCCAAAAATTGAATATGCACACAGTGTGTGAACATGTGCTATCTGCCATCAGGGGATATCCATGTACGTCTTTTGTGGGTGCAACCCCTTCCTCGTATCAAAAGTCGGTGAACTGAGGAAGGGGATGCACCCCCAAAACACGTCCATTGATCACCCCTGATGGCAGATAGCACATGTTGACAATAGGGATCAGGATTGTAAACTTCCTATTTGCAAAAAATTAAAAATGTGTGCATATTGAATTTTTGGCTGGGCAAGGGGTGGCAGGACCCCATATTAGGACGGGCACATAGAGACATAGTTTGTGTAACTGAATGTCTCAGATTGCTCAGAGGTATCCAATGTTGTCATTTTAGAAATGCAAGTGGTATTTTTGTATTTTCATAAGCCAAAATTTGCCGGGTTGTGGCCAGGCCAACCCCAAAGTAAAAAAAAAAAAAAAAGTGCAGAGAGTAAAATATTTGACCACAAACAACGTGTAGCTTCTTTTTATAATACTCTCTAAGCTTATTTGGTTCTTTTGTAAGGTAACATAGTGAAATTGGTTGTTATTTACTAAAGTAAAATACACTTGCCACTACAAATGCACAAAGACAAACTAGGAGACAGGAAAGAACAAATAATTAAAGGTTTAAACAAGATTTTTATTGGGATACTTAGACATAGGCTGGCATAGGAATTGCCCCCCTACCCGTGAAATACTCCATGTATTTGTCCCGAACCACACGGGCATTTTGGGGGGGCAAGCCAAGACGGGCAGATTCCAGGCCCGGAAGGGGATTTGCAGGGGAAAGTCCAGCCTCTGGCAAAACTGAGGCCATATACGAATTAGATTTTTGGCTCAGAAAGTTGTGTAGCACACAGCAGCATAACACTACATAGTTTATTTTGTAGTCCGCCAAGTGGATGGAAGTCATAAAAAGGCGGAACCGGCTGGCCATTATGCCGAAGGCATTTTCAACGACTCTTCGGGCCCTGGCCAGCCGGTATTTGAACACACTCTTCTCTGGGGTCAGGGTCCTCTGTGGAAATGGCCTCATAAGATGCCGTCCGAGTCCGAAGGCTTCATCAGCCAAGAAAACAAAGGGGAGTCCTTCAATATTCCCTGCATCCGGTGGCAATGCAAGGTCGTCACTCTGGAGACGGAGGGCAAACTCCGTCTGGATGAAGGATCCCCCATCGGACATCCGGCCATTCTTCCCTACATCAACATAGAGGAATTCATACCGTGCTGACACCACCGCCATCAGCACAATGCTATGAAACCCCTTGTAGTTGTAGTAGTAGGACCCAGAACGGGGTGGCGGCACGATGCGGACGTGCTTCCCGTCTATGGCACCACCGCAGTTGGGGAAGTCCCACCGCGTGGCAAACTCCGATGCCACAGTCTGCCATTCCTGTGGCGTGGAAGGAAGCTGTGGAGTGAAACAAGATGAAATAATATTAGAAAAACAAAGGCATACATTACAAGCAAATTCTAAACCAAAAAATTTGAGACCAACATCAATCTAATTATACGTTTATTAAGGTGTGTAAAAAAAGTATAATGGAAGGCTCATTTATCATATTCATCACCACCTCTGATGGGCCATTACTAAATTATTTTGGGGGGGGGGAGATGTGTTTGGCCACAGGATAGCATTGCAGTGGCGGTGCGTCCAGAGTGGGCGCTGGAGCACTGTCCCCTCTCTCCTGTGCCCATCACTCAGAACAATACATAGGTTCATGCGTTGCATGAACCTATGTATTGTCTATGCCGCACACTATTCAGGTGGATGGCCTCTTGTAAAGCGACCGACATATGAATAATTGCGTCATTTAGGGGGTTAAAATTGCAGAGCAGAAACAGGTATTAAAAAAGTCTTGCAAATTACAACCTGAGGGATGTAATTGGCTTCCTCAAAGAAAAATCGGGGACGCAAGGAGGGGGCATTCCTTGTGTAAACACTGACAGGCTGCTCTGGCAATCATGTTCACCAAGTCTGTTTAATGGTAACATGATTGGCTGATGCAACATGAAGGGAAGGAGAAGACATCAAGGACAGAAGAAGGATGGCGCTGACCACAAGAAGGTAAGTGCAGGGCTGGGGGGAAACTGGCTGCATTAGAGGGGACTAAATGGCTGCATTGGAGGGGACAACTGGGGGCGTTTATTAGGCAACAGAGCAAAAAAGGAGGAAGTTTATTTCCGAAATTGGGGTTGGAACCCCCCAACATTTGGAGCAACAGGCGCCCCTGCTGGAAAAGTTAGTGAGGGGAAATATTTAGGGAGGATAAAAAAGGGGCAATCTAAAGCTTCCAACATGCATGGGGACAAAGGGGACATTCTCAGCATATTACAATCATGGTAATTAGGGAAGGATGAAAGAAATACAATACATTAGCATACATGTAATACATAAAATGTGATGTTAAGGGAGAAAACTTACCCTAATATAGTCCTCCTGCAGGACTTGTATAATAGCAGAACAGGTGTCTGGGATTATGAGGCCCAGAGCCTGGGGGAAGATGCCTGTGGTGAACTTCAAGTCCTGAAGACTTCTCCCTGTCGCCAGGTAACGCAACGTGGCGATGAGCCTCTGCTCAGCACTGATGGCTTCCCGCATAACGGTGTCCTTCCTGGTAATATAGGGGGACACCAAAGCCAACAGTTCCTGAAAAACGGGGTCAGACATCCTCAGAAAATTCCTGTAGTCCTCAGGATTATTCTCGACGATCTCCCGCAGCAGAGGCATGTGGCAGAATTGGTCCCGCTGGAGCAACCAATTCTTGGTCCATGAACTCCTCCTCACACCATTCATGGACTGGTCTTGGTCCAAAACAAGCAGACCAACACCAAGCGCACGCACAGCACGAACTCGACGACGAGAACGTCCAGGCGACATGGCTAGGAAACGGTCGTCTAATCAGAACGTACAGAACAGAACGCACTTTAGAACAGCAAGGCCTATGAATAACGAACTGAAATTCAGAAACGAACAGGCAATAACGCACTGTAAAACAGATACAACCTGCCTAGACGCCCTGAAAGTCAAGATACGAACCCACAAGCACAAACTGAACCGCAGAAAACGATCTGAAAAGTACGAAGACTGAAAAGCGCGAATCGTCTCTTCCCAAACTTTTACTTCACACGCGGTAACACGAGATCAGCAAAAGCAGCCCAAGGGGTGGCGCCAAGAAAAAAGATCTTCCCCTTTATAGTGCCGTCGTACGTGCTGGACGTGAGCGCAGAGAACCACGAGGAAATTGGAAAATGACAGTGTGTACGCATAGAAAGCTTGACGAGAAAATCGACAAGCTTAACAAGAATCTCGTCGAAAAAAACGACGTGTTTTTTACGACGAGAAAATCGGTCGTGTGTACGAGGCCTTAGAGCTGGAACTTTATGTTTTTGTTCTTGGGTTCAGATATCCTTTCAGGCTGGGTTCACATTATTTACATAGCGGCTCTCAGCAGGGGGTCTGGTGCGTCCCTGTACACCGTTTCAGGGGAGAATCAGGTCCAAATTGTTGTCTGAATTCGGACCTGAAACGGAGCCAAAGACGCACAGGACCCTTCTGCAGTGCGCTCTGCGGAGATGTGTGAACCGGCTCCATTAAGAGCCGATCACACTCTCCTGTCATGCGAATTGGATGCGGGGAAAACACGCATTCCAATTCGCATAAGTGTGAACCCAGCTTAAAGCCTTGTACATACGATCGGATTATCCAACGGGAATTGTGTGATGACAGGCTGTTGTCGGAAACAAATGTTGGATAGCGTGCTTTAAAATTGTCCGCCAACAATTGTGTATTGGCGAATTATCCGATTGTGTGTACAGAAGTCCGTCAGACAAAACTCCAAAGTACAAACACACATGCTCAGAAGCAATGCTAACCATAACACAACATTAGCAGAAGTTGCCCGAAGGGTGGCGATAAAGAGCTGAAAAACCACGTTGTTTCGTGTTTGTTGGCTGACAATTCTTTGCAGTTTGTATGCAAGACAAGTTCCTGGTCAACGCCCTTCGGACAAAAGTCCTACGTTTTGTCCGCCGAAAATCCGAACGTGTGTATGAGGCTTAAGAGCAAAAAATGTCACCAGCACACCATGGGTGTCCAAAATTGGGTCCAAAGCTTTATTCAGCGATTACAGCAAACCGCAGTGTTTCGGAGCCACGCAGGCCCCCTTTATCAGGCATGTGATGTCACATGCCTGATAAAAGGGTCCTGCGTGGTTCCAAAACGTTGCTGTTTGCTGTAACAATGTATGAATAAAGTTTTGGACACCCATGATGTGCTGGTGACAGTTCTTGCTCTGATTGTTCACGGTTCCAGCCGGTGGTCCCTTCAGCACCCACTTATACATACAGCCACTTTTACAGGAGCGTTGGGAATAGTGCGTCAGATATCCTTTAAAACTCATATTCTACCATCTACAGTGGGGTGAGAAAAATTCCCACCTACATCACAAAAATTGAGAAAACAAAGGTCAGTTCACTTTAACCTAATTGTGCAAATAAGCTTCAAAACTGGTGTGCATTCCTCATATCTACCAGTCCATCCCCCTACGTTTCACCCTGAAAGGAAGTTTGGAGCCATGTCGTTCAATAAACACAAGCAAGTTAGTGAGCTGTGTTCCGTCTGCTAGCTCTGACAATTCGGCACTCAATCATTTTGCTCGCTGCCCTTGTCAGCAATGTTTGAGGAGTTGGTTGAGGCCTAGAAGCACTGGGTGTTGTATCTGGCGGAAGTGCCCAACACCGTGCATGTGTGGTATCGGCATACGATGGGGGTTGATTTTACTAAAACCGGAGAGTGCAAAATCTTGTGCAGCTCTGCATAGAAACCAATCGGCTTCCAGGATTTTTTTTGTCAAAACTTAAAGCGGAACTTCAGTCTTTTTTTCGTCTTTCCATCTATTAAATCTTCTGCCTTTGTTGTTGTTTTAACTTTGGATAGTCATTTTTTTTTTTTCTGCCAGTAAATACCTTTTACAGCCCACTTCCTGTTTCTTGTCTGGTAAACAGCCTAAGCTTATGACATGCACAGTTCTCTCTCACTCAATTGAGAGTTTGCCAAGAAGGGGGGGGGTGAGTCATAAGAGGGCCAATGATAGCTGCAGTGCAGAGCTGGAGGTGTGCCTCTGTGTAAATCCAGGAAGTGAACAGGCAGCAGCTTCAGCTGCCCACAGTTAAAATGGATGCAGCCAGACTTAGTGGAGGATTTCTGCAGCATATTTGGCAGGTACAGAATCACAGTATATATAAAATAATATGAGAAGTGGTTGGAGGGAAGCTTCAGAATGGCAAAGATGTTTTTATTACAAATTATGTGAGCAGACTGCAGTTCCTTTTTAATTGAACAAGCTGATGTTAGAAGCCGATTGGCTACCATGAACAGCTGCACCAGTTTTTGCACTCTCCAGTTTTAGTAAATCAACCCCGATGTGTGTGTACTGTATAGCCCTGTACACACGATCGGATTTCCTATGGATTCTAGTCTGATGGATTTGTCCATCGGATATCCGATGAAACTGTTTTCCATCAGTCTTGCCTACACACCATCAGTCAAAAAACCGACCGTTCCAAACGCGGTGACGTAAAACACTCCGATGAGCCGAGAAAAATTAAGTTTAATGCTTCTGAGCATGCGTCGACTTGATTCTGAGCATGCGTGGGTTTTTTATCCGATGGACTTGCCCATAGACGATCGGAATTTGCTATCGGTTTTGGATCCATCGGAAAAATTTAAAACATGTTCTATTTTTTAAAACTGATGGAAAAAAGACCGATGGGTCCCATACACGATCGGTTTGTCCGATGAAAAAAATCCATCGGACGGTTTTCATTGGTAAAACCGATCGTGTGTACAGGGCTTAAGAGTTTATCCGTTCAGTCGTATTGGACTCTCTGTGATTTTTTGGGTCATCTCTCTGGGTACCATATCTTATAATATGCCCTTTTCCATTGGATTTTCATGGCATTTTTATTTATGAAGTAGGTCGCCAGGTCGTTCCTCAACCCTCCCTAATTGATCAGCTTGGGACTGGCCGCCAGGTTTGCGGCCCACGTTTGCACTTGAATGGGCTGCCATGCCTGCATTTTCCACAAAGGAAAGGTGCTTGCACCTTTTTAAAAACCCAGCCGCAGGGAAATTGCATTGTGCTTTTGTGACCTGAATATACCAATATATGCTGTCATTTAAAAAAAAAATTATAGACTGAAGCCTGCAAATGTTAGAAAATGAATAATCGCATATAACAACTACTCATTAAATAATAATTAAAGCAGTTGTAAAGTTTTTTTTTCTAATAATAAACAGGTTATACTTACCGGCTCTGTACAATGGTATTATGCAGAGTGGCCCCAAATCTCCTCTTCTGGGGTCCCCCGCCCGCACTCGCAGCTCCTCCTCTCCTTTGTGTGAACCCCATAGGAAGCCGCTTCTTATGGGGGCACTAGGGTTGCCACCTTTTCTTCAAGCAAATCCCGGACACTTTAGCGTAGGGTGACCAGACATCCCCGGTTTCAGGGGACAGTCCCCGGATTGAGGACACTGTCCCCGGACCAAGTCTGTCCCCGGATTGGATTTGAACAGGGGCTGGGGAAATTTCAAAGACAATCAGTGCAGAATTAAAAAAAAATATTCTGAATTAAACCCCCCCCCCCACTCCGCCACTCCTACTAGCTTGGGGGGTGTATTTTTTTCCATTATCTGTACCTCTTTCTGATGATCATGTGCTGGTTCGGGTGTATGCCCAATCCAGCTCGGCTCGCATGTTCTTCTGCCTTGGCTCAAGTCCCGGTCAGCCGCCTGCCTGCTTATCACCTTGCCTTCCCTGGCGGAGTGATCTTCCTCCGCTTCCCACCCAGTAGTAGCCGGAGCCCAGAGAGTGAGACTTGACAGGCTGTGAGGCGGGCGGCGGCGACGGGCAGAGAATCGCTGATTGCCGCCATTACTAGTAAAAAAAAAAATAATATGTCCCCGGATCTCATTTTAAAAATCTGGTCACCTTACTTTAGCGGCCTGGGACACTTTTGGGTGCCCCAAGGAGAGTAGTAATGTGGTGCACATAGCGTGCCGCAGCGAACAGTGGGTGTGGCTAAATTGTTCTTGCTGATTTCAATGCCCTGCCCCCCAGTGATGCCAAAACCTGCCCCCAGACAGCCGCCCGCAGCTCCCGGACGGCAACAGATTTGTGTGTGACTATCTTGGTTACTTGGGGAGCCACAGTCCGGTCTGAATAATGTGTCCTGGTTTCTGCCTGAAACCCGGACACATGATTTAAAACCCGGACAGTCTGGGTGAATCCCGGACAGGTGGCAACCCTAGGGGGCACATGTGCAGGCTCTCTCTGAAGCCGGACTGTGTGCATCCATAAACACACAGCTCAACCCCCCCCCCCACACTCACTCTTTAGAGGATTTGATTGACAGCAACAGTAGCCAATGGCTGCCTCTGTGTCCTGTGAGAAGAGAAATTCAGATGTACACTGGGCTGGATCGAGATGGGACTCAGGTGAGTATATAGGGGGGTGAGGGGGCGATACAACTACTGGGACATTTTTTTACCTTTATAGAGGGAATGCGTTAGGGTAAAAAAATGTCCTGTCTTTAGAATCACTTTAAATAACTATGTAACTAGAGTCCCTACGCAAAACCAAGGGAGACAATGCAAACTATGTGCAGATAGTGGCCTGGCCAAGATCAGCATACAACACTATGTATTAACACAACAAACATAAATGTCAAGTGCCTCAAGTTTTCTACAGGTCTGGCCACTTTTACATTCTTATTTGTGACTGTTATTTATTAGCTCTGTAATACACGCTACCCTATATTTTATGTTTTTTTTGCCTCTTCAAAGGTCAGCTCCAGAAAAGAGGAGTTCCCATTACATTTCCTTGATCACCATTTTTATGGTACCGCCATTGTGTAATGATAAAGTCATTAAAGAGTGAACTATTTACTGCAGGTATATAGCAGCCTCTCCAGCATGTCAGTAGAGTCTTCTCGCTCTGCTTCCTGCTTTGTGGCAGGATTCTTACCGAGGGTTTGGCCATGCTATGTGCTGCAGGCTCTGACCTTGGATTCTCACTATTCTTGCTACAACTTGCTGCCCTTAGGTTGTCCTGTCGTCTCGCTGCTTTTTCTGCAGCATGCCGCGGACCTCGATCATACCATTTTAGTGCTGCGTGTGGCATGCTTATGGCCTCTGGTTTTGCCTGTTTAGTGTTCAACTGCTGTACTACAAAAAAACAGCTGCTGCCAATCCTGTGGCCCTTCATTCCAACATCCTGTGGCCCTTCAGCTATGGCTTTTGATACCCTCAGTGTTGCTGAGTGGAGAGCATAGCTCCCAACTGTCCCTGATTTCGAGGGACTGTCTCTGATTTGGAGCAATGTCCCTCTGTCCCTCTTTCCTCCTCATTTGTCCCTCATTTTGGTCTGATCCATATAGTTGTATATAAAATGCACTTTTTTATCTTTCAAAAAGTGTTTCCCAGTGCTAAACCTTTCATCCAAATTCTAAATTGCTGCATTTGTAAATTTTAAAAGCCAATATTATTATTATTATTATTATTTAGGTACTTATATATTGCTGTCAATTTACGCAGCACTTTACATATACATTGTACATTCACATCGGTCCCTACCCTCAAGGAGCTTACAATCTAAAGTCCCTAACTCACATTCATATACAGTGGGGCAAAAAAGTATTTAGTCAGCCGCCAGTTGTGCAAGTTCTTTCCAAATCAGACAATGTGATTGTCTGGATTTGTTTCCACATTTCGTCTCTCATAGTTGAGGTATACCTATGATGACAATTACAGGCCTCTCTCATCTTTAAGTGGGAGAACTTGCACAATTCTGGTGGCTGACTAAATACTTTTTTGCCCCACTGTACTAGCATACCTCCCAACTTTTAAAAGTCCCACCGCGGGACATTGAGATGAGCTCCCCTCTCCCCTGCAAACAAATTCGACTTTAAAACGAAAGTTGTTGAGCGGGGGGGGGGGGGCGGGGGTGTGCAGGCGGTGGAAGAATTGAAAAAAAAATTCGACCTTAAAACGAAAGTTGTTGAGTGGGGGGGGGGGGGGGGGTGCAGTGGGGAGAATTGGAAAAAAAAATCGACTTTAAAACGAAAGTTGTTGAGCAGGGGGGTTCAGCGGGAGAATTGAAAAAAATTTGTTCCTCCACTTCCTGCTGTGCCTGCTCTGCGGGAATTATACAACTATCGCGGGAATGCGGGAAGGAGGTGCCTATGCGGGAGAAACACGCAGAATCCGTGCCTGTTGGGAGGTATGTACTAGGGCCAATTTAGACAGAAGCCAAATAACCTACCATAAAGGAATAGTAGTGTTAAAAAAAAGTCCTTGTGAATTTAATTAACCTTTTTTTTTTTTGGGCTAATTCTCCTTTGAAGGGGGTGTGGCAGGGGGCGTGTCCTATGCCTACATACGTTTGCAAGTAGGTGTCCCTCATTCCCATCTCAAAATGTTGGGGGTATGGGAGAGTTTCAGTTTGCCTGGCGTACATTCTTCAATATGGGATGGGGCTGGAATTCTTGGGTCATCTGCTCGAAAATTTAGTCTGGCTTTCACACTTATGCGATGCAAATGGGTGCGATTCTCATGCAGATTTTTGCTGGAGTTCAGTGTGATTTTGCGTTGCGATTTGTGCTAAAGACAGTGCCATTTTAATGAGAATTTAATGCATTTTCTGATTATAGACAGAAAATAGGAAGTGAGGAGGGGAGGAGTAGGAGGGGGATGTGTAAAAATCTAGAAAAAGCTGTATTTGCACACATCGGAACACACGATGCGATTTTAGTGCGGTTTCCATTGACGTCTATGGAGAGGAAATCGCAGTAAACTCGCACAGGACCCTTAGCATAGAAATCACAACGCATAGATGTGAACAACCGTCATTGAACACAATGGGGTTTATTTACTAAAGCTGGAGAGTGCAAAATCAGTCTCACTTCTGCGGAGAAACCGATAATCAGCTTCTAACCTCAGCTTGTTTAATTAAGCTTTGGCAACAAAACCTGGAAGCTGATTGGTTTCTATGCAGAAATGAGACAGATTTTGCACTCTCCAGCTTTAGTAAATAAACCTCAATGTTTTTGTGGATGACATGCGAATCTAGGCTTTTTTGTAACGCATCAAATTTGCATCCGTGTGAACCGGCACAAAAGCTGAACTCCAGGCAAATGGCTAAATACGCGAATGAAATGCATATAAAGAAAGCTGTTTTATCTGCTAAAAGATTTGCATATCTGTCTATCCAGTCCTGTGATTTACACAGACCTGCCAGACAGGCGCATAACTCCAATTTCTCTGTTACAGTTACAGACTGTAAAGCCCTGTACACACGATCGGATTTCCTATGGTTTTTTAACCAATGTATTTTTCCATCGGAAAACCGATGAAGCTGACTTCCATCAGTCTTGCCTACACACCATCAGTCCGAAAACCGACCGTTCCAAACGCGGTGACGTAAAACACTCCGATGAATCGAGAAAAATTAAGTTCAATGCTTCTGAGCATGCGTCGACTTGATTCTGGGCATGCGTGGGTTTTTTATCCGATGGAGTTCCCTACAGAAGATAGTAATTTGCTATCGGTTTTTTAACCATCGGATAAATTTAAAACATGTTCTATTTTTAAAAGACCGATGGGGCCCATACACGATCGGTTTGTCCGATGAAAAAAGTCCATCGAACTGTTTTCATCGGTAAAACCTATCGTGTGTACACGGCTTAAAAGTTTTACAGGGATGTCGCCTCTGCAAGGACTGCTTATTGGACAGTGATGAAGCAGCAGGAGACTGATGAAGTCATCATTTTGCTCCTTCCTCGGGATGTTTCTTGTCAGCACGTTTGCATACAGAACCCCTAACTGACTCCCAGACCTGCCCCAGAGTGTTGGTATTTTCAGAGGTCGCAAGATGCTCATGCCATGTCAAGTTTAGTTACATTCACTAATTTTTTAACTTTAAAGCTGTGTCCTGTCCCCCTCCAAAAATTAAAAGTCAGCAGCTACACATAGACGGTAAGAAAACCCTACTGCGCATGGGCGAAGCGTGCTGTGCTCTTACTGGCCCGGCAGCAAGGGAGGGAGGGAGGAGGGGGCCGGACTTATGATGTACTTCGCCGCGGCGAGGTCCGACGGAAGTGGAGACAGGGTACCTGTCAAAAACAGGTATCCGCTCCTCCCCGAAAGGTGCCAAATGTGGCACCCACCAGAGGGGGGCGGGAAGAAATCAGATAAGCGGAATTTCCGCTTTTGGGTGGAGCTCCGCTTTAAGCTTTAATGATTTACTAATGTATACGTAGCTGCAAGTATTCTTGTCTTATATATCTGCCTGGAGCTCGGCTTTAAAATAGGTATAAACCATAATTAGAAGGCGATTAGTTTACTTAAGTATTATTTTTCATTGTCTTCACCTTTATGTATCAGTTTTTGCATCTCAGTGCTGCTGATCTTTTGCAGCCTATTTTCAGCCATGTCCTGTCGACATTCATGTGCTCCAGTGGTGGGCTGCACGTCATTACTCAGGTCGGGCTCTCTGTAGGTGACAATAGCAGAACGCTCCTGCCTTGGCATGGCTGCCTAAAGGCTACATTGGAGAGGACATATGACAGAGTGACAACGCAGGAGAGCAATTATTAGACAGGGCAGAACGTTGTCACCTTATAACAGGAAGTGCCTAAACAACCTCACAGGGTCACTGGGCAAGGGCATAGCTCCCAAATTTCCCTGATTTGGAGGGACTGTCTCTGATTTGGAGCAATGTCCCTCTGTCCCTCTTTCCTCCTCATTCGTCCCTCATTTTGGTCTGATCTTTAGAGTTGTATATAAAATGCACTTTTTATCTTTCAAAAAGTGTTTCCCAGTGCTAAACCTTTCATCCAATTTCTAAATTGCTGCATTTTTTAATTTTAAAAGCCAATATAAAGGAATAGTAGTGGTAAAAAAAAAAAAAAAAAGCACTTGTGGTTTTAATTAACCTTTTTTGTTGGTTATTTACCCTTTTAAGGGGGCGTGTCCCACTCCTACATACGTTTTCTAGTAGGTGTCCCTCATTCCCATCTCAAAATGTTGGGAGGTGTGCAATGGGAATGTCCTTTGTGAAGCTTCTGTTTTTTTTAACTTCTATCATATTCTGAGTTCCTCAAATTAATATTTATTTCTTCTTAACAGCATTTAAAATGTACCTGAGTGGCAATAAATCCAGTAAAGTAACATTTAGGCTCCATTCACACTTCGCATTCCAGTGTAAGTTCACCTTACAGATTTTCTGTAAAGGTGAACTTACCCTTTAAATTAGGGTGACGGTTTCCGGGGACAGTTCCCGGATTGAGGAAACTGTCCCCGGACCAAGACTGTCCCCGGTTTTGTCCCTGGATTAGTAAAAACATGGACTGGAGAAATTTTAAAGACAGTCAGTGCAGAATTAAAAAAATTAATAAATAATTGAATTTTCCATTATTTGTGCCCCTTTCTGATGATCATGTGTTTCAGTTTCGGGTGCATGCCCATTCCGCTCCGCTCACATGATTATCTCCTTGCCTTCACCTGCCCACATTTAGCCCTTTGAGTGCCATTAGTACAGACACAGTGCATATTTTTAGCACTGATCACGGTATTAGAGTCATTGGTTCCCACAAAGTGTCAAAAGTGTCACTTAGTGTTCGATTTGTCTGCCACAATATCGCAGTCCTGATTGCCGCCATTATTAGTAAAAACAAATATGTCCCCGGATTTCATTTAAAAAAAATCTGGTCACCTTACTTTAAATAAAGTTTAAATGAATAAATCCAAAAACATAAACAGGTAATAAGAACTAAGTGCACCAGTTTAAAAGTGTTTCTGAAGCCAAATATATATATATATTGTGTATTTGTGTAAATTTTCCATGTTCTCCTATTGAAAGAAGACAGGAGTGCACATAAGTGTAATAAGTTTGAGAAGTGTTTGGTGTTACTAAGTATGCACAGGCAGTGTCCAGTAATTGCAGGTCCTGTGCAATGTGGTCACCATTGCCTCTGCCATGGAGGTTTTCACTATCCAATCATTACAGGAGTACTGAACATTCCGCACATTCTTCCCTGTGTCTCCACTGCTGTAATAAGTTCACATGGTCCCCTGCCTCACTTCCTCTGTCCTCCAACAGGTGGCAGCAGCCTGTACAGTAATCCCATCCATGGGAAGATCAGACAGGAGGAATGTGCACAATGAAAGTGACTGAGCATAACCTGCCTGTTCAAGGAGCTGTGCCACTTACAGATGACTGCTCAGAAAATATCTCTGCCATTCAGACAGTTTGTTCAAATAAATAGAGGGCTGTGAACAGGAAAGGTTTTTTGTCACTATGTTCTATTAACTCTTATGCCGCGTACACACGATCGTTTTTAATGACGAGAATTTTTTTTTTTTTTTAAATGGTCATTAAAAATGATGTTGTGTGGGCTTTCCAGCAGTTTTCCCGACGAGAAAAACGCAGAGAATCACGACGAGAAAAATTGGAACATGCTCTAATTTTTCACGTCGTTTTTTACATCATTGTTTTTCTCATCATGAAAAACTGCCGTGTGTAGGCTTTAACGACGTGAAAAAAAACTGCGCATGCTCAGAATCAAGTGATGAGACGGGAGCGCTCGCTCTGGTAAAACTAGCGTTCGTAATGGAGATAGCACATTTGTCACGCTGTAACGGACTGAATTGTACGAGGCTGAAAAGCGCGAATCGTCTCTCACCAAACTTTACTAACATGAAGGGTGGCGCCATCCGAATGGAACTTCCCCTTTATAGTGCCGTCGTACGTGTTGTATGTCACCGCGCTTTACTCGAACATTTTTTTCAACGATAGTGTGTAGGCAAGGCAGGCTTGAGAGGAAACACAAAAAATCACGTTGAGAAAAATGCCGGTTTTTTCAATGACATTAAAAACGGTCGTGTGTATGCGGCATTATTGTTTGTCAGCAAAGTCTCATAACCAAATGTGTACGTACCAGATAAAAGATCTGGGGTGGGAAACAAGTGGAAGGCGTAGCTGTGCAATTATTTGCCAAGCAGCATTGACTTTTCTGAAGAAAAAAATACAATAAAAAAATTAAACAAAAGCAACTTTTTTTAGATAGGATTTAGAGGAAAGGGCAGCCAATGCGGTAACTTGATGTCATTTATTTTTGCATATATTATTGTTGTTAGTATATTAATATCTGAGCATAATAAAAGGGCTTGTTCACACCAGGTGTGTTAAAGGGGTTGTAAAGGTAAATGTTTTTTTACCTAAGGCCCCTTTCACACGATCCGTGTCCGTGTGCGGGCTCCGCTTTGCTCAGCGGGGATCGCTCCGTTGATCCCCGCTGAGCAGGCAGATGACAGGTCTGTCTCCGCCCACTGTGCAGGGACCGACCTGTCAGAGCGCCGCTCTCCCCTATGGGGGATCGGATGATGACGGACCCTAGAGTCCGTTGTCATCTGATCCAATCCGCAGACGGATGGAAAAATAGGGTTTTCCTCCGTCACACTTTGGCGGATCGGAGCGGGTCGGATGTCAGCGGACATGTCTCCGCTGACATCCGAGGCTCCATAGGGGTACATGGAGGATCCGTTTTAGGTCCGCCTAAAAAACTGACAGGCGGACCTGAACGGTCCGTCCGTGTGAAAGAGCCCTTAATGCATCCTAGGCATTAAGGTGAAAAAACATCCGACAGTACCGCCCCCCCCCAGTCTCCTTCATCAGGGCCCAGGAACTCAGCAGGAGAGATCCCCGCATCGCACATCGTTTGTGTGGATCTGTCAGTTTTGTTTGTTTAACCCGCTGGTTGAATTAAAAAAAAAAACTGAACATTTATACACTGCTTTAGACTGCCCATGATACCATAGCCATAAAAATGCTAGTTGGCTATAGTGTTTACTTATTTTTTTAGTTTTGAATAGGGTGGGGTAGGATTAGTAAGGCTCTGTTGGAAAGATTCCTTCACTTCCTGTCTGATAAAAATGTCCCCAGGACAGGAAGTCAGGGTAAATCTCTCTTACAGCAACACAGACAGAAGTAAAAATGCTTTTGTTAACCAGTTGTCAACCGGCCGCCGTCAATGGACGGCGGCAGGAAGACGCTGTTATCCTGTCGCGTCGCTGGACACCCGCGATTGCCCAGTAACCGAGCAGTACCGTGGATCTCTGTGTGTAAACACAGAGATCCATGTCCTGTCAGGGAGAGGATACCGATGGTGTGTCCCTTGTACATAGGGACACAGATCGGTCACCTCCCCCAGTCAGTCCCCTCCCCCCACATTTAGAACACATCTAGGAAACACATTTAACCCCTTCCTTGCCCCCTAGCGTTAACCCCTTCCCTGCCAGTCACATTTATACAGTAATCAATGCATTTTTATAGCAGGGATCACTGTATAAATGTGAATGGTCCCAAAAATGTGTCAAAAGTGTCCGATGTGTCCACCGCAATATCGCAGTCACAATAAAAATCGCAGATCGCCGCCATTACTAGTAAAAAAAAAAAAATGCTATTGATTGATTGATTGATTGATTTTATTATTTGTAAAGAGCCAAATACAGTTCAAGAACTGTGCCTAAGCGCTAGATAGACCAGATACATATACTGACCTTCAAAGATAAACATAACAGATAACACATACATAATAATTAATAATAAATAACAACAGAGGAAAAAATAAAAAAGTAAGAGAAGCAGAGTAACAGTCCACATTTAGGTAAGCAGCAACAAGTCAGGGCGGGCTAATCAGCTGGTTAGTAGTAAGGTAGCAGACGTCCCTTATCTATAAATCTATCCCCTATTTTGTATCTGCTATAACTTATTGCGATTTTTTTTTTTTTACCAAAAATATGTAGAAGAATACATATCGGCCTAAACTGAGGAAAAAAATAAAAAAATGGATATTTATTATAGCAAAAAGTTAAAAATCCTGTGTTTTTTTTCAAACTTGACCCTCTTCTTTTGTTTATAGCGCAAAAAATAAAAACCGCAGAGGTGATCAAATGCCACCAAAAGAAAGCTCTATTTGTGGGAAAAATTTCATTTGGGAGCCACGTCGCACGACCGCGCAATTGTCATTCAAAGTGTGACAGCGCTGAAAGCTAAAAATGGCTTGGGCAGGAAGGGGGTTTTCGTGCACGGTAGGCAGGTGGTTAAAGTAAAGCCTAGTACAAACCAATATTTTTTGTTCAACCTAGCAGGTTGAATGAAAAACAACCTGACAGTTCCAGTTGGCGCCGCTGTACTAACAATCCAATGTTAGTACATCGATCTCCCCTGCTGTTCTATTGTACTCTGACAGGAGGGCGGCCCCCGCGCAAGAACACTGACTCCAGTCAGCTATTGGCTGAGAGTGCTGATCGAGAGCCAGCATGCTCATCCAACAGAAGCCGATCGGCCGATGTTGCCTGACATTCGGCCCGCGTGTACTAAGCTTTAAAGCAGATCTTTACTGCATCTGAGCACCACAAACCAAAAACACTATTTAATTAATTTTTAATATTCAAACCAAACTCCCCCCCATCCATACATATCTCCATGCTTTATTTTGTTGAGGAATCACTTTGAAAAACAACCCCATGCATTTCTGGCCGTGGCCATCTTGAGTAAGGGCAGACGATTCATGTAGCATTTACTTCCTAGAATCTGAAATCCATTTGCCCTTAGCTCAGGCATGCAGAAAAGTGTGCTTATCTGAGAAAACCCCTCCTGAAGACTTCTGGAAAGTATGACATAATTTGCCTAGGTAAGAAACCAGGAAGTGACTGAAGAAATGTAAAAAAAAAAAAAAAGAAGTAAATATGATATATACTTTCCTATCTATTTAATAATGCTAACAGCATGAGGATTCGAAATAAACAATGCTGATTGGGAGAGTGACGTTCCGCTTTAAGTAAAGGAATGCTAGAACCTCTGGCAGCTTTTTTTGTTGAACTGAACAGAAATCCTTCCTGCATCGTATCTTTTAATGCCTTTAGGAGGGTGCACGGCCAGCCGTGATCCCATGGAATCCAAGAAACAACAATGGCCACTGGCCAGCACACCGAGAGGTAAAGGCCTCAAATCTTTGCTTGAGATCTTAATTGCAATACCAGCATATTTAGCACACAGAAGACATCAAAACCACCAACGCTTCAGAGACGCTATGGCCTTCTTTATTAAGATGACAGGTGACATGGTCTATCGCCTTGAGAAAGGAGGCCATAGTGTCTCCAAAACGTTAATGGTTTTGATGTCTACTGCTTCGAAATACGTTGTTATTGAAATTAGGACCCCCGTAAGGGTTTGAGGTCTTGACCTCTTGGCATGCTAGCTTTTCATTATTGTCCATTTCTTTGTTGCAGATTTTTCCCCACTACTGGTCTGGTAAAAGGCTGTCCCCAGAAGAGAAAGCAAGGGGAAATCCATCTAGCAAAGCCCTAGATAGCAGTATAACCTGACAGGGGTGCTAGTCTTTCTCCATTCTATCCAAAACGAAAAAAAAGAAAAGTTTTAGGTATGATACACTTTAGTGCTTTCTGAGTCACTGACCAAGAACAAGTATGCAGCCAGCAAAAAGTTTAGGTCAGTGTCCCGGAAAGTCTTGGTCAAATGTCTTTGTATCACCCTAAGGCAGTGATGGCGAACCTTGGCACCCCAGATGTTTTGAAACTACATTTCCCAGGATGCTCAGACACTATGCAGTGTAGTTGAGCATTATGGGAAATGTAGTTCCAAAACATTTGGGGTGCCAAGGCTCAACATCACTGCCCTATGGACTCGTTCACACTAGCTTTGTTCTCTAAAGAGAGAGATCTGTGGTTTGATTGCTCTTTAGACAGCATTTGACAGATGGTGAGGGTGCGTTGTATCTCCTGCTTTATCCCCTTAAACCTTCGCACTAGCGCGCCATAACCACATGTATTGCATATGGATTCAGGGCACTTGCAGAGCGTCCCTAATCACTTAAAGTGATTGTAAACGATCACCCTGTAAAACAACCCATTCAGTTTAACCCCCTTAGCGGTAATCCCGAGTGAGGCTCGGGGTGAATTTTCAGTACCAAAAGCGGTAACCCCAAGCCACACTCAGGATCGCATCGCAGGATCCAAGCAAAGTTACTTACCTTGTCCCCAGGATCCTGCGAAGTCTCCCCGCTGTGTGTGCGAGCCGTGTCTCCTCCGCTCGATTCAGTGCTGAGCTCCGTTCCCTGCGAGCGTCGCAACGCACGGGAACGGAGATCGGCGCCAAATTCAAAAAGTTAAAAACACATACAGTACACTGTAATCTTACAGATTACAGTACTGTATCAAATTATTTCACATCCCTTTTGTCCCTAGTGGTTTGTCCAGTGCCCTGCATGCAGTTTTATTATATATATACTGTTCTTTCTTCCTGGGAACTGGAGATTGTCCATAGCAACCAAAAAGTGGTTTTAGACCAACTAGAAAACAGCGATAATAAATTAGAATCGATGTTAAAACAGGAAGAAAACATAAAATTAAAGGGACACTAAAGGTTCCTGTTTTAAAAAAATAAATAAAAAACATGTTATACTTACCTCCACTGTGCAGCTCATTTTGCACAGAGTGGCCCCGATCCTGGTCTTCTGGGGTCCCTTGGCGGCTTTCTCGGCTCCTTCCCGCAAGGACTCCACACCTTCATGCGAGCTTGCATGGTGTGGAGTTATTGCGGGCGCGCTCCCGTGATACAGCGGCGGCTATAGCCGCTGACTGTATCACTCTGCCCCACCCCCTGGCGCGCCGCCTGTATCACTCTGCCCCGCCCCCTGACTGTATCACGCCTGTATCACTCTGCCCCGCCCCCTGGCGCGCCGCGTCATTGGATGTGATTGACAGCAGCGCCAGCCAATGGCTGTGCTGCTTTCAATCCATCCACTGTAGACAATCAACGGCCAGGCTCAGGAATGAGGAGGATGTCGAGGGCGAGCGCGGGACTTTCGAGGGGTCAGGTAAGTAAAACGGGGGCCTGGGGGGGGGCGGTTTTGTCGGATGTTTTTTCACCTTAATGCATAGGATGCATTAAGGTGAAAAAACATTTACTTTTACAACCCCTTTAAATCGCACTACCCACTTCTTCCTATCTCAACGCTATGGAGTTACAAGTACCATCAACACAGGTACTTATTTAAAACATAAATGAAATGTATATAATTATATAAATCAGCAGCCACTTAAAAGATTAATCATAGATTTACACATACAGTTGCAATAAAAAGTATGTGAACCCTTTGGAATGATATGGATTTCTGCACAAATTGGTCATAAAATGTGTTCTGATCTTCAAGTCACAACAATAGACAATCACAGTCTGCTTAAACTAATAACACACAAAGAATTAAATGTTACCATGTTTTTATTGAACACACCGTATAAACATTCACAGTGCAGGTGGAAAAAGTATGTGAACCCCTAGACTAATGAGATCCCCAAGAGCTAATTGGAGTGAGGTGTCAGCCAACTGGAGTCCAATCAATGAGATGAGATTGGAGGTGTTGGTTACAACTGCCCTGCCCTCTAAAAAACACACACCAGTTCTGGGTTTGCTTTTCACAAGAAGCATTGCCTGATGTGAATGATGCCTCGCACAAAAGAGCTCTCAGAAGACCTACGATTCAGAATTGTTGACTTGCATAAAGCTGGAAAGGGTTATAAAAGTATCTCCAAACGCCTTGCTGTTCATCAGTCCACGGTAAGACAAATTGTCTATAAATGGAGAAAGTTCAGCACTGCTGCTACTCTCCCTAGGAGTGGGCGTCCTGTAAAGATGACTGCGAGAGCACAGCGCAGACTGCTCAATGAGGTGAAAAAGAATCCTAGAGTGTCAGCTAAAGACTTACAAAAGTCTCTGGCATATGCTAACATCCCTGTTAGCGAATCTACGATACGTAAAACACTAAACAATAATGGATTTCATGGGAAGATACCACAGAGGAAGCCACTGCTGTCCAAAAAAAACATTGCTGCACGTTTACAGTTTGCACAAGAGCACCTGGATGTTCCACAGCAGTACTGGCAAAATATTCTGTGGACAGATGAAACCAAAGTTGAGTTGTTTGGAAGAAACACACAACACTATGTGTGGAGAAAAAGAGGCACAGCACACCAACATCAAAACCTCATCCCAACTATGAAGTATGGTGGTGGGGGCATCATGGTTTGGGGCTGCTTTGCTGTGTCAGGGCCTGGACAGATTGCTATCATCGAAAGAAAAATTAATTCCCAAGTTTATCAAGACATTTTGCAGGAGAACTTAAAGGGGTTGTAAAGGTTTGTTTTTTATTTTCTAAATAGGTTCCTTTAAGCTAGTGCATTGTTGGTTCACTTACCTTTCCCTTCAATTTCCCTTCTAAATGTTTTTTTTCTTTGTCTGAATTTCTCACTTCCTGTTCCTCCTCAGTAAGCTGTTCAGTAAGCTGTTCTGGCTGACTAAACATGGCTCGGATGATGGTGAGAAGTTTACTGAGGAGAAACAGGAAGTGAGAAATTCAGACAAAGAAAAAAACATTTAGAAGGGAAATTGAAGGAAAAGGTAAGTGAACCAACAATGCACTAGCTTAAAGGAACCTATTTAGAAAATAAATAACGAACCTTTACAACCCCTTTAACCACTTGACAACTGGGCACTTAAACCCCCTTCCTAACCAGGCGAATTTTCAGCTTTCGGTGCTCTCACATTTTGAATGACAATTACTCAGTCATACAACACTGTACCCATATGAAATTTTTGTCCTTTTTTTCACACAAATAGAGCTTTCTTTTGGTGGTATTTAATCACTGTTGGGTTTTTTATTTTTTGCGCTATAAGAGAAAAAAGACTGAAAATTTTGTAAAAAAATGAATTTTTCTTTGTTTCCGTTATAAAATTTTGCAAATTAGTATTTTTTCTTCATACATTTTGGCCAAAATTTATACTGCTACATATCTTTGGTAAAAATAAGTACAAATTGGTGGATATTTTTTGGTCTTTGTGAAAGTTATAGAGTCCACAAGCTATGGTGCCAATATCTGAAAATTGATCACACCTGAAGTACTGACGGCCTATCTCAATTCTTGAGACCCTAACATGCCAGAAAAGTACAAATACCCCCCAAATGACCCCTTTTTGGAAAGAAGACATTCCAAGGTATTTAGAAAGAGTCATTGTGAGTTTTTTGAAGTTGTCATTTTTTCCCACAATTCTTTGCAAAAATCAAGATTTTTTTTTCTTTTTTTTTTTTTCCACAAAATTGTCATATTAGCAGGTTATTTCTCACACACAGCATATGCATACCACAAATTACACCCCAAAACACATTCTGCTATTCCTCCCGAGTATGGCGATACCACATGTGTGAGACTTTTACACAGCGTGGCCACATACAGAGGCCCAACATGCAGGGAGCACCTTCAGGCGTTCTGGAGCACCCAGGCCAATTCTGACATTTCTCTCCTACATGTAAAAATCATCATTTATTTGCTATAAAATTACATAGAACCCCAAAACATTATATATGTTTTTTTAGCAAAGACCTTAAAGAATATAATGGTGGTCATTGCAACTTTTTATCTTGCACGGTATTTGCGCAGAAATTTTT
The DNA here is from genome assembly GCA_029206835.1 of Rana muscosa. NCBI lineage: Eukaryota > Metazoa > Chordata > Amphibia > Anura > Ranidae > Rana > Rana muscosa. The sequence goes on along the minus strand of CM055119.1, from coordinate 169,960,039 downwards.
CTAACGCGTTTTTTACGGAAAAAAACAGTTTTGTGCCTAAAAGGAAAAAAAAACAGTAAAGTTAGCCCAGTATTTTTGCATAATGTGAAAGATGAAGTTACGCCGAGTAAATAGATACCTAACATGTCACCCTTCAAAATTGCACACGCTCGTGGAATGGCGCCAAACTTCGCTACTTAAAAATCCCCATAGGCAATGCTTTAAATATTTTTACTGGTTATATGTTTTGAGTTACAGAGGAGGTCTAGGGCCAAGATTATTGCTCTCGCTCTAACGTTCGCAACGATACCTCACATGTGTGGCTTGAACACCGTTTTCATATGTGGGCGGGGCTTACGTATGCGTTCACTTCTGCATGCGAGCTCGCGGGGGCAGGGGCGCTTTAAAAAATATATATATATTTTATTGTTCATTTTACTTTATTTATTTTAGTTTGACATGTTTTTCCGCCCCAAATTTTTTTTTTTAGCACTTTTATTCCTATTACAAGGAATGTAAACATCCCTTGTAATAGGAATATGGCATGACAGGTCCTCTTTACAGTGAGATATGAGGTCAATAAGACCCCACATCTCACCTCTAGGCTGGGAAGCCTGAAAAAAAAAACAAAAAAAAAAACAATCTTGGCTTTGATCGTAGCGGTGAGTCGGTAGAAGCACCGGAGGGCAGCGGGAGGGGGGGGGCATCCCCTCTCACCTTCCGTAAGAGCGATCAAGCGGTGGAACAGCCGCTATGATCATTCTTATGGTGTAGGAAATCGCCAGCTGAAAAAGCGAATATCTGAATGATGCCTGTAGCTGCTCCCATCATTCAGATATCTCCGCACAAAGTCAAGGACGTCATATGACGGCCGGCGGGCGGGCGGGAAGTGGTTATTGCAGAGTATTGCCGGGTATTGAAGAGTATTGCCGGGTATTGAGGAGTATTGACGAGTATTGCCGGGTATTGACGAGTATTGCGGGGTATTGAGGAGTATTGCGGGGTATTGAGGAGTATTGCAGGGTATTGTGGAGTATTGCAGGGTATTGTGGAGTATTGCAGGGTATTGTGGAGTATTGCAGGGTATTGTGGAGTATTGCAGGGTATTGTGGAGTATTGCCGGGTATTGTGGAGTATTGCCGGGTATTGTGGAGTATTGCCGGGTATTGTGGAGTATTGCCGGGTATTGTGGAGTATTGCTGGGTATTGTGGAGTATTGCCGGGTATTGTGGAGTATTGCTGGGTATTGTGGAGTATTGCTGGGTATTGTGGAGTATTGCCGGGTATTGTGGAGTATTGCTGGGTATTGTGGAGTATTGCGGAGTATGGCAGGGTATGGGCAGGGTATTGCACAGTATGGGCAGGGTATTGCACAGGGTATTGCAGAGTATGGGCAGGGTATTGCACAGGGTGTATTGCAGAGTATTGCACAGGGTGTATTGCAGAGTATTGCACAGGGTGTATTGCAGAGTATTGGCAGGGTGTATTGCAGAGTATTGCACAGGGTATTGCAGAGTATTGGCAGGGTGTATTGCAGAGTATTGCACAGGGTATTGCAGAGTATTGGCAGGGTGTATTGCAGAGTATTGCACAGGGTATTGCAGAGTATTGGCAGGGTGTATTGCAGAGTATTGCACAGGGTATTGCAGAGTATTGCACAGGGTGTATTGCAGAGTATTGCACAGGGTGTATTGCAGAGTATTGCACAGGGTGTATTGCAGAGTATTGCACAGGGTGTATTGCAGAGTATTGGCAGAGTATTGCACAGGGATGGCTGAGCAGGGATGGATGGATTGCTGGATCTGTGACTGCAATTGTCACAGATCCAGCCCACAGCTGACATGGGGGAGGGAGCGGACATGATCCGCTCCCTCCCCTCTCCTCTCACACTGTACCGATCGGTACAGAGAGGGGAGGGAGGAACCGGCGTCATCAAATGACGCCGGTCTGTTTACAAGTGATCGCTCCGTCATTTGACGGAGCGATCACGTGGTAAACGGCCGCGATTAGCGGCCATCTACCGTGATCCGTGATGCGCCGGGTCTTCCGGACCCGGCGGTCACGGACATATCCTGGAGCGCGCCCCTGGGGGCGCGCGGGAGCAAGATTCTGTGAGGACGTCCACTCAGGATAACTCGACCGCGCTGTGGACGTCTTTTGTACATGGCGCGGTCGGGAAGTGGTTAAGGCCATCTGTCTACCAGCTGAAGCTCAACAGAATATGGGTGTTGCAACAGGACAACGACCCAAAGCATAAAAGTAAATCAACAACAGAATGGCTTAAACAGAAGAAAATACGCCTTCTGGAGTGGCCCATTCAGAGTCCTCAACCCGATTGAGATGCTGTGGCATGACCTCAAGAAAGCGATTCACACCAGATATCCCAAGAATATTGCTGAACTGAAACAGTTCTGTAAAGAGGAATGGCCAATAATTACTCCTGAATGCTGTGCACGTCTGATCTGCAACTACAGGAAACGTTTGGTTTTCTGCCAACTGAGGTTCAACCAGTTATTAAATCCAAGGGTTCACATATTTTTTCAACCTGCACTGTGAATGTTTTAAACTTGTTAGTGATGCGTGCACCTTTCACCAAATTCCTCCACACCGTGCTCCACACACCCCGCTGGGGTTTAAACTCCCGAAAACGATAAGGTTATCAGGCCTCAATCCACATCAATATTCTGCCATATGCTCAATCAAAGCCACGTTGGAGATCCTACGAAATCCAGGAACATGGGAAGAAAGACTCCACATAGTGTAGTTCCGTTTGACCATTTATTACGTTTTTGGTTCAAATTCAGAGTTCCATGACACTATAGTGGTTCCAAGTTGATCGTATAGCTCAGTGTCAGTGTTTAAGCGTTCAATGAATCACTCTTACTAAAAGCCGGAAAAAGCCAAAGGTGCTTCGGTAGAGATCGTAATGACCTTGGCATACTGCACTTCCTCCTTCCGAGTCCGTGGAATGCACAGCGTCAGTTGCGTCACTTCCAGTCGCCGTAAGATCACACCCTGATGCGTTTCGTCATTACGACTTTGTCAAAGGGTGTGGTCTTACGGCGTGGCGTCCCGGAATTTATCTGTAAATTTCACAATTAAGACTAACTCATTGTGAGCCTCAAACCACTTCATTGAAAGGTGCATAGTGGCATTGGCTATAATTTACTAATAAATTGTCAATATCTCAATATCAAGTTAGTAACAGCCGACACTAAGCTATAGACCATTACAATCTTAGCTTATATCATGTCTAGACATATATAAAGAAACAAAATACATTTTAAAAATATTGTTTAAAATAGAATATCATTATCTTATTTCCTTATGTAAATAGTATATAAAAATTGTATATAAAATAATATTATATCTCACAATATGAATATCAAATGGATTTCGGAATGATATTGTGATATATGGTATATGGTACAACAGGCACATATCAGAAATATGAAATGTTGGGGTAACACACGCTTTAAATGGATCACGTTTGGCGAGCACTACACCTGCGAAAGCGACAGGGGGGGGATTCCTACTGCAAAGCAAAGAAGCGTGACCACAGCATAGATACACTGCCTCTGCAGCTAAAGGAGGTAGCGATTGGGGGCGGTAAAATCATGGCTCAACCGTGGGGTTTTACCACCACTCTCCAACCGCTAGTGTGAAAGAGCCCTTTCGGCCAACCACCAAGGAGAAATTAGCAAATGGCAGCCTACATATTTCTTTAGGTACAGGCTTCCAAAAAAAAAGAAAACTGTCATTACACATTTTAAAGTATAATTTTTGTACAATTTACATAATATTATGTTTTTTGTTTTTTTTTTGTTTTTTTTACACCATAAAAATGTCAGTATGAAGTATGTTTAGTTCAGCATTTTAGATGTTTATTTTGCTGGGCATTACTGCAAGTGTTCAGTGTGGTGAAGTGAGTCATGCTCCAGCAATGTAAAGTTACAAAGTACTCTGCTTTAGTAAAAGCCACCAATGTGTTTGCTCAGATAAAGGCAAGATTATTGTTTCTTCTTTAATATACATGTTTTGTTTATTAAAACAGAACCATTTGTAGACAATATAGGGGTGGGAAAAATGCTTAAAGTTTAATGCCAGACAGCTATTAAAAAAAAAAAAAATAATAATAATAATTAATACAGATATTTATTTATTAACCCGCTGAAAGTATTTTTAAACACAGCTAGTATAAATACCCAAATGTTTTTTGTTTTTCTTTAGCCTTATGTAATCCCCCGCACAGCAGGCACTACTGAATCTAATTTGGGAGATTACTGGCAAGAGAAAAGAGCTGAAGAGTTCATCAGTATGCTGATGCTCCTTCATTGTTCAGTCAGCTAGTTAGAGGTAGGTTGGTGACCACATTTTATTGCCTAAGGCCGGCCATAGACGAGTCGAAAACCGAACGTTCTGTCGATTGAAAATCTAAAATGGTGCATAGGATTGTGCCATCATTTGTTTTTCTAAATAAAAATCCAGCATGCTGGATCAGGCACTTTCGATTGCGGCACGAAAATCGCATGTCGCAGCTTGCAAATTAATGATGCGAAAAATGAATGACCAAGAATTTTCGTTCAGTTTTCGACTCATCTATGACCGGCCTTAGGCAATAAATTGTGGTCACCAACCTACCTCTAGCTAGCTGACTGAATAATGAAGGAGCATCTGCTTCCTGTAAACTTCATTGTGTCCTTACAATGCTTGTATTCTAGATGACTTTACTTTTCCCTACTTCATATACACTATATTATCAAAAGTATTGGTACGCCTGCCTTTACAAGCACATGAACTTTAATGGCATCCCAGTCTTAGTCTTAGCGTTCAATGTTGAGTTGGCTTTAAGCTATAACAGCTTCAACTCTTCTGGGAAGGCTGTCCACGAGGTTTAGGAGTGTGCCTATGGGAATGTTTGACCATTCTTCCAGAAGCGCATATGTGAGGTCAGGCACTGATGTTGGACAAGAAGGCCTGGCTCACAGTCTCTCCTCTAATTCATCCCAAAGGTGTTCTATCGGGTTGAGGTCAGGACTCTGTGCAGGACAGTCAAGTTCCTCCACCCCAAACTCGCTCATCCATGTCTTTATGGACCTTGCTTTGTGCACTGGTCCAAATCATTTGGTGGAGGGGGATTATGGTGTGGGGTTGTTTTTCAGGGGTTGGGCTTGGCCCCTTAGTTCCAGTGAAGGGAACACTTAAGGTGTCAGCATACCAAGACATTTTGGACAATTTCATGCTCCCAACTTTGTGGGAACAGTTTGGGGATGGCCCCTTCCTGTTCCAACATGACTGCACACCAGTGCACAAAGCAAGGTCCATAAAGACATGAATGAGCGAGTTTGGGGTGGAGGAACTTCTGCCCAGAGTCCTGACCTCAACCCAATAGAACACCTTAGGGATGAATTAGAGTGGAGACCTCAAGCCAGGTCTTCTCACCCAACATCAGTGCCTGACCTCACATATGAGCTTCTGGAAGAATGGTCAAACATTCCCATAGACACACTCCTAAACCTTGAGGACAGCCTTCCCAGAAGAGTTGAAGCTGTTATAGCTGCAAAGGGTGGGCCAACTCAATATTGAACCCTACAGACTAAGACTGGGATGCCATTAAAGTTCATGTGCGTGTAAAGGCAGGCGGCCCAATACTTTTGACAATATAGTGTACGTTTTCCTGTTATGTCAAGTAATAGGTTGGGAAGGATAACATGAAGCTAAAACCATTCTTTTGCTCCTGGATCAGTAAGAAAGGATGAAAACGTTTCTCAGGTTTTTATTGCTCTCTGTGTCCCCATGGGGAGATTTCCTTTTATTTTCTGCCTTGGTGGCCACACAGGATGTAAGGTGAGTGCTGCCTCTTCTGAGACCTTCACAGATGCACATCAAGGGCTTTAGGTCTGTGCTCACCTGGACAACATTCCCGTGGCCCAGTCGGAAGATCTCCTGTTAGTCTTCATATGAAAGGCCATCACATCTCCCAAGGTTCACATTTGCTAAAAAAACTGGGGAAAGTGATGGAAACCAGAGCAGTTTGCACTTGACCATTTTCTAGGTGCAACAGCCAACTTTGTGCAGGGCCTCTTGTCTGTTGCCGTGATTGTCAGAAAGGGATGGTCAGTCTTTTTACAGAATAAGAAAAACCTGTGTATACAGCAAGATATTGCTGGTCAGTTCTCAGAAAAACTAGTACTATATGGCAGTTAGGCGCCTAAAAAAAAAAATAACTTCCCACAACACTATTTTTGCTTCCTCATACTGTCAGCAATAGATCTTTTATTCCTATGCTGTTGAATTTTGTGCATGCATAGAGTTAAATATCTTCAAGAGAGGGAGCCAGGAGCATTGTACTGTGTGCATGACTCTGCCTGACTGCTTTTACATTGTGTATTTAATTCTGAGCTGAGTCTGGAGATGCTACTGTGTACGTTATCACAACATGCAGCAGGGAGAGGCAGGGTGGTGGTATAAATAGGCTTCCTCTTGGTACAGTAATCCATTTTTGTGAAAGGAAGAAATATATCAAGGGAACAACTGACTGCAGCCTTAGTAGATTATTTGATTGGATTGGATTGGAGGCAGTGGTGGTGCGTCCATAAAGGGCGCAGGAGCGCCGCCCCCTCTCTCATGCACCGTTCTATTACTATAGATAGATTCATGCATTGCATGAATCTATCTATGGTCACCGCTGACACCCCCTATTCAGGTGTCTGGCCCCTTTTCGGGCTCCGGGCGCCTGAATTACACTGGCGCCCGGAGTGTAATTCAGGCGCCATGCTGGGCATTCGCTTTTCACTCAGCTGTGTGTTAGCAAAGCGAAGGAATTCGCTTTGCTAACACTGAATCCGCCTCTTAGCCAATCAGGTTGCCGGGTCTGTTACCGGTCACCTGATTGGCTGAAACGTCAGGCGTTGTGATTGGACGCTTGAGAGCGGACGGAAAAAGACATGTAGGACGTGCAGGAGACCGCTACTGACCCTCTCCGAGACAGGTAAGTGCAGGCAGCATCTGATGGGGCACACTGGCGGCACCTGATAGGGCACACTGGCGGCACCTGATGGGGCACACTGGCGGCATCTGATGGGGCACATTGGCAGCATCTGATGGGGCACAATCGCGCCAATTGATGGGCACACTGGCAACATTTGATGGGGCACAGTAGCGCCAATTGATAGGCACAGTCAGCAATTGATGGGCACAGTGGCTGCGTTTGATGGGCACAGTGGTGGCAATTTATGGGTACAGTAGCTGTGTTTGATGGGCACAGTGGCTGCATTTGATGGCACAGTGGCTGCGTTTGATGGCACAGTAGCTGCGTTTGATGGCACAGTGGTTGCGTTTGATGGCACAGTGGCTGCGTTTGATGGCACAGTGGCTGCGTTTGATGGCACAGTGACTACGTTGATGGCACAGTAGCTGCAATTGATGTTTTTTTTTTTCAGTTTGCGCCCCCCAAAAAAGTTTGAGCACCAGCCGCCACTGCTTGGAGGGCTTGGTAGTAGAGGAAACCTAGGATTGAATCTTGGCAGGTTTAGCAGGGAGCGGCCAAGATTCAATCAATCTATGGCCGGCTTTAGTGACTTTTGAAAATCAATTAACTTGTTGCAGCTTACGTTAGAAGACTGGCCGCAGGCTAGCCTGTATTTGTAGGAGGAGTCTGAGGGCTATTTATCCCTCCTCCTCTGTCTGTTCCTGCGTCGGCGGGTGTCTGGGTTCCCACCCACCCGTTTCCCCCTTTTTCACATACTCATTCACATCGTTCATTTCTTCTTTATCATACATTCAGGGTATGCCCACTTTTAGGCATACTGACCGGCAAGGCTAAGGCACACCTCAGGCCTTGGTAGGTAGGGTGTCGCATTTCTATGTGAAGACTTTGACTACAAATAAGACTTTAGTGAATGGGTTTACATATACCCTAATAATGTTGTTGCATTCAGATATGTTGTATGAGTAGTATTCCATATACAGTATGTACAGAACACAACAGAGTTAGAACATTATGAAGCTAATCAAGAAATATGAATATGAAAGCTCTTTCTCCTTTAAGGTTTATCCTTAGGAAGGCATGCTGAGGACTAGAATTTCGCATGGATTCCTCCCTGGCTTAAGGCTAATACACTATTTATTCTTTTTACAAGCTTGATAATACACAACACCCTGAGATAAGAGCATATGCGCTATAAATTAAACTGTTACTCATTCCTTAAGATCTGTAGTAGAGTATTGCTGCTTATGAATACTTGTCATAGAAAAATAATGCTTGGCATAAATAAGCAGAGCAATGCCAGCATTACAAACTCAGATTCTTATTTTGTGTAAGCAAAGTATCTGTGTCTTGTGTGAGGGGGTTAGCTCGGCAGCGGGTGTGTGTGACCCCCGGGATGGGCTCCCCACACAAAACAGGCCCAGCAAACGGAGGTTGTGGTTTTCAAAATCAAAAAAGGTGCGGTTTATTTTCTATTTACAGTGACAAAACACAGCAAAGCAAAAGAAACATAACCAAAATAAATCCTGGTCAAGTTGACCTCTGACTAAACATACAGGTTTCCTAACTAACAACTGGGATCAGCCTAGTGCTGTCCTAGTCCCTAAGTCCCTGGTTTTAAATGTCCAAGCAAATAGCCACACAGGCTTTTTCTCACCGCACAGGGGTTCACTCTCCCTAGACAGTCCACACAGGTCTGGTTCCAGGCATGAGCTAACACCTAATGAATCTGGGAGTTTTTATAGAGGCCTTAAACGAACTGACAGGCTTCAGCTGGTCTCATCAACTCCCTGTCTGCACGACGCCCAGCACTCTCCCTAGAGGTATGAGTCATCCATGAGCCCACTAGCCTTAGCTGGGCTTATACAACTCTCCACCTAGTTGTATAAGTCGGCGTAAAGCCTGAATCTGGGCGAAATATATCTACCCCCCTGGATGCAACCAGGTGACTTTACCTTCCTGCTGTCACATACCCCCCCCTCTTGTTTTAACCTCGGGGTTGGAACACCAGCAATCAGGCATTCATGTACTCGAGACAAAGCATCCACATTCCCCATTTGAACGCCAGGGCGATGCTTTACTGTGAAGTTGAATTCCTGGAGGGCCAGGAACCACCTATTCACTCTTCTATTTGTTTCCTTGTTTTGAGCCATCCACTTTAACGGAGCGTGATCCGTAACCATGTCAAAGTGCCTACCTAGCAGGTAGTACCGAAGGGAATCTAGAGCCCACTTCACTGCTAAACACTCCTTTTCAACGGTGGCGTAATTTACCTCATGGGACTTCAACTTCCTGCTGAGGTAAATGACTGGGTGCTCTTCCCCGTTCCAGACCTGGGACAATACTGCTCCTAACCCCACATCTGACGCATCACTTTGTACGACAAAGTCTTTAGAGAAGTCGGGTGAGTACAACACTGGCTGGCTACATAAGGCTTGTTTCAAGAATTGGAATGCTGCCTCAGCCTCGGGGGTCCATTTAATCATGACCGACCCTTTCCCCTTCGTCAGGTTGGTTAGGGGCACAGCCTTAGAAGCAAAGTGGGGAATGAATCGCCGATAATACCCAGCGATTCCCAGAAAGGCTCGTACCTGCTTCTTGCTGTTGGGACGTGGCCAACTCTGGATGGCCTCGACTTTGTTGAGTTGGGGTTTTATTACTCCCCTCCCAATGGTGTACCCAAGATATTTGGCCTCCTCCTGCCCAATGGTACACTTCTTGGGGTTAGCCGTAAACCCCGCTTCCCGAACAGAGTCCAGGACTGCTTGCACTTTTGGCAGATGTGAGGCCCAATCTGTGCTATGGACAATTACGTCATCCAGGTAAGCCGCAGCATACTTCCGATGGGGCCTCAGCATCTGGTCCATTTTCCGCTGGAATGTGGCCGGCGCATTCTGTAACCCGAACGGCATTCTTTTATATTGGAACGCCCCGTCTGGGGTTACAAATGCGGTTTTCTCTTTGGCCGACTTGGCCAGGGGGATTTGCCAATACCCTTTTGTGAGGTCAAGAGTCGTCATGTATCGAGCTGTTCCCAGCCGGTCGATCAACTCATCTATACGTGGCATGGGGTAGGTGTCAAATTTTGTAACTTTGTTCAACTGACGAAAATCGTTACAAAATCGCCAGCTCCCATCCGGTTTAGGCACCAACACGATGGGACTAGACCAATCACTTTGGGACTCCTCTATCACCCCTAAGTTCAGCATTTTCTGTACTTCCTCCCGTATTGCCTCCCGTCGAGCCTCTGGGATCCGATAGGGTTTTAACTTCACCCTTTCACCGGGCGGGGTAATGATGTCATGCTCTACCCCAGATGTTTGTCCCGGCAGCTCAGAGAATACCTCCTTGTTGCGAAGCACAAACTCCTTAACCTCCTGTTGTTGGGGTTGTGACAAGGTGGCTGCTATTCCAACCTCAGGAATCACGCAACCAGTTTGAGCTGGTGACCAAGTGTCTGCGACTAGGGACTCTCTATCCCTCCAGGCTTTCAACAGATTAACGTGATAGATCTGTTCGGGCTTTCGCCTTCCTGGTTGTCTGACCTTGTAATTCACTTCGCTCACTTTTTCCATTATCTCGTAGGGGCCTTGCCATTTGGCAAGGAATTTACTTTCAACCGTAGGGACAAGTACCAATATCCTATCCCCCGGGGAAAAGGTACGGGTCTTGGCTCCACGGTTGTACACTCTCTGCTGTGCCAACTGCGCTTGGGCCAAATGTTCCTTCACGATGGGCATTACCTGTGCAATTCGATCTTGCATCAGGGCGACATGCTCAATCACACTCCTGTGGGGAGAACTCTCACTTTCCCAAGTTTCCTTGGCAATATCCAACAGCCCTCTTGGGTGTCTCCCATACAGTAACTCAAAGGGGGAGAATCCCGTAGAGGATTGGGGCACCTCCCTAATAGCAAACATCAAATAAGGAAGTAAACAGTCCCAATCCTTTCCATCTCTATCCACCACTTTCTTCAACATTTGTTTTAGGGTTTTGTTGAATCTTTCAACCAGCCCATCAGTTTGGGGGTGATACACAGACGTACGCAATTGCGTCACTTTGAACAATTTACACAGCTCTTTCATAACCCGGGACATAAAGGGTGTACCTTGGTCCGTAAGCAGTTCTTTACAAATACCCACCCGGCTAAAAACAAGAGATAGCTCTTTGGCTATGGTTTTGGCCGAGGTATTTCGGAGAGGGATCGCTTCTGGATAACGGGTGGCATAGTCCATTATAACTAATATGTACTGGTGCCCCCTAGCGGACTTGATTATAGGACCTACCAAATCCATGGCGATCCTCTCAAACGGGACCTCAATGATGGGTAGAGGGACCAGCGGGCTACGGAAATGTGGCATCGGGGCCAACCTCTGACACACAGGGCAGGAGGAACAATAATTTTCTACGTCCTTCATCACCCCCGGCCAATAGAATCTCTGTAATACCCTCTCTCGGGTTTTCTCTGTCCCCAGATGACCTCCAAGAATGTGCCCATGGGCCAACTCCAACACCAACTTCCTGTAAGGTTTGGGCACCACAAGCTGCTCAACGGTTTCTTCTGCCCTTTTTGCCACCCGATACAGTAGGTCCTTCTCTACGCTGAAGTATGGGTAAGTGCAGGTATTATCTGGGTTCACTAACTCGCCATCTATTTTCACTACGTTTTCCCGTGCCTTTATTAGGGCGGGGTCTTTCAACTGTTCTGTGGCAAAGTTTTCCCTGTGAACCTCAAGATCAGAAAACTCCACAGACGGTAGGTTTTCGTCTGAGGAGGTGGGCTCCTCTCCAGTTTCTTGAGTCTCCCCTGCCAATACTGATAAGGGAAATTCCGGAGAGTCCTCACCACTCTCAGGGGAGTTCTGGCTATCACATTCCTGGTACATAGGGGCACCAGTGAGGGGCTCAGGATCATCCCACAGTTCCCAGAACTTCGGAAAATCCCTTCCCACAATGGCGTCATGCGGTAACTGAGATACTAAGCCCACTGGATGAGAGAGGGTACCTTTGGGGGTCTCGAAACACACTGTAGTCACTGGATACTCTCGGGTGTCCCCATGCACACAAATAACAGCTACCTTGCTATTCCCAGAGACCTCTGTTTTAACTAACTCAGCCTTTATCAGGGTCACAAGGCTACCTGAATCCAGCAATACCACAACATTTCTACCATTAACACACATTTTGCATAAATGTTTCTCAGTTCCTCGAATGGCAGTGCATGCGACTGTCGCACACAGCGACTGACGTCTGCCCGTCAGAAAGTCACACTGCATGGGTTCCTCCACAACCGGGCAATTGGCTGCAATATGTCCCGCTTGCCGGCAGCGGTAGCAAACGATCCTTCTTGCCGCCTCTTGAGCCGCTGATTTCCCAGGCTGTTCTCGCCAAACTTGGGGTAGAGCTCCCACCCTCTCACTCTCTCCACCCTCACCCCTTGGAATCCTCTTATCCGCCCCTGGGGATGGTCTGGTCTTAGGGTGGAAAGTCCGAGTGTCTCTGGAAGAGGCCGTCAGGTTCTCTGTAGCCAAGTATTTCTCCACACGATCCACAAGACCATCGGCCGTCTCTGGGTCTCCATGGCTTACCCACTTTTGGATGGCAGTAGGAAGAGCTCTCAAAAACCGATCCATTACAACACGTTCCACAATCTTTGGTGCGGACAAAGTCTCTGGCTGTAGCCACTTTCTGCTCAGGTGAATGAGATCATACATTTGAGACCTGGGGGGTTTTCCAAGCTGGAAAGTCCAGTTATGCACACGCTGAGCCCGGACAGCCTGGGTGACACCCAGCCTTGCCAATATTTCAGCTTTGAGCATCACATAGTCTTTTGCTTGGTTAGGCTCTAGGTCATAGTAAGCTTTCTGCGATTCACCAGTTAACAGAGGAGCCACCAGTCCAGCCCACTGCTCCTCAGGCCACTTTTCTCTTTCAGCGGTCCTTTCAAATGTGGTCAAAAATACCTCTGGATCATCCTCTCCAGTCATTTTTGTCAATAAACGACTCACCCCAAAGGACGCGGTATTAGTGGGACGGCTTTCCTCACTGGTCTGCGGACGTTGCTGCATTACTGCTTCCATCTGTTGTTGTAGTCTCTGCTCTTGCTTCTGCAACAGGTCTATGAAGCGGGCCTCAGATTGCTGCTGGGCTCGTTGCTGAGCCTCCAGACTCTGTTGCAAAGTTGCGTTTGTCTGCTGCTGGGCTGCAAGGCTCCTTTGCAAACCTGCATTTGTCTGCTGTTGATTGGCATTTGCTAGAGCCAGCTGCTTCAGTATCTCCTCCATGCTGGCTTAAAAAAAACTGCCACTGGTTCTCCACCAACTGTGAGGGGGTTAGCTCGGCAGCGGGTGTGTGTGACCCCCGGGATGGGCTCCCCACACAAAACAGGCCCAGCAAACGGAGGTTGTGGTTTTCAAAATCAAAAAAGGTGCGGTTTATTTTCTATTTACAGTGACAAAACACAGCAAAGCAAAAGAAACATAACCAAAATAAATCCTGGTCAAGTTGACCTCTGACTAAACATACAGGTTTCCTAACTAACAACTGGGATCAGCCTAGTGCTGTCCTAGTCCCTAAGTCCCTGGTTTTAAATGTCCAAGCAAATAGCCACACAGGCTTTTTCTCACCGCACAGGGGTTCACTCTCCCTAGACAGTCCACACAGGTCTGGTTCCAGGCATGAGCTAACACCTAATGAATCTGGGAGTTTTTATAGAGGCCTTAAACGAACTGACAGGCTTCAGCTGGTCTCATCAACTCCCTGTCTGCACGACGCCCAGCACTCTCCCTAGAGGTATGAGTCATCCATGAGCCCACTAGCCTTAGCTGGGCTTATACAACTCTCCACCTACTTGTATAAGTCGGCGTAAAGCCTGAATCTGGGCGAAATATATCTACCCCCCTGGATGCAACCAGGTGACTTTACCTTCCTGCTGTCACACTTGCCATTATTAGAAACAACCCTAAGCAAAGATCACAGGGCGTCTGGCTTCCAGTATTTCACATCCTTAGAGAGTATTGAAAGGGCATTACCTTCAGATAGACAGGCTCCAGCCTACCAATATGGACTACCAATTTTTGTGGTAGTCCAATTAAAGCTAAACAGAAATAAAAATGTATTTTTTTTTTGTGGTTATGCAGTTGCGTTTTGTTGATCAACTCGATATTGACTAGATTTATGTTTGATCATGCTTTAACAACTTGCCGACTGTCTAACGTAGATATACGTCGGCAGAATGGCACGGGCAGGCAAAGCAACGTACCTGTACATTGCTTTGAATCTGCCGCCTAGCAGGCGCGCGCGCACCCGCCGCAAGCTCTGTGACCGTGCCCGCAGGACCTGCGGACTCGATGTCCGCCGGTGTCCCGTGATTGTGTCACGGAGCGGCAGAACGGGGAGATGCCTATGTAAACAAGGCATTTCCCTGTTCTGTTGACAGGACAGTGATCTACTGCTCCACTGTCGTGTCACTTGTAGCCCATCCCCCTCACAGTTAGAATCACTCCTTAGGACACACTTAACCCCTTCCTCGCCCCCTAGTGGTTAACCTCTTCCCTGCCAGTGTCATTTGCACAGTAATCAGTGCATTTTTATAGCACTGATCGCTGTATAAATGACAATGGTCGCAAATTAGTGTCAAAAGTGTCCGATGTGTCCGCCGCAATATCACAGTCACGATAAAAATCGCAGATCTCCGCCATTACTAGTAAAAAAATAATAATAATAAAAATGCCATAAAGCTATCCCCTATTTTGTAGACGCTATAACTTTTGCTCAAACCAATTAATAAACGCTGATTGCGATTTTTTTTTTTACCAAAAATATGTAGAAGAATACGTATAGGCCTAAACTGAGGAAAAAAATAGTTTTTTTATATATTTTTTGGGGATATGTATCATAGCAAAAAGTAAAAAATATTGCTTTTTTTTTCAAAATTGTCGCTCTTTTTTTGTTTATAGCGCAAAAAATAAAAACCGCAGAGGTGATCAAATACCACCAAAAGAAAGCTCTATTTGTGTAAAAAAAAAAAGGACGTCAATTTTGTTTGGGTACAATGTCGCACGACCACGCAATTGTCAGTTAAAGCGACGCAGTGCCGAATCGCAAAAAATGGCCCGGTCATTGGGCAGCCAATTCTTCCGGGGCTGAAGTGGTTAATTATTGCGTTGGAGTCGGACTGTGAAAATTGATTGTGATCTCACAGTTGTGCCTATTGGCCTTCCCTAGATGTGACTGCACTATAGAAAACCAAATTCTGCAAAAACTTTTGTTATAAGCAGTGGAAGGATTTTCATCTGAAAATCATGCAATGGCAGGTGTCAGTGCAGGCTTGGAGCCCCAGGTAACAGTTATCTCAACAGGTTCTCTTAAAAGAGAGGCTATGGCTATGGGCATTCAAGGGAAGCAAGAAGAGCAAGCTTTGAAATGCGTTACCGCCCACTTTCACTTCAGCGTGGCCTTTGTAATGACAACATGTCCGTTCAGGCGCCATTACGCTGGTTACGGCGGCGATTGGCTGCTTCATACAGTTATCTGTTTACACAGCCACCTCCTGATGCTGCCAAGTCACCGGGATGATCCAAGGAGGTCCAGAGACTGACTGCTACCATTATATATGTGCTTGAATCATACATCCGTATGTGAGTTGCCCCGTGTCTTACCTTTAATAAACTGGTATTTTTAACGCTGCACTTGGTCTGGCGCCCCACTGTTTTTCTCTATTCAAGTGTTTGAATCATAAGCGTGCACACAGGGTGTGCCAGGTGTGCCTTGGCACATTCTAATCACCCCGTTCACATTATCATTGTAAGCCGGTGGGGGAGATGGGAAAAATCCCCCACTGAGCGGCCCTGCTTATAAGAGAAGTGTGGAAGCATTTTTCTCTCGCTCTGAATCTTAAGGCATTGAGATAATGTCCGGCGGGGGCAGAGTGCCGCAAGGAAGATTGTATGTGTGTATATACAGTGTGATATATACAGGTCCTTCTCAAAAAATTAGCATATTGTGATAAAGTTCATTATTTTCTGTAATGTACTGATAAACATTAGACTTTCATATATTTTAGATTCATTAAACACAACTTGAAGTAGTTCAAGCCTTTTCTTGTTTTAATATTGATGATTTTGGCATACAGCTCATGACAACCCAAAATTCCTATCTCAAAAAATTAGCATATCATGAAAAGGTTCTCTAAACGGGCTATTAACCTAATCATCTGAATCAACTAATTAACTTTAAATACCTGCAAAAGATTCCTGAGGCTTTTAAAAACTCCCAGCCTGGTTCATTACTCAAAACCGCAATCATGGGTAAGACTGCCGACCTGACTGCTGTCCAGAAGGCCATCATTGACACCCTCATGCAAGAGGGTAAGACACAGAAAGAAATTTCTGAACGAATAGGCTGTTCCCAGAGTGCTGTATCAAGGCACCTCAGTGGGAAGTCTGTGGGAAGGAAAAAGTGTGGCAGAAAACGCTGCACAACGAGAAGAGGTGACCGGACCCTGAAGAAGATTGTGGAGAAGGACCGATTCCAGACCTTGGAGGACCTGCGGAAGCAGTGGACTGAGTCTGGAGTAGAAACATCCAGAGCCACTGTGAACAGGCGTGTGCAGGAAATGGGCTACAGGTGCCGCATTCCCCAGGTCAAGCCACTTTTGAACCAGAAACAGCGGCAGAAGCGCCTGACCTGGGCTACAGAGAAGCAGCACTGGACTGTTGCTCAGTGGTCCAAAGTACATTCGGAAATCAAGGTGCCAGAGTCTGGAGGAAGACTGGGGAGAGGGAAATGCCAAAATGCCTGAAGTCCAGTGTCAAGTACCCACAGTCAGTGATGGTCTGGGGTGCCATGTCAGCTGCTGGTGTTGGTCCACTGTGTTTTATCAAGGGCAGGGTCAATGCAGCTAGCTATCAGGAGATTTTGGAGCACTTCATGCTTCCGTCTGCTGAAAAGCTTTATGGAGATAAAGATTTCATTTTTCAGCACGACCTGGCACCTGCTCACAGTGCCGAAACCACTGGTAAATGGTTTACTGACCATGGTATTACTGTGCTCAATTGGCCTGCCAACTCTCCTGACCTGAACCCCATAGAGAATCTGTGGGATATTGGGAAGAGAAAGTTGAGAGACGCAAGACCCAACACTCTGGATGAGCTTAAGGCCGCTATCGAAGCATCCTGGGCCTCCATAACACCTCAGCAGTGCCACAGGCTGGTTGCCTCCATGCCACGCCGCATTGAAGCAGTCATTTCTGCAAAAGGATTCCCGACTAGGGATGAGCCGAACACCCCCGGGTTCGGTTCGCACCAGAACCTTCGAACGGACCGAAAGTTCGCGCGAATTTTCGAACCCTATTCGTTATAATGGACGCGAACGTTCGAAATCAAAATTGCTAATTACAACGGCCAATATGCATGTTAATGTTATAAAACAGGTTTGGGGACCCGGGTCCTGCCCCAGGGGACATATATCAATGCAAAAAGAAATTTTAAAACTAAAGTTTTTTCGGGAGCAGTCATTTTAATGATGCATAAAGTGAAAAAAAAAAAGTGAAATTTTCCTTTAAATATGGTACCTGGGGGGTGTCTAAAGTATGCCTGTGAAGTGGCATGTGTTTCCCGTGTTTAGAACTGTCCTTGCACAAAATGACATTTGTAAAGGAAAAAAAGAAGCCATTTAAAACCACTTGCGGCTTTAATGTCATGTCTTGTCCTGGCCGCCATATGGCTGAAAATCCTTGAGAAAAATGGCATGGCTACCCCATCAACCCCCCCCCCCACCCCAGCCCCTTTGGGTCTTGTATGGATACTAAGGGGGACCCCGCACCCAAAATAAAACCCTATACCTACAACCCTATATACTCTGAACAGCAGTATATAGGTGGTGCAAACAAGACATGGACTGTAGGTTTGTTCTTAAGTAGAATCTGAACAGGTACATTATGAAGTGTAGCTACATCCCAAAAAAATCAATTTTTAAGCTTTTTGGAGAACATAGGGAGGGGTTATCACCCCTGTAACATTTGCTGTCTTTGCACATCTGTTCAGAACATGTCACCTCACTTTCCGTCCCAATGACAAATGTTTTTGGAAAAGTGGGGTTTTAATTGAAACAAGGATTGGTGATAAAGCATCAGTAGAGAGGAGATACCTTTTTCCCAAATTAAATCTAACAGGATAGAATTTTCCTTCCTAGGGGTAGATTTCCTCTCACTTCCTGTTTTCTCTTGCCGTTTGCAAGTAGGAGTCGTTTGTAAGTTGGATGTTTGAAAGTAGGGGCCTGCCGTATATACTCTGCAGAAATTTGCCCTATTAGATGTTGGTGTAGCCACAAGACTGGTGGGCACAGGAATGGGCCCTGCTGTGAGTTAATAGATCAAGATTTGTACTTGCATGCACCTGTTGAACCGGGCAGAAAAATTGGGCCTTTGGTGGTGGTGGTGGTGGTGGTGGACGGTGTTGCCACAAGACTGTAAGCCCTCACAGTTACTCTTGGTGGGTGCAGGAATGGGCCCTGCTGTGAGTTATTAGATCAAGATTTGTAATTGCATGCACCTGTTGAACAGGGCAGAAAAATTGGGCCTTTGGTGGTGGTGGTGGTGGTGGACGGTGTTGCCACAAGACTGTAGGCCCTCATAGTTACTCTTGGTGGGCGCAGGAATGGGCCCTGCTGTGAACTATTAGATCAAGATTTGTAATTACATGCCCCTGTTAAACAGGGGCTGAAAAATTGTGCCTTAGGCACTGGTGCTGGTGCCACAACACTGCAACCCCTCACAGATACTGTACTCTGAGCACAGCAGTCACACCTGTTGCGAAGCATCTTTTTAAAAAATTGTAATTACACGCCCCTGTTATACAGGGGCTGAAAAATTGTGCCTTAGGCACTGGTGCTGGTGCCACAACACTGCAACCCCTCACAGATACTGTACTCTGAGCACAGCAATGAGACCTGTTGCAAAGCATTGCCTAAAAATTGTAATTACACGCCCCAACAGGGGCTGAAAAATTGTGCCTTAGGCACTGGTGCTGGTGCCACAACACTGCAACCCCTCACAGATACTGTACTCTGAGCACAGCAGTCACACCTGTTGCGAAGCATCTTTTTAAAAAATTGTAATTACACGCCCCTGTTATACAGGGGCTGAAAAATTGTGCCTTAGGCACTGGTGTGGTGGCATGGATCATTGAGGAGGAGGAAGAGGATAGTCAGTGAACATAACAGGACAGTCACTCAGCATCAGCATAGGCAGTCTTGAAGGGATGTGACATTATAAATTATTCCGTTATATCCGCTTCAGGTGTCTGGTAGCTGGTGGTGATCCAAGACTGATTCATTTTTATGAAGGTCAGTCGATCAACTGAGTCGGTGGACAGGCGCACCCTATGATCGGTGACAAATCCTCCAGCAGCACTGAATGTGCGTTCGGAAAGAACGCTGGATGCAGGACAGGCCAGTAGCTCAATTGCATACTGTGCAAGCTCTGGCCAGTGATCCATCCTCAGGACCCAGTAAGCCAGAGGATTTTCGGTGGGAAAGGTGTCCAAGTCTGACCTTGCCCCTAGGTATTCCTGCACCATGTATATCAGACGCTGGCGATGGTTGCTGGAACCGATCATACCTTGGGGCTGCGGACTAAAAAATTGTCTGAACGCATCGGTCAGACGTCCACCTTCCCCACCGCTCCTTCTGCTACTGACCGAAGCCTCAGCAACTTGTCGTCCAGGACCAGGAGTTTGTAACCTCCCAGTTTCTGGGAACGCGTTGCACAGACCTTTCTGCAAGGCCTCCCTGAGATGTCTCATCCTCTGCTCCCTCTGCGACGGCAAGATAAGGTCCGCAACCTTACCCTTGTACCGTGGATCAAGGAGAGTGGCCAGCCAGTAATGGTCACTCTCCTTGATCCGAAGAACACGAGGATCCTTCCGCAGGCTTTGCAGGATCAGGGAGGCCATGCAGCGTAGGTTAGCTGAGGCATTCGGTCCGGAGTCTTCTGGGTCACTGAGGATGACATGATCGCCAGCCACCTCCTCCCAGCCACGTACAAGTCCACTGGTTTGTTGGGACTGTACATCATCCCTAAAAGACTGCTGCTGCTGATGCTGAGTGCCAGGCTCCACCTCCATGCTCACACAATCCTCCTCCTCCTCCTCCTCCTCCTCCTCTTCCTGTGTGATGGGTGGGACAGAAGGAACATTGTCTGGATAAAGGGGGCCTTGAGAGACAAGGAAGTCCTCCTCTTCCTGCCTCTGTTCTGCCTCAAGTGCCCTGTCCATTATCCCACGCAGCGTATGCTCCAACAGGTGTACAAGAGGTACAGTGTCACTGATGCATGCACTGTCACTGCTCACCATCCTCGTGGCCTCCTCAAATGGTGAGAGGACAGTGCATGCATCCCTGATCATGCTCCACTGGCGTGGGGAAAAAAAGCCAAGCTCCCCTGACCCTGTCCTGGTGCCGTAGTCGCAAAGGTACTCATTGATGGCCCTCTGCTGCGTGTGCAGTCGCTGCAGCATGGCCAACGTTGAGTTCCACCTGGTGGACATGTCACATATTAGGCGGTTCTTGGGCAGGTTCAGCTCCTTTTGCAGCTCAGTCAGCCGAGCACTGGCATTATAAGATCGGCGGAAATGCACACAGACTTTCCTGGCCTGCCTCAGGACATCCTGTAAGCCTGGGAACCTGCCCAAGAACCGCTGCACCACCAGGTTGAGGACGTGAGCCATACAGGGCACATGGGTGAGCTGCCCCTGTCGCAGGGCGGAGAGGAGGTTGGTGCCATTATCAGAAACGACCATTCCTGGCTTAAGCTGGCGTGGCGTCAACCACCTCTCGGCCTGCCCCTGCAGAGCTGCCAGAACCTCTGGCCCAGTGTGGCTCCTGTCCCCCAAACACACCAGCGCAAGCACGGCATGGCATCTTTTTGCCTGCGTACTCGCGTAGCCCCTTGTACGCCTACGGAGCACCGCTGGTTCCGAGGACAGAGCACTCGAAGAGGACATGGAGGAAGAAGAAGAGGAGGGGGTGGAGGAGAGAGGTGTGTCACAACCAGTAGTAGCATTTTGGAGGCGTGGTGGCGGAACAACCTCCAACACTACTGCACCTTGTCCTGCATCCCTCCCAGCTACCAATAGAGTGACCCAATGGGCCGTGAAAGAAAGATAACGTCCCTGTCCATGCCTGCTGGACCATGAGTCAGCGGTAATATGCACCTTACCGCTGACCGCCCTGTCCAGCGAGGCATGGACATTGCCTTCCACATGCCAGTAGAGAGACGGAATCGCCTTCCGTGAGAAAAAGTGGCGTTTGGGAACCTGCCACTGAGGAACCGCACATTGAACAAACTCACGGAAGGGGGCCGAGTCTATCAACTGAAAAGGCAGCAGTTGAAGTGCTAGCAATTTAGCCAAGCTAGCATTCAACCGCTGGGCATGTGGATGGCTGGGAGTATACTTCTTTCGACGGTCCAGCAGCTGGGGCAGGGAAATTTGCCTGCTACAATCGGACGTCGGTGTACTGCAAGTACTTGGTTGTGACACACCTAATTCTACACCTTCAGTCCTCTCAGAGCAGCTTTCAGAGAGGACTGAAGATATAGTGGGGATGGAGATCCCAGCTGATGAGGAGCAAGGAGAGGTCCGCTTTGTTCTTTGGTGTGGGTCTTTTATGTGTGCTTGCCAACGAGCTGCATGCCAGGTCGACATATGTCTGCTCATGCTTGTGGTGCCCAAGCGGCTGATGTTTTGGCCACGCGAGATACGCTTGAGACAAATATTGCAAATAGCAGTGGTGCGATCTGATGCACTCGTCTCAAAAAAGGCCCACACCAAAGAACTTTTGTGATAACGTGCAGAGGCAGCGCCCTGCACAGGCGGAGCTCTGCGGTGTGGTACAGTTGCTGTGCTGGCCTCTAGCTGGCCTCCAGGGGGCATCCTGCCTCGTTGGACATGTGACGCTGCATCCTCCTCCTCCTCCTCCTCTCTCCCTTCAGGCACCCACGTGGAGTCAGTGACCTCATCATCCCCTCCCTCTTCACCACTAGAGCAAACCTGGCAGTAAGCTGCAGCTGGTGGAACACTACTGCCAGATTGCTGTCCTTCAGCATCCCCTCTCTCTGCGCGCACACTACTGACTTCCTCAAGCTGGGTATCATCATCCGAGCCTTCGAATCGTTGGGCATCCTCCTGGAGCATGTACCCAACACTGTGCTCAAACAGTTCGGGGGACTCCTCAGGAGGACATGGTGGGTCTAGGGAAGGGGTGGCTGATGATGCCATTGAGTACGCATTGGCAGCTGCTCTGCCAGTACCCTGAGCCTGGGTGAGAGAGGATGAGGAGGATGAGGAGGGCTTGGTCATCCATTCTACCAAGCCTTCGGCATGATGCGGCTCCACATGTCCAGCTGCCGAAAACAAAGACAAGCGTGTCCCATGGCCACGTGCTGATGACGATGCACGACCACGTCCACGGCCAGCACTGTTGTCTCTAGAAACAGAGCCTGCCTGCCCTGTGTTCTTGCCTCGGCACGCTCTGCCTCTCCTTGGCGGTCTTCCAGCCATTGTAGTCGGTAGTGTATATAGTATAAAAAATAGAACTCCTATGTGTGCTCACAACACACTGTAGGTCCTATGGGTGCTGACACTAACACACTATAGGTACTATGTGTGCTGCTGACAAGAAAATATAGGAGCTCTGTGTGATGCCACTAACACACTAGAAGTCCTATGGGTGCTGCTGAGAAGAAAATATAGGAGCTCTGTTTGCTGCCACTAACACACTAGAAGTCCTATGGGTGCTGCTGAGAAGAAAATATAGGAGCTCTGTTTGCTGCCACTAACACACTAGAAGTCCTATGGGTGCTGCTGAGAAGAAAATATAGGAGCTCTGTTTGCTGCCACTAACACACTAGAAGTCCTATGGGTGCTGCTGAGAAGAAAATATAGGAGCTCTGTGTGATGCCACTAACACACTAGAAGTCCTATGGGTGCTGCTGAGAAGAAAATATAGGAGCTCTGTTTGCTGCCACTAACACACTAGAAGTCCTATGGGTGCTGCTGAGAAGAAAATATAGGAGCTCTGTTTGCTGCCACTAACACACTAGAAGTCCTATGGGTGCTGCTGAGAAGAAAATATAGGAGCTCTGTTTGCTGCCACTAACACACTAGAAGTCCTATGGGTGCTGCTGAGAAGAAAATATAGGAGCTCTGTGTGATGCCACTAACACACTAGAAGTCCTATGGGTGCTGCTGAGAAGAAAATATAGGAGCTCTGTTTGCTGCCACTAACACACTAGAAGTCCTATGGGTGCTGCTGAGAAGAAAATATAGGAGCTCTGTGTGATGCCACTAACACACTAGAAGTCCTATGGGTGCTGCTGAGAAGAAAATATAGGAGCTCTGTTTGCTGCCACTAACACACTAGAAGTCCTATGGGTGCTGCTGAGAAGAAAATATAGGAGCTCTGTGTGATGCCACTAACACACTAGAAGTCCTATGGGTGCTGCTGAGAAGAAAATATAGGAGCTCTGTTTGCTGCCACTAACACACTAGAAGTCCTATGGGTGCTGCTGAGAAGAAAATATAGGAGCTCTGTGTGATGCCACTAACACACTAGAAGTCCTATGGGTGCTGCTGAGAAGAAAATATAGGAGCTCTGTTTGCTGCCACTAACACACTAGAAGTCCTATGGGTGCTGCTGAGAAGAAAATATAGGAGCTCTGTTTGCTGCCACTAACACACTAGAAGTCCTATGGGTGCTGCTGAGAAGAAAATATAGGAGCTCTGTTTGCTGCCACTAACACACTAGAAGTCCTATGGGTGCTGCTGAGAAGAAAATATAGGAGCTCTGTTTGCTGCCACTAACACACTAGAAGTCCTATGGGTGCTGCTGAGAAGAAAATATAGGAGCTCTGTTTGCTGCCACTAACACACTAGAAGTCCTATGGGTGCTGCTGAGAAGAAAATATAGGAGCTCTGTGTGATGCCACTAACACACTAGAAGTCCTATGGGTGCTGCTGAGAAGAAAATATAGGAGCTCTGTTTGCTGCCACTAACACACTAGAAGTCCTATGGGTGCTGCTGAGAAGAAAATATAGGAGCTCTGTTTGCTGCCACTAACACACTAGAAGTCCTATGGGTGCTGCTGAGAAGAAAATATAGGAGCTCTGTGTGATGCCACTAACACACTAGAAGTCCTATGGGTGCTGCTGAGATGAAAATATAGGAACTCTGTGTGATGCCACTAACACATTAGAAGTCCTATGGGTGCTGCTGAGAAGAAAATATAGGAGCTCTGTTTGCTGCCACTAACACACTAGAAGTCCTATGGGTGCTGCTGAGAAGAAAATATAGGAGCTCTGTGTGATGCCACTAACACACTAGAAGTCCTATGGGTGCTGCTGAGAAGAAAATATAGGAGCTCTGTTTGCTGCCACTAACACACTAGAAGTCCTATGGGTGCTGCTGAGAAGAAAATATAGGAGCTCTGTTTGCTGCCACTAACACACTAGAAGTCCTATGGGTGCTGCTGAGAAGAAAATATAGGAGCTCTGTTTGCTGCCACTAACACACTAGAAGTCCTATGGGTGCTGCTGAGAAGAAAATATAGGAGCTCTGTGTGATGCCACTAACACACTAGAAGTCCTATGGGTGCTGCTGAGAAGAAAATATAGGAGCTCTGTTTGCTGCCACTAACACACTAGAAGTCCTATGGGTGCTGCTGAGAAGAAAATATAGGAGCTCTGTGTGATGCCACTAACACACTAGAAGTCCTATGGGTGCTGCTGAGATGAAAATATAGGAACTCTGTGTGATGCCACTAACACACTAGAAGTCCTATGGGTGCTGCTGAGAAGAAAATATAGGAGCTCTGTTTGCTGCCACTAACACACTAGAAGTCCTATGGGTGCTGCTGAGAAGAAAATATAGGAGCTCTGTTTGCTGCCACTAACACACTAGAAGTCCTATGGGTGCTGCTGAGAAGAAAATATAGGAGCTCTGTTTGCTGCCACTAACACACTAGAAGTCCTATGGGTGCTGCTGAGAAGAAAATATAGGAGCTCTGTTTGCTGCCACTAACACACTAGAAGTCCTATGGGTGCTGCTGAGATGAAAATATAGGAACTCTGTGTGATGCCACTAACACATTAGAAGTCCTATGGGTGCTGCTGAGAAGAAAATATAGGAGCTCTGTTTGCTGCCACTAACACACTAGAAGTCCTATGGGTGCTGCTGAGAAGAAAATATAGGAGCTCTGTGTGATGCCACTAACACACTAGAAGTCCTATGGGTGCTGCTGAGAAGAAAATATAGGAGCTCTGTTTGCTGCCACTAACACACTAGAAGTCCTATGGGTGCTGCTGAGAAGAAAATATAGGAGCTCTGTTTGCTGCCACTAACACACTAGAAGTCCTATGGGTGCTGCTGAGAAGAAAATATAGGAGCTCTGTTTGCTGCCACTAACACACTAGAAGTCCTATGGGTGCTGCTGAGAAGAAAATATAGGAGCTCTGTGTGATGCCACTAACACACTAGAAGTCCTATGGGTGCTGCTGAGAAGAAAATATAGGAGCTCTGTTTGCTGCCACTAACACACTAGAAGTCCTATGGGTGCTGCTGAGAAGAAAATATAGGAGCTCTGTGTGATGCCACTAACACACTAGAAGTCCTATGGGTGCTGCTGAGATGAAAATATAGGAACTCTGTGTGATGCCACTAACACACTAGAAGTCCTATGGGTGCTGCTGAGAAGAAAATATAGGAGCTCTGTTTGCTGCCACTAACACACTAGAAGTCCTATGGGTGCTGCTGAGAAGAAAATATAGGAGCTCTGTTTGCTGCCACTAACACACTAGAAGTCCTATGGGTGCTGCTGAGAAGAAAATATAGGAGCTCTGTGTGATGCCACTAACACACTAGAAGTCCTATGGGTGCTGCTGAGAAGAAAATATAGGAGCTCTGTTTGCTGCCACTAACACACTAGAAGTCCTATGGGTGCTGCTGAGAAGAAAATATAGGAGCTCTGTTTGCTGCCACTAACACACTAGAAGTCCTATGGGTGCTGCTGAGAAGAAAATATAGGAGCTCTGTGTGATGCCACTAACACACTAGAAGTCCTATGGGTGCTGCTGAGAAGAAAATATAGGAGCTCTGTTTGCTGCCACTAACACACTAGAAGTCCTATGGGTGCTGCTGAGAAGAAAATATAGGAGCTCTGTTTGCTGCCACTAACACACTAGAAGTCCTATGGGTGCTGCTGAGAAGAAAATATAGGAGCTCTGTTTGCTGCCACTAACACACTAGAAGTCCTATGGGTGCTGCTGAGAAGAAAATATAGGAGCTCTGTTTGCTGCCACTAACACACTAGAAGTCCTATGGGTGCTGCTGAGAAGAAAATATAGGAGCTCTGTTTGCTGCCACTAACACACTAGAAGTCCTATGGGTGCTGCTGAGAAGAAAATATAGGAGCTCTGTGTGATGCCACTAACACACTAGAAGTCCTATGGGTGCTGCTGAGAAGAAAATATAGGAGCTCTGTTTGCTGCCACTAACACACTAGAAGTCCTATGGGTGCTGCTGAGAAGAAAATATAGGAGCTCTGTGTGATGCCACTAACACACTAGAAGTCCTATGGGTGCTGCTGAGAAGAAAATATAGGAGCTCTGTTTGCTGCCACTAACACACTAGAAGTCCTATGGGTGCTGCTGAGAAGAAAATATAGGAGCTCTGTTTGCTGCCACTAACACACTAGAAGTCCTATGGGTGCTGCTGAGAAGAAAATATAGGAGCTCTGTTTGCTGCCACTAACACACTAGAAGTCCTATGGGTGCTGCTGAGAAGAAAATATAGGAGCTCTGTGTGATGCCACTAACACACTAGAAGTCCTATGGGTGCTGCTGAGAAGAAAATATAGGAGCTCTGTTTGCTGCCACTAACACACTAGAAGTCCTATGGGTGCTGCTGAGAAGAAAATATAGGAGCTCTGTTTGCTGCCACTAACACACTAGAAGTCCTATGGGTGCTGCTGAGAAGAAAATATAGGAGCTCTGTTTGCTGCCACTAACACACTAGAAGTCCTATGGGTGCTGCTGAGAAGAAAATATAGGAGCTCTGTTTGCTGCCACTAACACACTAGAAGTCCTATGGGTGCTGCTGAGAAGAAAATATAGGAGCTCTGTGTGATGCCACTAACACACTAGAAGTCCTATGGGTGCTGCTGAGAAGAAAATATAGGAGCTCTGTTTGCTGCCACTAACACACTAGAAGTCCTATGGGTGCTGCTGAGAAGAAAATATAGGAGCTCTGTGTGATGCCACTAACACACTAGAAGTCCTATGGGTGCTGCTGAGATGAAAATATAGGAACTCTGTGTGATGCCACTAACACACTAGAAGTCCTATGGGTGCTGCTGAGAAGAAAATATAGGAGCTCTGTTTGCTGCCACTAACACACTAGAAGTCCTATGGGTGCTGCTGAGAAGAAAATATAGGAGCTCTGTTTGCTGCCACTAACACACTAGAAGTCCTATGGGTGCTGCTGAGAAGAAAATATAGGAGCTCTGTGTGATGCCACTAACACACTAGAAGTCCTATGGGTGCTGCTGAGAAGAAAATATAGGAGCTCTGTTTGCTGCCACTAACACACTAGAAGTCCTATGGGTGCTGCTGAGAAGAAAATATAGGAGCTCTGTTTGCTGCCACTAACACACTAGAAGTCCTATGGGTGCTGCTGAGAAGAAAATATAGGAGCTCTGTGTGATGCCACTAACACACTAGAAGTCCTATGGGTGCTGCTGAGAAGAAAATATAGGAGCTCTGTTTGCTGCCACTAACACACTAGAAGTCCTATGGGTGCTGCTGAGAAGAAAATATAGGAGCTCTGTTTGCTGCCACTAACACACTAGAAGTCCTATGGGTGCTGCTGAGAAGAAAATATAGGAGCTCTGTGTGATGCCACTAACACACTAGAAGTCCTATGGGTGCTGCTGAGAAGAAAATATAGGAGCTCTGTTTGCTGCCACTAACACACTAGAAGTCCTATGGGTGCTGCTGAGAAGAAAATATAGGAGCTCTGTTTGCTGCCACTAACACACTAGAAGTCCTATGGGTGCTGCTGAGAAGAAAATATAGGAGCTCTGTTTGCTGCCACTAACACAATAGAAGTCCTATGGGTGCTGCTGAGAAGAAAATATAGGAGCTCTGTTTGCTGCCACTAACACACTAGAAGTCCTATGGGTGCTGCTGAGAAGAAAATATAGGAGCTCTGTGTGATGCCACTAACACACTAGAAGTCCTATGGGTGCTGCTGAGAAGAAAATATAGGAGCTCTGTTTGCTGCCACTAACACACTAGAAGTCCTATGGGTGCTGCTGAGAAGAAAATATAGGAGCTCTGTGTGATGCCACTAACACACTAGAAGTCCTATGGGTGCTGCTGAGATGAAAATATAGGAACTCTGTGTGATGCCACTAACACACTAGAAGTCCTATGGGTGCTGCTGAGAAGAAAATATAGGAGCTCTGTTTGCTGCCACTAACACACTAGAAGTCCTATGGGTGCTGCTGAGAAGAAAATATAGGAGCTCTGTTTGCTGCCACTAACACACTAGAAGTCCTATGGGTGCTGCTGAGAAGAAAATATAGGAGCTCTGTGTGATGCCACTAACACACTAGAAGTCCTATGGGTGCTGCTGAGAAGAAAATATAGGAGCTCTGTTTGCTGCCACTAACACACTAGAAGTCCTATGGGTGCTGTTGGGGTGCAATGCTGTGCTAACAGCACTGCGGTTGGTACTACTGCAATACTGTACTAACAGTAAGCACGCACCAGACTAATCCCCAGCAGCAGCTAATAACACACTAACTGTGCAATCAGCAGCAATGAACGATCAATGACTTAGGTAGCAATGGTTTAGCAAAGAAATAGCCAATGGTTTAGCAAAGAAGAGCAAATCTTTCAGTATCAAGCAAAGACAGAATCAGCAGACTAATCTCTCCTAAAGCCGGAACTCATGTGACCGGGGCCGATGGCGTGGCGGCCTTTTAAATGGTGGGGCGTGTACTAAAGCCCCTGAGCTGTAATTGGCTACAGCCGTCCTGCCTGTAGCCAATTATTGCTCTCTGAGTTTCGGGCGCTGTGATTGGCCAAGCATGCGGGGTCACAGTGCATGCTTGGCCAATCATCAGCCAGCAATGCACTGCGCCGGCCGCGCCGGCCGCAATGCATTGCGGGGCCGCTCGCATCACACGAATGTGATGCGAACGGCCCAAATAGTTCTGGGCTCGACGAGCGAGCGAACGCCCGATGCTCGATTCGAACATGGGTTCGAATCGAGCACCGGGCCCATCCCTATTCCCGACCAAGTATTGAGTGCATAACTGAACATAATTATTTGAAGGTTGACTTTTTTTGTATTAAAAACACTTTTCTTTTATTGGTCGGATGAAATATGCTAATTTTTTGAGATAGGATTTTTGGGTTTTCATGAGCTGTATGCCAAAATCATCAATATTAAAACAAGAAAAGGCTTGAACTACTTCAGTTGTGTGTAATGAATCTAAAATATATGAAAGTCTAATGTTTATCAGTACATCACAGAAAATAATGAACTTTATCACAATATGCTAATTTTTTGAGAAGGACCTGTATATATATATATATATATATATATATACTGTATATATACATAAACACACATGCATGTGTGTTTGAGATTAAAGCAATAGGCTTCGCATACCTATGGTTTGCATATTCCTAACAAGTATTAAATGAGCTTTAAAACTCTCATTGACCCATAGCTGTAGGCATTGTGGAGCAATTCATACCCAAAATTTACTGCAAACGTACTGAAGTTCTTCAAGTCAGTTCACTCAGACAGCTCAACTAACTTTGCTCCCCCTCCCAGAACACCTGCTCTGTGTTCACTTTCGAGATTAGAAGGCTGCATAGTACCTGCTGGGAAGAAAAGCAGGATGAGATAAGCTGCTGCGTCACTGCTTGGAGGGGGAACCAAGGTGAGCTGGGCTGCTGAGACAATGACTGAAACAACCTTAGTGCTTCTGCTATGAATTTTAAGATTGAATTGCTCCACAGTGCATGCAGCTACAATGGTCAGTTAGGGCTTGTTGTTTAGAAATATTCAAATAACGAAATGTCCATACACTGGCCATAAGTTCACTTTAGGGATCAATTTTTTTTTCAGTGGGTCTGTCTCAAGTAGCAGATGGAATGGGAGCCTAGTGTTTCAATACTGCACTGAAAGTTTTAATTGACTGCTGCCCACAAAGGTAATACTGTACATCCTTCCATTCCCAAAATAAGTTTTTCTATTACCCAGACACCGGGGGGTTTATTTACTAAGGGCAAATCCACTTTGCACTACAAGTGCACTTGGAAGTGCAGTCCCTGTAAATCTGAGGGGGACATGCAAGGAAAATAAAAAACAGCATTTTTGCTTGTACATGATTGGATAATAAAATCAGCAGAGCTTCCCCTTATTTCAGATCTTCCCCACCAGATCTACAGCGACTGCACCTCCAAGTGCACTTGCAGTGCACTTGTAGTGCAAAGTGGATTTGCCTTTAGTAAATCAACCCCTATGAGAAGCATAGCCCTAGACTTGTTTTAGAACAGAGAATCATCAGCCCACGTAGTAGGAATGCAATGGGAATAGTCAAACAGCAGCCTCTCCCATCACAGCTATTTTATGAGTGAGAAGCTACAATACAGCATTATGAAATAAAACTAAAACAGAAAAGAGCAATCAGGGATGTTGTAGGGTTTCTGGAAAGCTCAGATGTTCTGGCCAATGTCAGTGGATGCATCCAACTGCGCTGCTATATAACCCTGCTTTTAATTTAGCAATGCTAATTATAAATTTTCTCTTTTGAATAAAATCACATTATTTCATGTTTGTGGCCACTATATAGTTTAATCAAAGCGCCTTGCTGGACTCCCTCCAAACCAAAATTCCCATATCCATATATGATAATGATAATGTCAGATACCAAAGCAAGCGCTTTCTACATAGTGGTGCGAATGGTGTGTACGGCTTATGCAGAGGCTTAGCTACTATGTATAACTAACTGGCTGAAACTTAAAGTGGTTGTACACCCTGTATGAATGCGCGGGAGTGACGTCATCTCGGCTCCAGACAATCACAGCGCCGGATCCGCGATACCCGGAAGTAACTCCGGGACAACATGTCGCTGGCCGGTGCTGTGTCGGGCTCCGCAGCGGGGGCTTCGATCCCAGGTGAGTATTACATAATGAGCTAGTATGCTATGCATACTAGCTCATTATGCTTTTGTCTTGCAGGTGTTAGTTTTTTTTTTAAGTGAGTTTACAACCACTTTAACACAATAGGTAGGTAGGTGAGGTCTCTACAATGGCGTTTATTTACTAAAGGCAAATCCACTTTGCACTACAAGTGCACTGAGAAGTGCAGTCGCTGTAGATCCATGGGGGACATGCAAGCAAAATAAAAAACAGCATTTTTGCTTGTACGTGATTGGATGATAAAATCAGCAGAGCTTCCCCTCATTTCAGATCTTCCCCTCAGATTCACGGCGACTGCACTTCCAAGTGCACTTTCAAGTGCACTTGTAGTGAAGAGTGGATTTGCCTTTCGCAAATCAACCCCTATGAGTTGCTAGGTCTGCACATACATGCTGTGCCCATTATCAGGGGCTCCCACTCTGCTTGTTGGATATTTTGTATTATGGAAAAGGTATTATGGTAAATCTCTTTTTTGAAACATCCAAGAGCTGTAAGAAGCCAGTAGCTGTCTCAGCCCTCCAGGCATAGGTGTGCGCAGCCTATTGCATTAGGGTGTGCACCCCACAGCTCAAACACACATGCGTGTGTGTGTGTGTGTGTATACTGTGTGTGTGTATGTGTATATGTGTAAGTGTGTGTATATATATATATATATATATATATATACACGCTTTACATACGCACACTCTTAAAAATAAATGTAAATAAACATGTTAAAATTTATTTAAACATGGACGGTGTCAGTAGGGCAGTAGACGGTGTCAGTAGAGCAGAGATTGGTGTCAGTAGGGCAGTAGATGGTGTCAGTAGAGCCAAGCGGCCCCAAAGCGTTTCGACCAATGTGGTCTTCTTCAGGGCTTTGCCCTTGGATAGCGCAATGGCGGATTCTCATTTTAGCTTTTTTAATAAATGTTTGTTTGATACTTTCATCACTGTGTATGACTATTTAAAATATATGGGTGTCACAAAGCCCCGGGGCACTTCTCACCATTTCCCCTTCCCTTTTTAGTTTTCATTTTTATTATTTTATTTTTTTATTATTATTTTATTATTATTTTCTACATTTTTATTTTTATATAATTTTTTTACAATATTAATTTTTCCTCTCCTTTTTACAATTTTTTTTAGGAGCTCATTGGGGGGCTTTGGTGAAAATATCAGGGGTCTAAACAGAGCCCTGATGTCTCACTTTTGATACAGAAAAAGGGACTGAGGACAGAGATCCCCCAGTCCCTTTCTCTGCAGCCTCAGCGCACTGAACAGTGAATGAATGGGAAGCGCTTTGTGCTGAGTGGCTTCTTGTTCATTCACAAATTGAAGTGTAGTAAACACAGCTGGGCTGCAGGGGGAATCTATGCCACAGGGGGTG
Organism: Rana muscosa; assembly: GCA_029206835.1. Taxonomy (NCBI): domain Eukaryota; kingdom Metazoa; phylum Chordata; class Amphibia; order Anura; family Ranidae; genus Rana; species Rana muscosa. The sequence continues at coordinate 169,927,431 of CM055119.1, read as the reverse complement.
ACTAGGGTATGCCCAGACACATCTGGCACACCCCATGTGCATGCCTAATTTGATGGGGAGTCAGTAAATCCTGTTTGAAATTCGTGAGACCAAAATGTAGCAGCACATACCACTGAAGTCTTTGATGGGTGAATCCTGATACCAAATTCTGGCAATTTTCAAGGCTAATAAGCAAGCTGAAACACACACAGATTAATAGCCCTGCTCAAAACCAGCCTCTCCTGCACACTGACAACCTGGTTTCTGGCCATCACAGTCCATTTCCACTCTTCATTGAAAATAGGAAAAAATATCAGCCCAACTCCAATAGCTCTTGCAGTATTTTTTATTAATCAGTGAATTGACTGCATACAGTGATGTCTCCAACGCAAAACCCACCTTCCTTGATGTGTTTCAATACTCTTGGCTTGCTCACAAAGATAGAGGAAGCCCCTGCTCTTCATGGACAGCATCAGCGACTCTATTCTAGTATCACGTTATTTGGACTTGTAATTGAATTTTAACTTATTCATTTAGATTGTCCTAAATACAGTAGCAGCACCCCAATCTGATTCATTTCAACTTGAAAAAACAAGGCATTTTTAATTAGTTTTGTCTGTGACATCTGTTTTTTTTATTATCAAGTAGTAATAGGCTTGAACTTGTGGAAGTAGCAGCTACAACAGATCTAAAAGCTACAGGAAAATTTACTGTTAAAAATTAAAGCTAAAGCTCCCACATTTATACAAATTGGCAAGTGGCAAAACAGATTAATAGTATAGTTGGTGAGTTTTTTCACATTACCATACTACATTGTCTTAAAACTGTATAAAAGCCCAAAACCATAAACTGTAAGATATTGCAGCTTGCCAATCATTAGATGTGGTGGCTGCATTTGTTTTCTTTTTTTTCTTTCCCCTCTGTTTTCACCTGGTGATCTGGCCAGTAACACACCTCCTCTGTTAGAGTGCCCCACCTCTGGATGGAGGAGCACAGGGTGCACAGCAGCATTGTTAGTCTGGGGGGAGGGTGGCGTTAAATGTGCTAGCAGATTTAAATACACTAACAAATTGAAGACACACACACTTTATAGTCAGTTACAGTAAACGGTTTTTCCTTTTGGAATAAAGGTTTCACATAAATAAATAAAAGCTGATCGTTGTATCATCCCTGCCAGTGTTAAATGGTTTGACTCCCTGTAAACAGATACATCTGGAAGAGAGCTTGTTTTTTTGAAAGATAACAGACTTACTGGATGGATCACCTGGTGAAAATAGAAGAAAGAATGCCAGAAAAGAAAAACGAATGCAGCCATCACATCTAAGAATTGGTAAGTTGCAATATAATAAATGTTTGCTTTTGGGTTTAATACTGCTTTTTTACAGTTTTTTTTTTAAAGCGGACTTCCACCAACTTTTACATCTCCACATCATCCGCTTCAGAACTGACCATACTCACTGCAATGGGCAATTATTTGTTTTTCTTTCTGTGCTTACCTTGTTTCCAAGGCATTCTTTAGCTCTTCCTGTCTCTCCCCTCCAGCGATGTATGCAATTTCCTGCTGCGCACTGGCTCCTGGGAGATGTGTGTCATAATTCCCAGGAGTCAGTGGGCAGTGCCACCTCTCAACATCGCAAGGTTGATGGCAACTAGAGATGTGTCCTGTGCTGCGACATGTGTTTAATGTGCATGCGCGAGATCGGGAGGTGCATGCTGGGTAGCCAGCAGCACCTTATCCCAGAAAAGTCCTGGCGGGCTTCACATGCCAACAAGCAAGATGGAAGTGCGCAACACATAGAAAACAAAGATTCATTTTATAAAAAAAATAAGAAATATAGCGGCGGTATTACTAACATTAACGATTGCAACATGAGATTAAGATCATCAAAACAGATGGCTTTGAAAAAAAAATTGTCGGTGGAACTCCGCTTTCAGTTTAATAAAAAGGCAAAATAAGAGCACACACAAAAAAAAAAAAAAAAACACAAAAATCAACTACACATTTCCCAAACCCGCTCCTATCCCTGTATCCTCAATTATTTCCAAAATGTTCACAATAAAGACTTCATGCATATGTTTGGTATAAACTGGTCAGCATCAGAACAGTATGTGAGCAGTTGAAAATTATTTAATTAAAATGATAGTGTATTACCTATGAGGCAATAGCCACAAATAGTAAACAGTGGCTGGACAGTTTGTAAGCAGCGTAGTTAATCCACAATATAAAAGCAAGAGACAAAACAGGTTTTATCTTTAAATAAACATAGGACTGTAGTGTTTGCGATACAATAGCCACAAATATTGTGGAATAGCTGAACAGTAGTACACAGTGTAAGTAGCTTGGTTAGTCTGCAATATAAGAGGGAGAGAGGAGGCAGGTTTTATCTTGAAATAAACAGAGCATATTATGTGAGAGACAATACCCTGCAGCAAACAAAGGAAATTTGGCAGAAGAGTTCCAGCTGTGGAAACATTATGTGGCACCCTTTTACAATGCCAAGGCTTTAGAATAGGCTGCACACTTTGGGACACAAAGCAGGATTTACAGCAGACAGTAGAAAATTGGCAGCTGAAATCTAGCAGCAGAAAGCTTATGTAGCACCTTTACAGGGCTAGAGCAAAGGAAAAAGCTGCAAAATATGAGGCGCAATACAGGATTTAATTTGTAACCCACATGTCCAGTGGCAGAAACATTGTGTGGCACCTAAAATTTGGCAGCTCAGTTTCAGCTGTGGAAACGCTCTCTGGCACCTTTACAGTCCCGGAGAACCAGAATAGGCCAGGAGAGGTGGCTATAGTGGTTATGGTGGCAGGTATCATTTTTTTCAGGGGTGTTAAATGACAATTAAAAGTTTAGTCCATAGTATTAGCAGTAAGGGTTTTGTAATCATTGTTAATCCAAAATAGGTTCATTTTAATGAAAGTGAGCCAGTTCACGCTGACAGGCAAATTTGCTTATCCTGTTACAAAACCTCCTGCTGCACTGAAGGCCTTCTCAGACTGCACACTGGCTACAATGCGAGCCAGAAGCTTCAGCACATACTGTACAATCTATGGCCAATGGTACAGCCTTGACACCCAGTAATCCATGAGGTCCTAGCTAAGAGTGTCAGCAGCAGCTCTGGAACCAATGTTTTTAGCAGTCTTGTGGTTCAGGTGCTGCCTGCAGCAAGGCCTGACCGTTGTAGTTTACAAAATCTCTGAAAAAAAACGCTTCTCCTTTCAGTAAGGTAACCAGATATTTAAAATGAAATCTGGGACATTTTTTTTTTTACTAGCAATGGTGGCAATCAGCGAGACTCTGCCCGTCGCCACCCGCCTCACAGCATGTAAAGTCTTACTCTCCGGGCCCCGGCTACTACTGGGTGGGGAGTGGAGGAAGATCACTCCACCAGGGAAGGCAAGGAGATAAGCAGGCAGGCAGCTGCCCGGGACTTGAGCCTAGGCAGAAGAACATGCGAGCGAAGCTGAATGGGCATGCACCCGAAACGGAAAAAATATTCCCTCCGCTCTGACCAGCCATGATCATCAGAAAGGGGCACGGATAATGGAAAAAAAATACACCCCCTAAGCTAGTAGGAGCGGCGGAGCGGGGTGTGTAATTCCGAAAAAAAAAATTTTTTAATTCTGCACTTACTGTCTTTGAAATTGCCCCAGTCCCTGTTCAAATCCAATCCGGGGACAAAACCGGGGACAGACTTGGTCCGGGGACAGTGTCCTCAATCTGGGGACTGTCCCCGGAAACCGGGGATGTCTGGTCACCCTACCTTTCAGGGTCAGCTACCTCTCGGCCTAAACTCAGAGAGCTGCCAGAAGTTCCGGCTCAGTGTTGCTTCTGTCCCCCATGCCTACGAGCTGCAACACAGCATGGCAGCATTTAGCCTGGGGCATTGCATATGCTTTGAGGAGCTTGGGGGCAGGACTGCTGATTCTAAGGAGTCAGGGGATAAGCCCAGTGAGGAAGGGGTATATTTGACTACACTGTCATCATCAGACAAGACACATGGGGGCACCACCATCTTTGTGAGCCCCTGGAATTTAGGCCCATTGTGCTGTGAAAGATATGTAGCATCCCTGCCCATGCTTACTGGACCCTGTATCTGTGGCAATGTGTACCCTGCTGCTGACAGCATGGTCCAGCATGATAGACACATTGCATAAAACATGCTGGTGGAGGGCAGGGATTGCCTTCTGATAAATAGCAACTGGAAAGGCTTCCTTTAGAAATCATGGGGCCCCCTATAGCTTACTTTACAAGCCCCCCCAATACACCTCCCACAATTTTTGGAAGCATTTTCGGGCAGCAAGAGGAGAAAAATTAGGCAGCATGATGTAGCAAGATTGTATGTAATGTATAACATAGCGTTCAGATGTCTTATGTATTCAATGACAGAGTACAGAAGTCAGAATTTTGTAATGCGCATGGGGAACCGGGCAAAAGTTATGACAATGCAGGGAATACTCTGGGGGGGATATTGAACTCTCCTATTCCCTTTACGTATCTACACCCTCCCTAACCCCCCACAGATGAGAGCCAGCAGGATCCAGGGAAGCATAAATGAAGGAAAGACATACATACAGACACACACACACACACACACATAAATGGACACACACATAAATGGACACACACAGACAGGACACAGACTCACACACATACTGACACACACTCACACACAACCAGACACACACGCATACTGGAGAATGTTGAATGCACAGTTCCCACCCCCAGTCCCCTCATCCTCCAACCAGCAGTAGTCTCCCGCTGTGTCACAGGGCTGGATTTGACTTTCCCGGGCCGGACGGCTGCACTAACAATGTCCCGCCTACTGTGATACACGTCACACTGATTACATTTCCCAGCATTAGATCAGTGTGCCGTCTATCACAGGAGGGACCAGACAATTCATCTCTGTGACACAGGGAGATCGCCACTCTGCATGACGAGGAGAGAGGGGAGAACTCTTACTGAGCCACCAGGACGACACCCCCCGCAATGTGCGGCACCCGGGGCGGACCGCCCCCTTTTCGATGCCATTATCTTTCTGTGCACCTCTAATATGGTCTGATCCATGCATTGTATGAAAAACAAAGACATGAAAAAGAAAGATAGATAAATAAATAGGGGGTCAGATAGAGGGACGGATAGCTAGATAAATACAAACACTCTTTGGCCAAAAGTATGTGGCTAGGCCACTAAATGATTGAATTTAAGTGTTTACAGTGAAGAATACTCTTAATACTGCAGCATACAAAGCTCTTTTATACAAATGGTGCTTTCAATATTGTGACAAAAGATTGGGAAAAGGCCCTTTTCTGTTCCAACATGACTGTGCCCAAATGCACAAAGCAAGCTCTATATAGACATGGTTTGACCAGTTTGGTGTGGAAGTCAAGTGGTCTGCACAGAACCCTGACCTCAATTCTACTGCACACCTTTGGGGATGAATTGGAACATGGTTTGAGAACCTGGTTTTCTCATCCAACATCAGTACCTGACCTTACAAATACTTTTTGGCTGAATGGGCACAATTCTCCCAGATAACTTCAAAATCTTGTGGAAAGCCTTCCAAGAAGAGTGGAGGCGAGCATGGGGGTGAAGAAATTAATATTTTTGCTTATGGTTTTGCAATGAGATTCCATAATGGGATCAAATGGGTGTGATGGTCAGGTGTCACTGTCTACCAACGTTTAGCCATTTAATGAATGTACATTCAAGAAGGACAGAAATAAATTGCAAAATGGATAGATAGAGTGACTATACTATATAGTAGATTTTGCATTTTCCTGAAGTTCTTAGGAAAAATGTAATTGTGCCCAGACAACGCTAATTGGTTCTCATGTCACAAATGCAGATAAGTATGTGGGTGGCTGTTTACATAGACGAGTAGCAGTTTGGCCTCACCATTGATGTGAACTGGTCCTTAAAGGACAAGCATCCCTGTTTGCCGCAATGTGGGGGGCAAATGCACCCGTGTGAACCAGGCCTGTACAGGGCAGCTCTGCAGACAGAAAACTCTATGTCCTGTGAATGCCGATGTGCCAGAATACACTTCTAGGAAGCTTTGTTATGAGGAACACTAAACCGATCCCCGTCACAGAGATTTCTCTGTAAGCGGAATACGTCCTGAGCCGTCACTCTCATTTCTCAGTGGAATTTCTCTTCTGCTCTGCACGGCCCAGGGTGCCGGCTATCCTCTATTGTCTCCTCTGATTACATTTTCCCATGTATTTTGAAACCCTTATTAATAATCACCATTAGCTGCAGTTATGAGACAGGTCGAAGTCTCAGATAACTGAAGAGAGAGCTTGAAGTTTCTCATGGTCAGAGGGCAACAATTTCCCTCTGCTGAGAAGAATCCGGATCTCGATTGTAAGATATAGAACAATTGCAAGGCTCGGCGGCACTTTTTTTTTTTTAATAAGAACTTTGCAAGAATTAGATGTGTTGTGATTGCTGTTATGACTGGTGTTTGATGTACACCAAGTCATGTCTCCTCAATGTTTGTTTCCTATGTGTAGCGGGGTCCTCAATTTAAGGGAAGTGTTTGAGAGATAGTTTGCTCAAACACCCTAATTTGTCAGGGTTTTTACAACCATTTCTATCCACAGGGAGAGTATCGGTGTGTAGTTCCCTGTGGCCTACAGGTGGCGCTGCCATAGTGGGCCATGGTTGAGTTGAACCGCTGATACAGTGCTTTGCCTTTTGTGTCCCCTCTCGGCAGCCATACGGTGGGTGTGTTCTACCTGCTGGGCATGCTGGGAGAAGATACAAAAGGGGCAGACGCTGCCTGTTCGGGGTTCTGTTCGGTCAGCGGGGTCCTACCCCAGGTTCTCGTTCCTGTCCGCCCCGGGCACTTTTTGCCCGGGGGCGGGTCGTTCTGGTTCGGTCGTCGGGAGTCCTACTCCCAGGGAGTGTTCCTGTTCCATCCTGGGCACCTTTAGCTCAGGGTGAGGTACTATCGTGTTGTTCCTGTCTGCCCTGGGTATGTGAGCCCAGGGACCGCAGTGAAGGCCTGGGGCCCAGCACCTTCGACTGGGGTCCGCCAGGGATCGAGGAATCTCAGGGTGCCGCCTTGCGAGGAGACCCGTATCTAGGATGAGGAGGCTGGGAAGGAACTGTCCGAAGACCCAGTGCAGTGTCATGGTGACGGTAGGGGCCCGGTTACTCTCCGGAGGGATGTCTTCTCCTAAAAAGGGGCCATAGCTAAAGAAGGAGATCAATTTCATCAGGTCTGTGGCAGAGACTGTGCGCCTAGTAAGCTTTCTTGAGAATCTGAGCAAACATCCGTAACGTTTGTGCCTGGACCTCATCCACACCCTGTGCTGTTCTATTTCTTGCTCCAACCTTTCTTCTATCAGAGACTGTGTTATTGCTAAGAGAAAATAAACTCTGAGTTGGAGTTTCATCTCGTATGGACATTCACTTTACTGGGAAGTCAAGGACTTGTCTCTAGTTAACATAGAGGTGAGAATCAGGCTCTGGAGGATTTCATGTTTTGACCGTGGAAGACCCAACAACAACACCGCTCAACCTCTTTGCACAGGAGGGTACGGGCTGTTAGTGCGGTGTGCCTCTCTCTTGCTGCGAGGAGCCAAAGTTAATGCAGGTAAAGAAAGGGCTCTGTGCGCTACATATGTAATACCAACTTTGAGTTTGTTTTTGAGAATCATGCAGGATAAACACTGTACATTTCATCCATATCATTGTTTTCCTTTTGTTTGTCCTACTTTGGTTGGTTTCCCTCCTTTTCCACTTCTGGCTATTAGTATCCTTTTTTCTGTTAGAAATATTTGTTTATTTACGTAATCTGCAGATGTTTTCCACCACCATGTTTCTTTGGTAGTGTGTAAACCTTTTTTCTTGTCACATCATGGCAGCATACACCTTTGGGTTGTGGCTCCGCCCCCACAACCTGATAGGATCGCGTAGCTATTAAGCCCAGAGAGGGCCCCCGCCCAGGCATTCTCCTTTTTTCCTCACCTGATAAGGACTGGAATCGCGTGGTATCCCTTACCGTTTGTCGCCCCAGCCAGGTTCAGCCTCTCCTGAGTGGAAGTCCTTCCTGAACAGCCTCTAAATGAGCTATATGGTTGGAGCCCCATTCTGGTGATCTGGGGGGAATATTTCAGCCTCTCCTGGGTGAAAGTCCTTCCTCTACAGTCTCTAAATGAGCTACATGGTTGGATCCCCATTCTGGTGGTGCAGGCTTCTCAAAGAAAGCTTTAAACAAGTTTTGACGTGATCTCCGGCTGCGCATGCGCAGTCCAACCCGGGCACTGGGCATCTGATGGGGGACCCAGAATGATAGGACACCGGAACACCAGCAGTAACCAGCCCATGTGCTGAGTGAGTCTAATGGGAATGGTTTCATAATTATCAACCAGCTGCTACACCTGCAGGACTCTGAGGAAAGTGGCAGGGTCTGCATCCCTTTAGAAGTGATTCCCTATTGGGAGTATCTTATCAAAAAAAAAAAATCGCAGTGGATGCCAAAATCTAGCTTTTATCTTGGTGCAGACTTCTTGTAAAATCAGTGAGCCAGTCATACAAGCAGGAAACTATGTTTTAGGGGGGTGTTCTGTACACATTCAGATAGACATGTTTCATTGCATTTTTCAGAAAATTGCAGCTCTGCAAAAAGTGGAGTAACCCTTTAAATAAGCCCGTCTGGAAGAAGTGAAGAGACAAGGTGGTAACAGCTTTGTAAGAGCTGAAATTGGCGGCATACTCTGTGGTGGACGTGTCAGACGTCAATTGATGTTTTTCAAGAGCAGTGTTCCTGGAAGTCCCATCACCACAAGGGGAAAAGGGTTTTACTCTCCTCTATTCTTGGTGAAGAAAAAGACTGGGGATCTGCGCCCCGTTCTAGATCTAAAAAATCTCAATCGATCAATTCTAGTGGAGACATTCAAGATGGAAAGCTTAAAGTCAATCCTCTATGCCATAAACATCGGTGACTGGATGCTCTGCGTCGATTTACAGGACGCTTACCTGCATATTCCCATTCATGCTGACGTCACCACAACACTAGCGCAGAGTCCCGGAAGGAACGGACTGTGAGAGCCGGCCGGCTATACGAATATACACACGCTTTTATATCTACACCACTTTGTAAGTGCAATTCTTTTATATGTTATATTAAATACTTTTTACTGTATCACGCTATGGTGGCTTTCTCTTTCATCCTGCCATGATCCATCTGACACTATGAGAGAGATCGGAAACATATGCATCAGATGAGTGGAGACAGCTGATTGAGCCTTTCAGAGACCCTGGCAGGGGTAACAGCCGTATGTTTAGACTGATCTCTTTCAGGGATCAGTATCTCTGGTAAGCGGCAGCTATATTAGAGGTGTTGGACTCTTTTCTGTCAAGATAACAGCACTGTTCTCGGGTATTCATATTTGATGTCACTGATGCATGCTAAGAAGATTGATATCTCCACTAACAACCTTCAGCGTTAATAATCTAGTTTATTGATTTGATACATGAACTGCTCCATGGACATTATGTATATTGTTTAAATCTCTCATGAGTTTTGGCATAATAGGAGAATTTGTTTTGGGGTTCATTGCCCTTACTTCTACCTGTTGGATACATAACTTCTCCTCTCAGGTGCAGGATTCCATTCACACCAGAGATTGGACATACTGTTCATATATTCATTTTATGTTGTTGCGCAGCTTGATTTTTTTCTACTTATACCTTTTTGTGTGTGTCTCACATATTTAAGTTGCAGCACATTCATTTTTATTTTTGTTTCACTAGCGTCTTCATTTAGGATTCACCTATAGACAGCGCAGTATACACACCCCTTTATCACATATTCCCATTCACACTGCATTCCAAAAGTTTCTCCGCTTCACGGTAAATGACCAACATTTTCAATTTCAAAGTCTTCCGTTCGGGATTTCTACCGCTCCCAGAACATTCACCAAGGTTCTGCTGCCAGTGGTAGCCCTACTGAGGGAACAAGGGTTGAGAGTCCACCACTATCTGGACTACATCCTCCTGCTCGCGGACAACCAGGAGACCCTCATACTCCATCGAAAAATTCTAACGTCCACCCTGCAGAAATTTGGGTGGCTGATAAACTGGAGAAAGAGCAATCTCCAACCCACTCAGAGAATGATCTTCCTGGGGGCAGAACTAGATACCCGACTCAACACCATAGAGCAGGGATATGCAATTAGCGGACCTCCAGCTGTTGCAAAACTACAAGTCCCATCATGCCTCTGCCTCTGGGTGTCATGCTTGCTGCTGTCAGAGTCTCGCTATGCCTCATGGGACTTGTAGTTTGGCAACAGCTGGAGGTCCGCTAATTGCATATCCCTGCCATAGAGGTTCCTCAGGAGAAAATTCCCATCCTGATCCAAAAAGCAAAGAGATTACTCCTATCCACCACACTAACAGCCAGAGAGTGCCTCGGCATCTTAGGGTCACTATGGGCAACCATCCCGATGGTCCAATGGGCTCAATGGAAATCAAGGCCTCTCCAGACATCATTCTTGAGGCAATGGAATGGTGTATCGATGTCTCAATTAATCACGATTCAAAAGGAAGTCAAACAATCACTCTGGTGGTGAACCCGATTGGACAATCTAAAGAGGTACAAGCACATAGCTACCCCCCCCCTCCAGGAGGTGGTCATTTCAGACGCCAGCATGGAGGGCTGGGGAGCACACTACAAGCACTTTGCAGTCCAAGGTCGTTGGCCATTCGAGACACAGGATGTGGTATCGAACATCCTAGAAATGAAAGCAGCGTTCCAAGCTCTCTTGGCCTTCAGTCCCCTCCTGAAGGGGAAAGAAGTCCTGTTGAAAATGGACAATAGGGTGGCAGTTGCCTATATCAACAGGCAGGGAGGCACCAGAAGTCGCTCCATGATGCAGGAAGTCTGCCCAGTTCTCGAATGGGCGCAGTTGGATTTCTCAGGGCTAAGACAATGTATGTCCCAGGGACCCAGAACCAGCTGGCCGACACGCTAAGCAGAAGCTTCGTTTTCCAACAATGTATGGGCTCTGAGCCGCCAAGCCTTCTACCTCGTAACCCAAACTTGGGGCATGCCGGATATAGATTTGGCAGTGACACCAGACAATGCGAGGTGGCAGAGGTGTCTGACAAGAGTTCCCTTTTCACTGACGGAGGGGACGGACTGCCTACAGCACGCCTGGAACTTCCGTCTGGGTTACATCTTTCCACTGACACCTCTCATACCAAGATTTCTTCTCAGACTCAAGAGGTCAGCATCTACAATAATAGCAGTCCTTCCCTATTGGCCGAGGCGGCCATGGTTCACATCTCTTCTTCAGTTGAATACAGCAAGTCCATTGCCACTCCCACCAACAGTGGACCTACTCGCTCAGGGACAACTCCTTCATCCATTCCCGGAAAGGATGCACCTGACAGCCTGGAGATTGAAAGGGCTAGGTTCTTAGACCAGGGTTGCTCTCAGAAAGTGGTAGAGACTCTTCTCCAAGCCAGAAGGTGCACCACCACCAGTACCTATAGAAGGATCTAGGAGAAATTTCTCTCAGTCGCACAGCAACAATCCTGGAACCCATCATCTCCAACAGTCGCTCAAATCCTCGAGTTTCTCCAGTTAGGCTTAGAGAAAGGCCTTGGGTCAAGTACCCTGAAAGTCCACGTGTCAGCCTTATCTGCCATGACAGGAGTTAAGTGGGCACAAGAGCCTCTCGTCATTCAGTTCCAGAGGGCCTACCTAAAAGTTAGGGCCCCCCAGAAAGCCTTCCTTCCCGTCCTGGGATCTTTCGGTTGTACTAGAGGTCCTAACCCATGAACCATTCTTTCCGTTGGAAAACATCTCCCTGTGGGACCTAACACTTAAGGTCACCTTCCTAATTGCAATAACATCGGCCAGGAGAGTCTCAGAGATACAGGCTCTATTGGCGAAGTAGCCATATCTAATCGTGTAACCAGACAAAGTAGTCTTAAGACCATCTGATCGCTTCATTCCGAAGGTAGCATCCTTCTTCCACTTTAATCAGGAGATAAACCTTCCTTCTCTCTCCACAGAACGAGGGGACTCACATCCGCTGGATGTAAGAACCAACATCTTGGTGTACCTCTCGACAACCAGCGACCCTAGGAAGTCGGAAAACCTCCTGGTCATTCCACGTGGCTTTAGGAGAGGGCAAGCGGCGACCTCTCGCACCATCGCAGCATGGTTGGTGAAGACCATTAAAAAGGCTTAGGCCTCGTACACACGGCCGAGATTCTCGTTGAAAAAAACATGTCGTTTTTTTCGACGAGATTCTTGGACAAGAAACTTGTCCCGGCCGAGTGTACACACGCTCGTTTCAAAGAACCCGCGGTTCTTTGAAAGGAGCGTACGCGGTGACGTCATCGACTACGTCGAGCATGCGCTCGTCACATTCGATGCCGTCGCCGCCATCTTGGTATACCCTACGTATGCCTAGGAAGCTACCGCGCATGCGTCAAATTCATTTCGAACATGCGCGGGCTTCCGGGAGGACAGGTAAGTGTACACACACTCACTTTTCTCGTCGAGAAACATGCAGAGGAGAATCTCAACGAGAAAATAGAGAGCAGGTTCTCTATTTTCTCGTCGAGGTTTCTTGTCGGTTTTCTCAACGAGAAACCCGATAGCAGCGTACACACGACCGATTTACTCGGCAAGACTTCTCTGCCAGCAAGTTTCTTGCTGGTTCTTGCCGAGAAAATCGGTCGTGTGTACGAGGCCTTACTCATTGAGTCAAACACAAATACCTGAGAGCTTGAGGGCACATTCTACAAGGTCAATGGCGACCTCCTGGGCGGTCTACTGCAGGGTGTCCTCGGAAACTAGTTGCAGAGCAGCGACTTGGTTGTCTAGAAACACCTTTATATCTCATTATAAGGTGGACTCTGCCTGACTGTCCACGGCAGAATTTGGAAGAGCAATTATTCAGTCCAACACCTCTATTCCATGTAAATAAAACTTGCTTTATGCTCAGACCCACCCAGTTTGCGAGTTATTCCCCAAAGGTGTATGCTGCCATGATACGACAGGAAAACTGAAAATTGTATACTCACCTTTCCATAATTTTCCTTTCCTGTTGCATCTTCATGGCAGCATACAGATGCTCACCCGTCTGAGGTGAGGTGTATATATATACTGAGAATACCTGGGTGGGGGCCCTCTCTGGGATTAATAGCTACGCGGTCCTATCAGGTTGTGGGGGCGGAGCCACTACCCAAGGGTGTATGCTGCCATGAAGATGCGACAGGAAAGGAAAATTACGGAAAGGTGAGTATACAATTTTCAGTTTTTCTCCCTCCTTCCTGTCTGTGTTTCTGTACTTTGTGGGCAAATACTGAAACATGGCATACAGGATCTTAAAGTGAACCTGTGGCCAGACTATGGTTCAAGTTCTTAGCAGTTCAATTATCCTCTCCCAGGATTCCTGTTCTGTGATTTTTATATTAGAAATGAGAGTTATTGTTGGGAGGAGCAGGGTAATCTCTGCTGCTGAGTCACTTATGTGCAGGGAGCAGAGTGAATGCAGCTGCCAAGTCAAAGCTGGGAGGTGGAGCAGGGTTGCCAAATGATTGCTGGTTGGGTGAGCTGGACTCCTGAGTCACTGCTGGTAGGGGGAGCAGTGGAGCCGAGATGCTGAAGGAGCCAATTCTCCTTTTGTGAACTGCATTGTTCCACAGTGCCTGCAGCTACAGCGGACCGTAAGGGCTTATTTCAAAGCCCTTTGCACTGCATGCTAATGATATATGTGTACAGTTAATACTTGGATGTCACAGGTTCAAGTGACTTTGTTGAAAAAAAAAAAGAAAAGCACAATACTGTACAAAAGTTTAAGGCAGGTGTGAAGAAATGCTGTACAGTAGGAATACTTTCAGAAATATATATTTTAATCGTTTTTATCAAAGTAAGGAAACAGAAGAAAAATGTAAATCAAATCAATATTTGGTGTGGCTACCCTTTGTCTTCAAACCAGCATCAATTCTTACACTTGCACACATTGTACACTTGCACAAAGTCAGGGATTTTGTAGGATTAGAGTCGGGTGTATGATTAACTAATTTTACCAAGGTGGTGCAGATTGAGATTTCAAGATGTGCTGTTCAAGCTCATTTGAAGAAGCACAAAGAAACTGGCAACGTTGAGGACAGTAGATGCAGTGGTTGGCCAAGGAAACTTAATGCAGCAGATGAGAGACACATCGTGCTTACTCCCCTTCGACATCTGAAGATTTCCAGCAGTTCCATCAGCACAGAACTGTCATAAAAACCAGTGGGACCTACTGTCTGGTGAAGTCTGACCAGAGGTGGTCTTCATGGAAAAATTGAGGCCAAATAACCATACCTCCGAAGTGGAAACAAGGCTAAGCGACTCAACTATGTACAAAAACGTAGGAACTGGGGTGCAGAAAAATGGCAGCAGGTGCTCTGGACTGATGAGTCAAAAATGTTAATATTTTGCTGTAGCATGAGGCAGTTTGTCTGCTGAACGGCTGGAGAGTGGTACAATAATGAATGTCTGCAGGCAACAATGAAGCATGGCGGGGGTTCCTTGTAGTTTGGGGCTGCATTTCTGCAAATGGAGTTGGAGATTTGGTCAGAATCAATGGTGTCCTCAGTGCTGAGAAATACAGGCAGATACTTATCCATCAAGCCTTACCATCAGAGAAGCGTGTGATTGGCCCCAAATTTAATCTGCAGCAGGACAACGACCCCAAACATACAGCCAATGTCATTAAGAACTATCTGTAGTGTAAAGAAGAACAAGGAGTCCTGGAAGTCATGGTTTGGCCCCCACAGAGCACTGATGAAGTCTGGGGGAAAAAAAACATTACCTCTTCGGTGGTGTATCCAGCTTCAGCTTTACTCCCTTCACTTCGTAGTTTTACATGAGAAACTAGGGCAGTGGAGCTATAGGCTCCCACTGGCATCAGTCAAACTACTGTGAAGAAGGAGCAAGGGTGTGGCTTACTGGCATATGGGTTACTGGCGCTGCGTATGTCTATTAATCCATACATCTCCCATGCAGGACCCACCAGGAGCCCCTTAGCACCCTGCTTGCTACAGGAGCATCCAAAAGAAGGAGGGGTCTACAGCGCCAGCAGGGACTTCGAGAAGAGGAGGAAAGCAACATTTCTGTGCAATATTGTTGCACAGAGCAGGTAACTAGTATCTCTTTTTTTAAGCTGAACTTGAGGCAGATATGAAAATCGCCAATTAATGCATTCATTCATTCATTTTTTTAAAATTAAGCTAGTGTCTATAATTCGCCTCAGCTGTACAGCAGTACTAAATTAACATGCTGATAGGAGGTGAGAGCAAAATATATTTTTACCAGCATGGTGTTTTCCAGTCAACGGCAAAGTGAAATGGACGTGGAGTTTTCTAGGAAACCTCTACTGAGGATCAGGGATGAGCTTCGTGTTCGAGTCGAACATACGTTCGACTCAAACATCGGCTGTTCGATCGTTCGACGAAGATCGAACGATTTGGGCCGTTCGCGCCAAATTCGAGTGACGCGAACGGCCCACAATGCACTACGCCATCGCAGTGTCATCCAGGCGCTGTGATTGGCCAAGCATGCACTGTGACCCCGCATGCTTGGCCAATCACAGCGCCGGCAGCGAGGAGAGCAATGATTGGCCACAGGCAGGATGCCTGTGGCCAATTATTGCTGAGGGGGTTTAGTACACGCCCCACACTATAAAAGGCCGCCAGCGCGGCGGCCTTGTGTAGTGTGTTCCGGAGCAGGGAAAGAGAAGCATAGGCAGGGACAGTGTCATTTTTTTCCTTTACTAATCCTGGATTCCTTGTGTTTAGGGACAGAGAAGGATAGGTAGGGAGAGTGTCAGTGTGTTATTCTTTGCTAAACCTTGTTTGTAGGGACAGAGAAGGACAGTGAGGGAAAGTGTCAGTGTGCTATTCTGTTCTAAACCAATCTTGCTGAACCGTATTTGAAATCCTTGAGTTTAGGAACAGAGAAGGACACTCGTGGAAACTATCAGTGTGCTATTCTGTGCTAAATCTTGTTTGTAGGGACAGAGAAGGACAGTGAGGGAAACTATCAGTGTGCTATTCTGTGCTAAACCTTGTTTGTAGGGACAGAGAAGGACAGTGAGGGAAACTGTCAGTGTGCTATTCTGTGCTAAACCAATCTTGCTGAACCATATTTGAAATCCTTGAGTTTAGGGACAGAGAAGGACACTCGGGGAAACTGTCAGTGTGCTATTCTGTGCTAAACCTTGTTTGTAGGGACAGAGAAGGACAGTGAGGGAAAGTGTCAGTGTGCTATTCTGTGCTAAACCAATCTTGCTGAACCATATTTGAAATCCTTGAGTTTAGGGACAGAGAAGGACACTCGGGGAAACTGTCAGTGTGCTATTCTGTTCTAAACCAATCTTGCTGAACCGTATTTGAAATCCTTGAGATTAGGGACAGAGAAGAACACTCGTGGAAACTATCAGTGTGCTATTCTGTGCTAAATCTTGTTTGTAGGGACAGAGAAGGACAGTGAGGGAAACTATCAGTGTGCTATTCTGTGCTAAACCTTCTTTGTAGGGACAGAGAAGGACAGTGAGAGAAACTGTCAGTGTGCTATTCTGTGCTAAACCAATCTTGCTGAACCATATTTGAAATCCTTGAGTTTAGGGACAGAGAAGGACACTCGGGGAAACTGTCAGTGTGCTATTCTGTGCTAAACCTTGTTTGTAGGGACAGAGAAGGACAGTGAGGGAAAGTGTCAGTGTGCTATTCTGTGCTAAACCAATCTTGCTGAACCATATTTGAAATCCTTGAGTTTAGGGACAGAGAAGGACACTCGGGGAAACTGTCAGTGTGCTATTCTGTTCTAAACCAATCTTGCTGAACCGTATTTGAAATCCTTGAGATTAGGGACAGAGAAGAACACTCGTGGAAACTATCAGTGTGCTATTCTGTGCTAAATCTTGTTTGTAGGGACAGAGAAGGACAGTGAGGGAAACTATCAGTGTGCTATTCTGTGCTAAACCTTCTTTGTAGGGACAGAGAAGGACAGTGAGGGAAACTGTCAGTGTGCTATTCTGTGCTAAACCAATCTTGCTGAACCATATTTGAAATCCTTGAGTTTAGGGACAGAGAAGGACACTCGGGGAAACTGTCAGTGTGCTATTCTGTGCTAAACCTTGTTTGTAGGGACAGAGAAGGACAGTGAGGGAAAGTGTCAGTGTGCTGTTCTGTGCTAAACCAATCTTGCTGAACCATATTTGAAATCCTTGAGTTTAGGGACAGAGAAGGACACTCGGGGAAACTGTCAGTGTGCTATTCTGTTCTAAACCAATCTTGCTGAACCGTATTTGAAATCCTTGAGTTTAGGGACAGAGAAGGACACTCGGGGAAACTGTCAGTGTGCTATTCTGTTCTAAACCAATCTTGCTGAACCGTATTTGAAATCCTTGAGTTTAGGGACAGAGAAGGACACTCGTGGAAACTATCAGTGTGCTATTCTGTGTTAAATCTTGTTTGTAGGGACAGAGAAGGACAGTGAGGGAAAGTATCAGTGTGCTATTCTGTGCTAAACCTTCTTTGTAGGGACAGAGAAGGACAGTGAGGGAAACTGTCAGTGTGCTATTCTGTGCTAAACCAATCTTGCTGAACCATATTTGAAATCCTTGAGTTTAGGGACAGAGAAGGACAGTGAGGGAAAGTGTCAGTGTGCTATTCTGTGCTAAACCAATCTTGCTGAACCATATTTGAAATCCTTGAGTTTAGGGACAGAGAAGGACACTCGGGGAAACTGTCAGTGTGCTATTCTGTGCTAAACCTTGTTTGTAGGGACAGAGAAGGACAGTGAGGGAAACTGTCAGTGTGCTATTCTGTGCTAAACCAATCTTGCTGAACCATATTTGAAATCCTTGAGTTTAGGGACAGAGAAGGACAGTGAGGGAAAGTGTCAGTGTGCTATTCTGTGCTAAACCAATCTTGCTGAACCATATTTGAAATCCTTGAGTTTAGGGACAGAGAAGGACACTCGGGGAAACTGTCAGTGTGCTATTCTGTTCTAAACCAATCTTGCTGAACCGTATTTGAAATCCTTGAGTTTAGGGACAGAGAAGGACACGCGGGGAAACTATCAGTGTGCTATTCTGTGCTAAACCTTGTTTGTAGGGACAGAGAAGGACAGTGAGGGAAAGTGTCAGTGTGCTATTCTGTTCTAAACCAATCTTGCTGAACCGTATTTGAAATCCTTGAGTTTAGGGACAGAGAAGGACACTCGTGGAAACTATCAGTGTGCTATTCTGTGCTAAACCTTGTTTGTAGGGACAGAGAAGGACAGTGAGGGAAACTGTCAGTGTGCTATTCTGTTCTAAACCAATCTTGCTGAACCATATTTGAAATCCTTGAGTTTAGGGACAGAGAAGGACAGTGAGGGAAAGTGTCAGTGTGCTATTCTGTTCTAAACCAATCTTGCTGAACCGTATTTTAAATCCTTGAGTTTAGGTACAGAGAAGGACACTCGTGGAAACTATCAGTGTGCTATTCTGTGCTAAACCTTGTTTGTAGGGACAGAGAAGGACAGTGAGGGAAACTATCAGTGTGCTATTCTGTGCTAAACCTTGTTTGTAGGGACAGAGAAGGACAGTGAGGGAAACTGTCAGTGTGCTATTCTGTTCTAAACCAATCTTGCTGAACCATATTTGAAATCCTTGAGTTTAGGGACAGAGAAGGACAGTGAGGGAAAGTGTCAGTGTGCTATTCTGTTCTAAACCAATCTTGCTGAACCGTATTTGAAATCCTTGAGTTTAGGGACAGAGAAGGACAGTGAGGGAAAGTGTCAGTGTGCTATTCTGTGCTAAACCTTGTTTGTAGGGACAGAGAAGGACAGTGAGGGAAAGTGTCAGTGTGCTGTTCTGTGCTAAACCAATCTTGCTGAACCATATTTGAAATCCTTGAGTTTAGGGACAGAGAAGGACACTCGGGGAAACTGTCAGTGTGCTATTCTGTTCTAAACCAATCTTGCTGAACCGTATTTGAAATCCTTGAGTTTAGGGACAGAGAAGGACACTCAGGGAAACTGTCAGTGTGCTATTCTGTTCTAAACCAATCTTGCTGAACCGTATTTGAAATCCTTGAGTTTAGGGACAGAGAAGGACACTCGTGGAAACTATCAGTGTGCTATTCTGTGTTCAATCTTGTTTGTAGGGACGGAGAAGGACAGTGAGGGAAAGTATCAGTGTGCTATTCTGTGCTAAACCTTGTTTGTAGGGACAGAGAAGGACAGTGAGGGAAACTGTCAGTGTGCTATTCTGTGCTAAACCAATCTTGCTGAACCATATTTGAAATCCTTGAGTTTAGGGACAGAGAAGGACAGTGAGGGAAAGTGTCAGTGTGCTATTCTGTGCTAAACCAATCTTGCTGAACCATATTTGAAATCCTTGAGTTTAGGGACAGAGAAGGACACTCGGGGAAACTGTCAGTGTGCTATTCTGTGCTAAACCTTGTTTGTAGGGACAGAGAAGGACAGTGAGGGAAAGTGTCAGTGTGCTATTCTGTGCTAAACCAATCTTGCTGAACCATATTTGAAATCCTTGAGTTTAGGGACAGAGAAGGACACTCGGGGAAACTGTCAGTGTGCTATTCTGTTCTTAACCAATCTTGATGAACAGTATTTGAAATCCTTGAGTTTAGGGACAGAGAAGGACACGCGGGGAAACTATCAGTGTGCTATTCTGTGCTATTCTGTGCTAAACCTTGTTTGTAGGGACAGAGAAGGACAGTGAGGGAAAGTGTCAGTGTGCTATTCTGTTCTAAACCAATCTTGCTGAACCGTATTTGAAATCCTTGAGTTTAGGGACAGAGAAGGACACTCGTGAAAACTATCAGTGTGCTATTCTGTGCTAAATCTTGTTTGTAGGGACAGAGAAGGACAGTGAGGGAAACTATCAGTGTGCTATTCTGTGCTAAACCTTGTTTGTAGGGACAGAGAAGGACAGTGAGGGAAACTGTCAGTGTGCTATACTGTTCTAAACCAATCTTGCTGAACCATATTTGAAATCCTTGAGTTTAGGGACAGAGAAGGACAGTGAGGGAAAGTGTCAGTGTGCTATTCTGTTCTAAACCAATCTTGCTGAACCGTATTTGAAATCCTTGAGTTTAGGGACAGAGAAGGACACTCGTGGAAACTATCAGTGTGCTATTCTGTGCTAAATCTTGTTTGTAGGGACAGAGAAGGACAGTGAGGGAAACTATCAGTGTGCTATTCTGTGCTAAACCTTGTTTGTAGGGACAGAGAAGGACAGTGAGGCAAACTGTCAGTGTGCTATTCTGTTCTAAACCAATCTTGCTGAACTATATTTGAAATCCTTGAGTTTAGGGACAGAGAAGGACAGTGAGGGAAAGTGTCAGTGTGCTATTCTGTTCTAAACCAATCTTGCTGAACTGTATTTGAAATCCTTGAGTTTAGGGACAGAGAAGGACACTCGTGGAAACTATCAGTGTGCTATTCTGTGCTAAACCTTGTTTGTAGGGACAGAGAAGGACAGTGAGGGAAACTATCAGTGTGCTATTCTGTGCTAAACCTTGTTTGTAGGGACAGAGAAGGACAGTGAGGGAAACTGTCAGTGTGCTATTCTGTTCTAAACCAATCTTGCTGAACCATATTTGAAATCCTTGAGTTTAGGGACAGAGAAGGACAGTGAGGGAAAGTGTCAGTGTGCTATTCTGTTCTAAACCAATCTTGCTGAACCGTATTTGAAATCCTTGAGTTTAGGGACAGAGAAGGACACTCATGGAAACTATCAGTGTGCTATTCTGTGCTAAATCTTGTTTGTAGGGACAGAGAAGGACAGTGAGGGAAACTGTCAGTGTGCTATTCTGTTCTAAACCAATCTTGCTGAACCATATTTGAAATCCTTGAGTTTAGGGACAGAGAAGGACAGTGAGGGAAAGTGTCAGTGTGCTATTCTGTTTTAAACCAATCTTGCTGAACCGTATTTGAAATCCTTGAGTTTAGGGACAGAGAAGGACACTCATGGAAACTATCAGTGTGCTATTCTGTGCTAAATCTTGTTTGTAGGGACAGAGAAGGACAGTGAGGGAAACTATCAGTGTGCTATTCTGTGCTAAACCTTGTTTGTAGGGACAGAGAAGGACAGTGAGGGAAACTATCAGTGTGCTATTCTGTGCTAAACCTTGTTTGTAGGGACAGAGAAGGACAGTGAGGGAAACTGTCAGTGTGCTATTCTGTTCTAAACCAATCTTGCTGAACCATATTTGAAATCCTTGAGTTTAGGGACAGAGAAGGACAGTGAGGGAAAGTGTCAGTGTGCTATTCTGTTCTAAACCAATCTTGCTGAACCGTATTTGAAATCCTTGAGTTTAGGGACAGAGAAGGACACTCGTGGAAACTATCAGTGTGCTATTCTGTGCTAAATCTTGTTTGTAGGGACAGAGAAGGACAGTGAGGGAAACTATCAGTGTGCTATTCTGTACTAAACCTTGTTTGTAGGGACAGAGAAGGACAGTGAGGGAAACTGTCAGTGTGCTATTCTGTTCTAAACCAATCTTGCTGAACCGTATTTGAAATCCTTGAGTTTAGGGACAGAGAAGGACACTCGGGGAAACTGTCAGTGTGCTATTCTGTTCTAAACCAATCTTGCTGAACCGTATTTTAAATCCTTGAGTTTAGGGACAGAGAAGGACACTCGTGGAAACTATCAGTGTGCTATTCTGTGCTAAATCTTGTTTGTAGGGACAGAGAAGGACAGTGAGGGAAACTGTCAGTGTGCTATTCTGTGCTAAACCAATCTTGCTGAACCGTATTTGAAATCCTTGAGTATAGGGACAGAGAAGGACACTTGTGGAAACTATCAGTGTGCTATTCTGTGCTAAATCTTGTTTGTAGGGACAGAGAAGGACAGTGAGGGAAACTGTCAGTGTGCTATTCTGTGCTAAACCAATCTTGCTGAACCATATTTGAAATCCTTGAGTTTAGGGACAGAGAAGGACACTCGGGGAAACTGTCAGTGTGCTATTCTGTGCTAAACCTTGTTTGTAGGGACAGAGAAGGACAGTGAGGGAAACTGTCAGTGTGCTATTCTGTTCTAAACCAATCTTGCTGAACCGTATTTGAAATCCTTGAGTTTAGGGACAGAGAAGGACACTCGTGGAAACTATCAGTGTGCTATTCTGTGCTAAATCTTGTTTGTAGGGACAGAGAAGGACAGTGAGGGAAACTGTCAGTGTGCTATTCTGTGCTAAACCAATCTTGCTGAACCATATTTGAAATCCTTGAGTTTAGGGACAGAGAAGGACACTCGGGGAAACTGTCAGTGTGCTATTCTGTGCTAAACCTTGTTTGTAGGGACAGAGAAGGAGAGTGAGGGAAACTGTCAGTGTGCTATTCTGTGCTAAACCAATCTTGCTGAAGCATATTGCAAATCCTTGTGTTTAGGGACAGAGAAGGATAGGCAGGGGACAGTGTCAGTGTCATTGTTGCTAAGCCTCCTGCACAGTATACACCTGAAGGTAGCCCTTATTGCTGTTTTTCCCATCTCCCTGCAGGCCATCCATTAAAATGTCTGGAAGGCAAACAAGGAGAGGCAGACAGTCAGGAGGCAAAAAAAGAGGGCAAGCAGGCTCTGTGTCTGGGGGCAACAGTGCTGGTCGTGGACGCGGTGCATTGTCATCAGCACATGGCCATGGGACACGCTTGTCCTTCTTTTCGGCAGCTGGACATGTTGAGCCACATCATGCCGAAGACTTGCTAGAGTGGATGACCAAGCCCACCTCATCCTCCTCATCCTCTCTCACCCAGGCTCAGGGTACTGGCAAAGCAGCTGCCAAAGCGTCCTCTTCTCTGGTATCAATGTCATCATTAGTCAATCCTTCCCTAGACCCACCATGTCCTCCTCCTGAGGAGTCCCCCGAACTGTTTGAGCACAGTGTTGGGTACATGCTCCAGGAGGATGCCCAGCGTTTCGAAGGATCTGATGATGATACCCAGATAGAGGAAGGCAGTAGCGTGAGAGCAGAGAGAGGGGATGCTCAAGAAGGACACCAATCTGGCAGTCATGCTCCAGCAGCTGCAGCATACTGCCAGATTGGCTCCAGTGATGAGGAGGGAGGGGATGATGAGGTCACTGACTCCACGTGGGTGCCTAATAGGAGAGAGGAGGAGGAGGAGGATGAGGAGGAGGCACATCTCCAACGAGGCAGGATGCCCTTGGGTGGCCAGCGTATGGGCAGCACACCGACGGAATCACACCGCAGAGCTCCGCCTGTGCAGGGCGCTGCCTCTGCCCGCCATTCAAAAAGTTCTTTGGTGTGGGCCTTTTTTGAGGCGAGTGCATCAGATCGCACAGCTGCTGTTTGCAACATATGTCTCAAGCGTATATCGCGTGGCCAAAACATCAGCCGCTTGGGCACCACATGCTTGATCAGACATATGTTGACCTGCCATGCAGCTCGTTGGCAAGCCTACCTTAAAGACCCACACCAAAGAACAAAGCGGACCTCTCCTTGCACCGCATCAGCTGGGATCTCCAACCCCACTATACCTTCAGTCCTCTCTGAAACCTGCACTGAGAGGAATGAAGGTGTAGAATTAGGTGTGTCACAGCCAAGTACTTGCGGCCACTCTGCTAGCAGTACACCGACGTCCGATTCTAGCAGGCAAATTTCCCTGCCCCAGCTGCTGGACCGTCGAAAGAAGTTCACTCCCAGCCATCCACATGCCCAGCGGTTGAATGCTAGCTTGGCTAAATTGCTAGCGCTTCAACTGCTGCCTTTTCAGTTGGTAGACTCGGCCCCCTTCCGTGAGTTTGTGCAATGTGCGGTTCCTCAGTGGCAGGTTCCCAAACGCCACTTTTTCTCACGGAAGGCGATTCCGGC
Organism: Rana muscosa; assembly: GCA_029206835.1. Lineage (NCBI taxonomy): Eukaryota > Metazoa > Chordata > Amphibia > Anura > Ranidae > Rana > Rana muscosa. The sequence continues at coordinate 169,903,586 of CM055119.1, read as the reverse complement.
TCTCTACAGGCATGTGGAAGGCAATGTCTTGGCCTCGCTGGACAGGGCGGTCAGCGGTAAGGTGCATATTACCGCTGACTCATGGTCCAGCAGGCATGGACAGGGACGTTACCTTTCTTTCACGGCCCATTGGGTCACTCTTTTGGCAGCTGGGAAGGATGCAGGACAAGGTGCAGTAGTGTTGGAGGTTGTTCCACTGCCACGCCTCCAAAATGCTACTACTGGTTGTGACACACCTCTCTCCTCCACCCCCTCCTCTTCTTCTTCCTCCATGGCCTCTTCCTGTGCTTTGTCTTCGGAACCAGCGGTGCTCCGTAGGCGTTCAAGGGGCTACGCAAGTACGCAGGCAAAAAGATGCCATGCCGTGCTTGCGCTGGTGTGTTTGGGGGACAGGAGCCACACTGGGGCAGAGGTCCTGTCTGCTCTGCAGGGGCAGGCCGAGAGGTGGTTGACGCCACGCCAGCTTAAGCCAGGAATGGTGGTTTGCGACAATGGCACCAACCTCCTCTCCGCCCTCCGACAGGAACAACTGACCCATGTGCCCTGTGTGGCTCACGTCCTTAACCTGGTGGTGCAGCGGTTCTTGGGCAGGTACCCGGGCTTACAGGATGTCCTGAGGCAGGCCAGGAAAGTCTGTGTGCATTTCCGCAGATCTTATAATGCCAGTGCTCGCCTGGCTGAGCTGCAAAAGGAGTTGAACCTGCCCAAGAACCGCCTTATATGTGACATGCCCACCAGGTGGAACTCAACGTTGGCCATGCTGCAGCGGCTGCACACGCAGCAGAGGGCCATCAATGAGTACCTGTGCGACTATGGCACCAGGACAGGGTCAGGGGAGCTCGGGTTTTTTTCACCACGCCAGTGGGGCATGATCAGGGATGCATGCACTGTCCTGGCACCATTTGAGGAGGCCACGAGGATGGTGAGCAGTGACAGTGAATGCATCAGTGACACTGTACCTCTTGTCCACCTGTTGGAGCACACGCTGCGTGGAATAATGGACAGGGCACTTGAGGCAGAACAGAGGCAGGAAGAGGAGGACTTCCTTGCCTCTCAAGGCCCCCTTTACCCAGACAGTGTTCCTTCTGTCCCACCCATCGCACAGGAAGAGGAGGAGGAGGAGGATTGTGTCAGCATGGAGGTGGAGGCTGGCACTCAGCATCATCAGCAGCAGTCTTTTAGGGATGATTTACAGTCCCAAGAAACCAGTGGACTTGTACGTGGCTGGGAGGAGGTGGCTGCGGATCATGTCGTCCTTAGTGACCCAGAGGACTCCGGACTGAATGCCTCAGCTAACCTACGCTGCATGGCCTCCCTGATCCTGCAAAGTCTGCGGAAGGATCCTCGTATTCTTCGGATCAAGGAGAGGGACGATTACTGGCTGGCCACTCTCCTTGATCCACGGTACAAGGGTAAGGTTGCGGACCTTATCTTACCGTCGCAGAGGGAGCGGAGGATGAGACAACTCCGGGAGGCCTTGCAGAAAGGTCTGTGCAACGCGTTCCCAGAGACTGGGAGGTTACAAACTCCTGGTCCTGGACAACGAGTTGCTGAGGCTTCGGGCAGTCAAAGAAGGAGCGGTGGGGAAGGTGGCCGTCTGACCGATGCGTTCAGACAATTCTTCAGTCCGCAGCCCCAAAGTATGATCGGTTCCAGCAACCATCGCCAGCGTCTGATATACATGGTGCAGGAATACCTAGGGGCAAGGTCAGACTTGGACACCTTCCCCACCGAAAATCCTCTGGCTTACTGGGTCTTGAGGATGGATCACTGGCCAGAGCTTGCACAGTATGCAATTGAGCTACTGGCCTGTCCTGCATCCAGCGTTCTTTCAGAACGCACATTCAGTGCTGCTGGAGGATTTGTCATGGATCACAGGGTGCGCCTGTCCACCGATTCGGTTGATCGACTGACTTTCATCAAGATGAACCAGTCTTGGATCACCACCAGCTACCACACACCTGATGCTGATATAACAGACTAATTGATTTTAAAATGTCACATCCCTTCAAGACTGATGCTGATGCTGAGTGCCTGTGCTGTTATGTTGACTGGCTATCCTCCTCCTCCTCCTCAATAATCCGATTAATGATGATAGCTTGGAAGATCATTTTGGTTTATGGGTGCCGCCACCAGTGGCTAAGGCCCAATTTTTCAGCCCCTGTTTAACAGGGGCGTGTAATTACAATTTTTGATGCAATACTTTGCAACAGGCCTCATTGCTGTGCTCCAAGTACAGTATCTGTGAGGGGTTGCAGTGTTGTGCCACCAGTGCCTAAGGCCCAATTTTTCAGCCCCTGTTCAACAGGGGCATGCAATTATAATTATTGATCTAATAATTCACAGCAGGGCCCATTGCTGCGCCCACCAAGAGTAACTGTCAGGCCTTACAGTGTTGTGTCAACACCACCACCACCACCACCACCATCACCACCAAAGGCCCAATTTTTCAGCCCCTGTTCAACAGGGGCATGCAATTATAATTATTGATCTAATAATTCACAGCAGGGCCCATTGCTGCGCCCACCAAGAGTAACTGTCAGGCCTTACAGTGTTGTGGCACCAGCACCACCATCAAAGGCCCAATTTTTACTACCACTGTTCAACAATTATATGTTATTACAATTCCTGATATAATAGTTGACAGCAGGGCGTTCCAGCACCCACCAAGAGTAACTGTGAGTGCTTACAGTGTTGTGCCAACACCAACACCTAAGGGGCCAATTTCTGCTGAGTATATACGGCAGGTCCCTACTTTCAAACATCCAACTTACAAACGACGCCTACTTGCAAACGCAAGAAGACAACAGGAAGTGAGAGGAAATCTACCCCTAGGAAGGAAAATTCTCTCCTGTAAGAATTAATATGGGAGAAAGGTGTCTCCTCTCTACTGATGCTTTATCACCAATCCTTGTTTCAATAAAAACACCACATTTCAAAAACAGTTGTCATTGGGACGCAAAGTGAGGTGAAATGTTCTGAACAGGGGCACAGACAGCAAAACAAATGTTACAGGGGTGATAACCCTTCCCTATGTTTTCCAAAAAGCTTAAAAATAGATTTTTTGGCTGGAGCTACACTTAAACAATGTACGTGTTCAAAATTACAAACAGATTCTACTTAAGAACAAACCTACAGTCCCTGTCTTGTTTACACCGGTCTTGTTTACACCGCCTGTATACTAGACATGTGCATTCGTTTTCGTCCGAATGCATTTTCGTCCGAATTTCAGGTATTTTCGTTATCGTTTTAACAAACGAAAACGAAAATGCAGAATCCGAAAGCCGAAAGATCCGACATAAAAAAATGCTTAATTTTCGTTTTCGTTGCAACAACAGTTCGATATAGATTGGAGATTCGACATGAGGCTGACAATAACAATCTGTGTCCATCGAACCTGTGGTCGAATGTGCCTAACCTTAACTCTATTAGTCCAAGATTATTCTACATAGAGAGAAAAGATTCGACATTATAGAGAGAAAAGATTCGACATAGAGAGAAAAGATTTGACATTATAGAGAGAAAAGATTCGACATTATAGAGAGAAAAGATTCGACATAGAGAGAAAAGATCACTGCTGGAATTGGGTGGGGGAAGTAAAATAAAAAAATGATGATGATGAATGTTATTGGCTGATTGTAACCAAAGAGGAGGAGCAGTAAAATAGCTAGAACTAACTCGGCAAATTCGAAAAATCTATGGGAGAAATCGAAAGTGTTAATTATAAAGGCTAATATGCAAGTTATTGTCCTAAAAAGTGTTTGGGGACCCGGGTCCTCCCCCAGGGGACATGTATCAATGCAAAAAGAAGTTTTAAAAACGGCCGTTTTTTCGGGAGCAGTGATTTTAATAATGCTTAAAATGGAAAAATAAAAGTGAAATATTCCTTTAAATTTCGTACCTGGGGGGTGTGTATGATATGCATGTAAAGTGGCGCATGTTTCCCGTGCTTAGAACTGTCCCTGCAAAAAATGTCATTTTTGAAAGAAAAAAAGTATTTTAAAACTCACTCGCGGCTATTAATGAATTGTCGGCTCCCGGCAATACATACAAAAGTCATTGATAAAAAAAAAAAAAAAAAAGCGTGGGGGTCCCCCAGAATTCAATTGCCAGGCCCTTCAGGTCTGGAATGCATATTAAGGGGAACCCCGCCGCAAATTTAAAAAAAAATTGACGTTGGGTTCCCCCAAATATCCATTCCAGGCCTTTCAGATCTGGCATGGATTTTAAGGGGAACTCCACCCCAAATTAAAAAAAAAATGGCGTGGAGTCCCCCTAAAAATCCATACCAGACCCCTTATCCGAGCACGCAACCTGGCCGGCCGCAGGGGAAAAGGGGGAGACGAGAGAGCGGCCCCCCTCCCTCCTGAACCGTACCAGGCCACATGCCCTCAACATGGGGAGGATGTCCCCATGTTGATGGGGACAAGGGCCTCATCCCCACAACCCTTGCCCGGTGGTTGTGGGGGTCTGCGGGCGGGGGGCTTATCGGAATCTGGAAGACCCCTTTAACAAAGGGGACCCCCAGATCCCGGCCCCCCCCCTATGTGAATTGGTAAGGGGTACATTGTACCCCTACCATTTCATGAAGAAAGCGTAAAAAAATGTTTAAAAAAACACACAAACACCTTGAAAAAGTCCTTTATTTAAAAAAAAACAAAAAACATTCCAGCGGTGAAATCCAGTGTCCCGCGGCGATCCCGATGTCCAGCGCTGTCCTTCATTGGTTGTGCCTGAGCGGACCTGATGGGGAACTCCCTCTCAGTATTTTAAATGTATAGACCCGCCCCTTCTAAAGTTCCCCATCAGGTCCGCTCAGCGGACCAGATGCGGAACATGAGAAGGGGCGGGTCTATACATGTATTACCAAAGTGAGAGCAGTTCCCCATCAGGTCCGCCCCCTCGGTATGTCGGACCCGCCTACGTCATTGGCTTGAGCGGGGAACTTCCTTCACTGTGTAATTTAAATTTACACAGTGAAGGAAGTTCCCCGCTTAAGCCAATGACGTAGGCGGGTCCGACATACCGAGTAGGCGGACCTGATGGGGAACTGCTCTCACTTTGGTAATACATGTATAGACCCGCCCCTTCTCATGTTCCGCATCTGGTCCGCTGAGCGGACCTGATGAGGAACTTTAGAAGGGGCGGGTCTATACATTTAAAATACTAAGAGGGAGTTCCCCATCAGGTCCGCTCAGGCACAACCAATGAAGGACAGCGCTGGACATCGGGATCGCCGCGGGACACTGGATTTCACCGCTGGAATGTTTTTTTTTTTTTTTTTTTAAATAAAGGACTTTTTCAAGGTGTTTGTGTGTTTTTTTAAACATTTTTTTACGCTTTCTTCGTGAAATGGTAGGGGTACAATGTACCCCTTACCAATTCACATAGGGGGGGGCCGGGATCTGGGGGTCCCCTTTGTTAAAGGGGTCTTCCAGATTCCGATAAGCCCCCCGCCCGCAGACCCCCACAACCACCGGGCAAGGGTTGTGGGGATGAGGCCCTTGTCCCCATCAACATGGGGACATCCTCCCCATGTTGAGGGCATGTGGCCTGGTACGGTTCAGGAGGGAGGGGGGGCCGCTCTCTCGTCCCCCCCTCTTCCCCTGCGGCCGGCCAGGTTGCGTGCTCAGATAAGGGGTCTAGTATGGATTTTTAGGGGGACTCCACGCCATTTTTTTTTTAATTTGGGGTGGAGTTCCCCTTAAAATCCATGCCAGATCTGCAGGGCCTGGAATGGATATTTGGGGGAACCCCACGTCAATTTTTTTTTTAATTTGCGGCGGGGTTCCCCTTAATATCCATTCCAGACCTGAAGGGCCTGGTAATTGAATTCTGGGGAACCCCCACGCTTTTTTTTTTTTTTTTATCAATGACTTTTGTATGTATTGCCGGGAGCCGACAATTCATTAATAGCCGCGAGTCAGTTTTAAATGACTTTTTTTCTTTCAAAAATGACATTTTTTGCAGGGACAGTTCTAAGCACGGGAAACATGCGCCACTTTACATGCATATCATACACACCCCCCAGGTACGAAATTTAAAGGAATATTTCACTTTTATTTTTTCATTTTAAGCATTATTAAAATCACTGCTCCCGAAAAAACGGCCGTTTTTAAAACTTCTTTTTGCATTGATACATGTCCCCTGGGGCAGGACCCAGGTCCCCAAACACTTTTTAGGACAATAACTTGCATATTAGCCTTTATAATTAACACTTTAGATTTCGAACGTTCGAGTCCATTGTATTTAATAGGGTTCTAAAGTTCACACTAACATTTATTCTGTTCGCAGGTTCTGGTGCGAACCGAACAGGGGGGTGTTCGGCTCATCCCTGTTGACTAGTAATAGTAATTAAAAAATATAATTATTACTAGTCATACAATAGAATTCATCTATAGCTTGTAGGCGGAACATTCGACCGGAAATTTATGATTGCAGCGTCGTACAGTTTCGATGCTCCGTCGAATCTTCTTTGAACATTCGACAGACACCATAAGCCTTCAATGACAGATTCGACCTTAATTAATTCAGATTTTCGGACGAATGCAATTTCTAACGAAAAACGAAATAAATAAAAACGAATTTCGGGAGTAACTAAATAAATTAATTTTTCTAATGAAAACGAAATTCCGAAACGAAATATTTCAGTGTGCACATGTCTACTGTATACTGCTGTTCAGAGTATATAGGGCCTTTTTTATTTTGTGTTGCGGTGTTCCCCTTAATATCCAAACAAGACCCAAAGGGGCTGGTAATGGGCTGGGGTGGGGGGGGGGGGGGGGGGGTGATGGGGTAGCTATGCCATTTTTCTTAAAGATTTTCATCCATATTACCGGGACCAGACATTGCATTAAAGCCGCAAGCAGTTTTAAATGGCTTTTTTTTCCTTTAGAAATGTTATTTTGTGCAGGGACAGTTCTAAACACGGGAAACACGTGGCACTTCACAGGCATACTTTAGACACCCCCCAGGTACAATATTTAAAGGAATATTTGACTTTTTTTTTTTCACTTTATGCATCATTAAAATGACTGCTCCCGAAAAACGGCCGTTTTTAAAACTTATTTTTGCATTGATACATGTCCCCTGGTGCAGAACCCGGGTTCCCAAACTCTGTTTAGGACAATAACATGGATAATAGTCGTTATAATTAGCACTTTAGAATTCGAACGTTCGCATCCATTGTATTTAATAGGGTTCTAATGTTCGTGCGAACTTTCGGTCCGTTCGCGGGTTCTGGTGCGAACCGAACCCGGGGGTGTTCGGCTCATCCCTACTGAGGATGCTATAGTTCTGCTTTCAGCAAAGCTCTTGCTTCCTTCTGATCAGAGAGGGTATTAGCTCAGACCTCTGCTTTTTACACCTCTGCAGAGAGACCCCTGCTTCCCTATAGAAAGCAAGGGTCCTGCAGTACATCAAGCAAACAGGGGACAAGCTTTTTCACTCAAACTGTGGCTGCTTTCCAAGAAAAAAAATGACAAGACTTTAGACATCTTTTATTTTGATGCACCTGGACTGTATTTATCCAGCTGAAAGTCCAATTGAGCTTTAATGAACAGCTAGGTATGAAATCATCAGGTTTGCGTGTATTGCTTTTGGATGCTGACTTAGATCTCAGTAATTGCACACAGCTTCCAGAACTCAGATCCTGGGTTGCTTCAGCAGCTTCCCCCCGGCTTCTTCTCCCGGCCAATCCAGTCACTTCTCCTCCCAGCCAATCCAGTCTCAGGACCTGCTTCCTGTTCTGATTGGCCGGGAGGAGAAGCAGGAAGACCATAACGAATGTTGGATCGCTATTGTCACAAGTGGCTGAGCTCAGGGTGCAGTGCTCTGCGCCCCGAGCGCCCCATTTTTTAAGCCAATTAGAGCCTCAAGCTCTAATCTTGTGCTTCACAAAAAAAAAACATAGAACTCTATGCATCCAACACCCTGCATAGAGATTAGGGGCCGGACCCATAATGATTAGGGGGTGGCGCCCGTGTGCCCCTTATGGATGGGCCGCCGCTGCTCTGTTGGTATTCTTTGTGTAATTCTGCTTGGAATGCCAGGTCGAGCCAAATAGCCCCTATTGAGCAGGCCAGTTGACCCATTATTTTTACTTAATTTTTTTCTATATTCTCCAGCATTTTAAAGCAAACCTGTGCTTAGCCAATGCAGGACATAGCAACAGGTTCCATATATTACCCCCTTCCCCGCTGTATACAGTATGTGGGCAGTTGATGCCAGGTAAAAAACTTTAAACTAATGCCGCATACACACGATTGGAAAATCAGACAAGAAAACCGTGGATTTTTTTTTTCCGACGGAATGTTGGCTCAAACTTGTGTTGCATACACACGGTCACACCAAATTCCGACTGTCAAGAATGCGGTGACATACAACACTACAACGAGCCGAGAAAAATTAAGTTAAATGATTCTGAGCATGCGTCAAATTGATTCAGAGCATGCATGTTTTTTTGCGCGTCGGAATTGCATACAGACGATCGTAATTTTCGACAATAACTTTTCTTGTCGGAAAAATTGAGAACCAGCTCTCAAATTTTTGCTGTCGGAAATTCAGACAGAAAAAGTTTGATGGAGCCTACACACGGTCGGAATTTCAGACCGAAAGCTCACATTGAACTTTTCTTGTCAGAATTTCCGATCATGTGTACAGGGCATTAGAATATGACTTAAAATACATACGAACATGTTCTCTTCTGTGATAATTGCTGCATATGAAAGATCCAAAGATAAAGTTATGTGCAAATCTTAAAATATCCTGTAGAACAGAGGGATTGAATTAGAATTCACTTAGGTCCGATCAGTAAAATTTTCTTCCAGCATAGGTTCGAATCACATGTTTGTCCAATGATTTAGGTCCTTTTAACTGCTTCCTGCCCGCGGTACAGTGAAATGAAGGACGGGCGGGAGCACTCTCGTTCTGATGTGCATGCACACCTGCGGGCGCGTGGCGATCGGTGGTGAGCTGTGTCCCTCGGAAACAGCGCATCACTGAACACGGTAAAGAGCCTATGATGTAGGCTCTTTACTATGTGATCAGCTGTGTCTAATTACAGCTGATCAGAGTAAATAGGAAATGCCGGTTATTGGCATTCCTCTCCTCACGCTGACGATGTGTGAGGAGAGGAGAGCCGGTAAACGGCATTCCTCAGCGGGGACATCTGCACTGACAATCTGGGAAAAAAGGCTCCAATAGTGCAGGTCAAAAAAGTAGGTTTATTATAAAAACCAACAAACATGAACTAAAAGTGATCACGGATAAAAAGTAATGTGGGGAGCGATGAACCTTGTCCAATGCGTTTCGTCCTACTAGGACATTTACAGGGGCATCTTAGACCTACTTTTTTGACCTGCACTATTGGAGCCTTTTTTCCCTCTACATACCCTGCTCGGATGTGAGTCTTTTTGGCTGTCCAATTTGGTCATTTGCGCTTCCAGTTTGGTTGATATCTATGAGACACCATCAGAGAGCCTGGACTCCTTCCATCGTTTAGGCGATTCACCCATTCTGATATCCATGCTTTACTGATTTGTTGTCGTGGACTCTTGGGTCCACCAGTCTCGGTAAGAGTATTCATTCTTATCCATTAGTGAAGATACACCATCTTTGATGTCCCATACACCTGCTCTTCACATTCATTTACCTAAGGATCACCACTTCTCATTTGTGGACCGTGATTGTGTTTCTTCAGGAGTTGATTCATGACATTGGACTAGTTGTATATTTCACTACATGGGACTTTTTGATTCATTTTGTTTTGAATGTTTATTATAATATTCATCTTTTTTTGTACACTCTTCACGGTTTAACAGTTTCTAGCGCTACATTTTCACTCATTTTCTCATTTGAATATTTGTCACATTCCTATGTAGCAGCTTTTTATAATTTTCACATATTTGTGTGTTGTTTGATTACCTCTTAATAGTTAGCGCAGGATTTTTTTCTTATTTCCACAGCGTTCCATGACCAAGCATGATCCCTTCCCTTCGGAGACTGGGCTGCAGGGCAGTATTCCAACATGATAACGACCCCAAACACGCCTCCAAGACGACCACTGCCTTGCTAAAGAAGCTGAGGGTAAAGGTGATTGACTGGCCAAGCATGTCTCCAGACCTAAACCCTATTGAGCATCTGTGGGGCTCCTCAAGCGGAAGGTGGAGGAATGTCTCTAACATTCACCAGCTCCATGATGTCGTCATAGATAAGTGGAAGAGGACTCAAGTGGCAACCTGTGAAGCTCTGGTGAACTCCATGCCCAAGAGGGTTAAGGCAGTGCTGGTAAATAATGGTGGCCACACAAAATATTGACACTTTGGGCCCAATTTGAACATTTTCACTTAGGGGTGTACTCACTTTTGTTGGCAGCGGTTTAGAAATGAATGGCTGTGTGTTGAGTTATTTTGAGGGGACAGCAAATTTACACTGTTATACAAGCTGTACACTCACTACTTTACATTGTAGCAAAGTGTCATTGTCACATGAAAAGATAGAATAAAATATTTACAAAAATGTGAGGAGTGTATTGACTTTTGTGAGATACTGTATATGTGATGTACACAAGAGGAGGAGGAGGAGGAGGATAGGGAGGACTCTGCATTTGGATTAGCCCTGGGCACCGCTGCAGCCATAGCTCAAAGTTGCCCCAGGGCAAGCGGTCTACCTGTCTGATCTTCTGACCACCTCCCCACGGCCCAACACGGAACAGGTGGCCACGGACCCTACAAGGACCGCTCACGGACACCAGTGTCTGTGTACGGACACCTTGCTGATCCGTGGTCATACCCTCCACACTCTTCTTCTGCATATATTGCCGCTGTCATACCCTTTGCACTCCTCTCCTACATGTATTGCCCACTGCCATACCCTCTGTGCTCCTCTCCTTTCCTGCAAATGCTGTCTACTGCCACATCCTCCATATACTGCTCATTATCATACCCTTTACCTTCCTCTCCTGCACCTACTACAAGCTTCAATACCCTCCACATTCCTTTCTTTTATGTACTGCCCATTGTCCAACCCTCTATGTTCCTCTCCTGCACATGCTGCCCGTTAAAACGCTTCTTTAGCATTGTTTGCATTAACTCTCAACCCTGTTTTTTTCAGGAGGAACATGGGCTCTTTTACTAGTTTAAAAATAATTTTACCTTTTCAAGAGTAACAAGTGGAATCAGTAACTGAACTGCTATTGTTTTTGCACTTGTGTTAACATCCTCTCAATTGACAATTGAGAAACCTTTGATATGTGATAATTGGTTGAACTGCAGGCTTATATGATTTTTCTTCTCTCAGAGATAGCAAGAAACTCACAATGGACATGGTTGCAAACAACCAGCCTGCACATTCACATGGCTCAGGAATTGGTGTTCAAATAAATAAATAAAGCAAACCAGTTGTGAGCTCCAAGGTGACTGAGTGTAGTATAGCTACACCACGATAGCAAAAAGCTAAATTATTGAGCAGGTAGAGTGTGTTTCCTTTATAAAATTTAAGCCTTCCTTTTTAAAGTACACCTTGTGGAATGTATTTCTGTTTGGCAATGTAACATCCAGGAATTGTCCTAAATTCCTGGTGAAAATTTGAATTTACTCCTTGCACCTTACTCCTTTTCAGTAACATCAGCTGTCAATAGTGTTTTTTGATTATCACACCAAAAAGCAACGTGTCCACCCCATATATGCCCCACGCTTTTGATGTCCTGCTTTTCCTTTATATTCTGAATAAAGTCAGGGATTATGACATTGGCTAAAAAGGACACACAGACAGTTTCCTCAGTGACCAGAAAGGATTCTCAGTGAATTAGACCTTTCTCAGCCTTGGGGGGGGTTCCACAAAAGATCTTGGAAAAAAAAAGCGTACAGCGATTGTCTTGTTTCGTGATCCTGGAAAGGGAAGAGGTCTTTAGAGCAGGGAGACCAACACTGAGCATGACCTGACACCACAGGAGGAAGACAATAAAGGGCCAAGGAGACTAACGAGAGGAAAAACACAGACAAAGAGTGGCACAGCTAGCCCTCAGCCGGACCACGCAGACCGCAGCGCTGCAACATTAACTGCCTCAGACATGTGAAGAATAAGTCAGGCGGAAAGAACCTGAAGCTTCCTTATGAAGCATTGTACCACATTATCTCTAAGATTTACCCATGGCTCCACAAAGACGTTGGAGGAATGAGGCTGGCTCCCTAAATGAAGAAAAATAACGATTAAATAATTGGAACGTGGAAAGGAGGGGCAAGGGGGAAAGTTCATTAACCATCTGCCTCCTTGTGTTCTGGGCAAGAAAGGAAAAGAAAGGAAGATAAACTCCTTAAACACTTTGCTTGCAAGGCGGTGTGCGATATCCTTTTAGTGGAAACACGTTAGAATTAACTTACCAAGAAGAGATCACTTCAGAGGGAACATAAAGCATCACATATGGCACAAATGGGCAAAACCCGTGTCCTTACCTGGGAACTAGTCATTGCCTACAATTAGAGTGTAGTGATGTCACTGTTTATAATAACTGAAAATATGGGACCAAAATCTTTTCTATTAGTTTTGGATAGAGTGGGGAATGATGAAAGCCCAACTAAATACAGTCTGGGGTCATCAAAGCAAAAAGTGTGCAAAGTCTCAATTTGTCTTCCCCTTGATATCATGCTGAAGAGAAGAACCCTAAAAAAATAGTCTTTCTACAAATGTCTTACACATCCTTGCTAAGTAAGTTATGGATTTTCCCAATAAGCAGGGATCATGAACTTCACGGATTGCAGAGCTATAAGTCTGACTCCGCAGGGATCGTATTGGACCTCTGCAGAGAGACTTCCACAGAGACCTTCTTCACAGTATGCTAGCAGGGCACATGGTTCTCTAGTCAAAGTGTAATGCCTTGTACACACGAGCAGAATTTCCATCGGAATAAACTCCAACCGGTTTTTCCGACGGAATTCCGCTCAAGCTGTCTTGCATACACACGGTCACACTAAAATCCGACCATGTTCTCTATCTAATTCCGTCAGAATTTCCAATGGAAAAAATTCCGATGGGGCATACACACGGTCGCAATATCAGATGAAAAAATTCCGCCTGACTTTTTCCATCGGAATTTCTGAACGTGTGTACGCGGCATAAGACTTTGCACAAATTTTGTTTTGATGCACCCAGAACTTAGCTGATTTAAACTTAGAGTTCTATCTGGACCTTAAAACCCCTGTCAGATTTTTTTCTTTATTACCTGTGGCCCATTTGATGGATTTACCCTTACTTCATATCCTGGTGATAAAACAGGAAGTAAGAAGAAAGGCCATTGTAGATAGTTGTCAGCTGAAGAGTTTACTCCTGTTCCATTTCCTGCGACAACCATAACTTTATCTCCTAATGACAGTGATCACCAGAATACATAGGAAGGGGACACAGAAAGCAATAATAAACAAGACTGGGTTTTAACCCTTCTACATGCTGTCCAAAGGGAAAAAAAGGTTTTCTTATAGATAAACTGTAAAGAAAACCCCAGGCATATATCCCTTTAAGCCTAGTACACACCACTAGTTTTTTTTTGTTCAACCTAGTAGGTTGAGCGAAAAAAAAAAACTGACAGCTCACATCAGAGCCACTGTACTAACAATTCAATGTTAGTACCGCAATCTCCCCTGCTGTGTTATTGTGTTCTGATAGGGGGGGCAGCCTCCCTGTCAGAACACTCGGTTCACCACTCTGTGCCAATGGAAAATAGGCAGCCGGTTGGCAGACTTTTTTTAGTCATGAGCCGTTGGACTGGCTGCCATACATATGGGCCAAATGTCAGCCGGCATTGGTCGGTTCAATAGAAACCGGCCGACACTTGGCCGTGGCATTTGGCCTGTGTGTGCTAGACTTTAGTTTGTTGATGTACCACATCAAAAGAATTGAATCTGCTCAGATAGTGTTAGTATTTGGCCTTTTACTGAGGTGCCATATACGAGTCAAATGTTTAAAAGGGTTTGCAGTAGTAATGTCTGCCTTTGAACCCAGTGAGTTGGAGGGGGAAGTATTTTGCTACGTGCAGAGAGAATTCTGAATGAATACCACTCATATGATGTTCAATGGAAATCCAAAGAGCAGACAGCAGGCTGCAGAAATCTTATGCTGCCGCTGGACTTTGTGCATTACTATTAGTGTAATTCAAGTATATATTGAGAAGTGACCCTTGTATAAATTGAAATACGTCCAAGGGAATAATAAAAAAAAAAGTAGTGGTAGTATGTACTTACTAGTGAGCATTTGCTGTATTTGGCTTTTGAACAACAACAACATGTAGTGTTGGAACTACCATAACTGTTTAATTGCATATTGCACTGTGTAATAATACCTGATATTGTATATTAAATGGATATGTGAGTCAGCCATTTTTAGGGGATCTTTGTCTTCTTAAGGCCCGTACACACGATCAGATTTTCCGACGGGAATTGTGAGATGACAGGCTGACATAGTTTGTATGCTCAATCGGACAATTGTTGTCGGATTTTCCGCCAACAAATGTTGGATAGCATGCTTTAAAATTTTCCGACAACAATTTTCCGTGTGTTGTCGGATTATCCGATCGTGTGTACAGAAGTCCTTTGGAAAAAAATCAAAAGTACAAACACGCATGCTCAGAAGCAATGCTAACCATAACACAACATTAGCAGAAGTTGTCCAACGGGTGGCGCTAAAGAGCCGAAAAACACGTAGTTTTGTGTTTGTTGGCCGACAATTCTTTGCCGTTTGTATGCAAGACAAGTTCATGGCCAACGCCCTTTGGACAAAAGTACTACGCTTTGTCTGCGGAAAATCAGATTGTGTGTACCAGGCTTAAGAGTTTGCATCTTGAGCTGACTTGTTGGATATTTCTAGGTTGAAATGAGTAGTGCTTGGCATATGATCCAGCTGTCTCTGCTTTGATAGAATTTTGACCAATGGTGGACCAATAAAAGAGAAGGTGTTTAACAAAATGCTCAATGTCTTGACCAAATGTTTGTGAACACCTGGCCATCACACCTTTATGAGCTTGTTGGGTATCCCATTCCAAACACATGGTAATTAATGTTAAATTACCCTCCTCCCTTATCATTACAATATCTTCCACTCTTCTAATAGGGATTTCCACAAGATTTTGAAATGTGTTTCTGGGTATTTGTGCCCATTTAGCCAAAAGAGAATTTAGGAGGTCAGGTACTAATTTTGGCAGAAAAGGCCGTGCTCAAATTCAGTGTTCCAATTAATCCTAAAGGGTTTCAATAGGGTTGAGGTCAGGACCTTGTGCATGCCACTCAAGCGCCTTCTGCAACACTTAACAAATCATGTCTGTATGGAGTTGGCTTTGTGGACAGCACCACAGTCATGGACCTTCCCCAAACTGTTACCACAAGGTTGGAAATTAGCAATCCTGATGTCTTGTCTACAGGTGTCTAACAGTCTAAACATGTACCAGAGCCAGTTATTATGTGATGCACAAGCCTCATATATTAAATTAAAAATATCCTTTTTCCTTCCATGACAAAGCCATATCTTCTTTAATTTGTGTCTCAACTGCTCCCCCAACTAAACCCTGCAGCTCACAGTGGGAGGGTTTATAGAGGCAGTGATGCCATTTCAGGAAGCAGTGGACAGGACTAGGTGTGTCCAGGTGATGACTGACAAGCTAAAGGCTAGTGTTTTAGTAGTGACAATGCTGACCGCCACATTCCCTGCAACATCATCTCAGCCCACAGTAGTGCCAGCAGGCACAGCCTACCTGAAAGTGAACAAAGCTCATAAGAAGGCTCTTCTTAGTGCAGTAATAAAACTTTAATGACAAGGAAGGGTTAAAAAACGCTTACAAGATGGAAGTGAAAAACAGGCATATCAATGAATCCATAACGTCCATCAGGATGCCTCCTGGGAGTAAAGATAGCTGCAGGTGGAAGTTTCAGCTGTCCAGTGGTGGTAAACACTGTCTCTGATCCAAGATAGAGAGCTGTGCTGTCAGGACCAGCATGGAATCCAGGCAAATGGAAGTGACGTCAGAATGGGCAGGACATGTTTCGGAGCATGCCCAGTCGCTTCTTCAAACCAATCTGATTTCATCTTGGATCAGAGACACAGTGTTTACCACTGCTGGACGGCTGGAACTTCCACCTGCAGCTGTCTTCACTTCCAGGAGGCATCCCGATGAACGTTATGGATTCATTGATATGCCTGTTTTTGACTTTCATCTTGTAAGTGTTTTTAACCCTTCCTTATTAAAGTGTTTTATTACTTCACTTAGAAGCGCCTTCTTCTCTGCTTTGTTTTTGCTATAGAGTGTGCTTCCCTCTTCTGAAGTGCTGCTGTGGTGCAATAATCACATTCCAAGAGCCAGTCATATACTGTTTGTAAGACCCCTTTGACACTGGGGCGGTTTTCAGGTGCTTTAGCGCTAGAAATCGCCTCTGCTAAGTGCCTGAAAACTGCCTCTCATTCATTCCAGTTTGCCTTTTCACACTGGGGGCGATGCGCTTGCGGGACGGGAAAAAAAGTCCTGCAATCAGCATCTTTGGGGCGTGTTGGGAGCGCTGTATACAGCACTCCCAAAATGCCCCTGCCAATTGGAATAAATGGGAAGCGTTTTCAAAGCGCCTTAAAAGCGTTTTGAAAGCACCGCAAAACAGGAGTTTTTAACCCCTTTTTTAGGGTTAAAAGCACCCTGCTAGCGGCCAAAAGTGTCGCTTAAACAGTGGTTAAGCGCCCATTAAACGAGCGGTGCTTTACCGCAAACGCAGCCACGGCCCCAGTGTGAAAGGAGTATAAAAGTCTCCTTGTTATCCAGAGCACCCTATTCTCCACACTTCTTTACCTGAGAGTGAAAATTCTGCTCTGATTTCAGGAGCAGTGCAGTATCATTGCCACCCTATCACAGGAAGCTGCATTAGGTGGACTGCACTGGCAGGATCAACAGGTATTTGTGGAATTTTGCAGGGTGACTAAGAGAAAGCTGTAAGTGCAGATATATAATTTAGCACAGCATTACATATTTTGTTTTTCAATAGATGGCATTAGTCCTAATTTAGCATGACCAGGGTAATTGATAATGTTAACATGTCTGTTCCATTTTCTCATAGAGATGTAATTTCACAGCGCTCCAGAATTAGAAACACTCCGATAGCTGATAAACAAGCAATGCTGGTTTTTCCACAATGACAAAGAGACGGAAGGAACCAAGTACAGTATTCCTAAACCTGCATGCTATACTGAAGTTGCTGTAGGCCCCTAGGACCCATATGTTGCTGCAATTACTAATACCTCTATGACTGGATGGATGTTTTATAAACATTGTTTTTTTAGCTTATTATGGGAAGCAAGATTTGAAATAATTATTTACGTATTACTGTTTTTTGTGGAAAAACACCAATTTTTTGCAAAACTTTACGCGGTATAAACCATAATGCCTGACTGCAAGTATTATTGCATACATGCCCCTACATATTTTGATGTAGATATACAGTTCTCTGAGTATACAGCCAGTTTTCAAGTAAGTTTCACTATGCTTGCTAATCTTTAAGTGGAGCTAATATTTGAAAATAAAATTGGAGGTAGAGATATTTTTCTTAAGAGTCCCTTTTGTTCAAAAAATTCTTTCTCTTAGCAAGTTTTTTTTTTTTCTTTGTACACTTTGGGTAAATTTTCAGCCAACTGTAAAATGCCATGAGTGGAACTGTGTGCTGGAAAAATGCAACTCCAATGCTCATGAACTGAAGTTACATCACCACTGCTCACTAAGTGGACAAAAAAGAAGAATCAATGAAGAAGATGTATGCAGCGGGAATATCAAGGCAATAGGAATCACAGAGCTGTCAGTTCTGGAGGAGGGAAAACTTAGACCCCTTTCACACTGGGTCGCTTTGCAGGCGCTATAACGCTAAAAATAGTGCCTGCAAAGCGACCTGAAACAGCCGCTGCTGTCTCTCCAGTGTGAAAGCCCTGAGGACTTTCACACTGGAGCAGTGCGCTAGCAGGACGGTAAAAAAAGTCCTGCTAGCAGCATCTTTGGAGCGGTGTGTATACCGCTCCTCCACCGCTCCTGCCCATTTAAATCAATGGGCACCGCGGCTATACCGTCAGCAAATCGCCTCTGCAGAGGCGCTTTGCGGTGGTTTTAACTCGTTCTCGGTCGCTAGCGGGGAGGTAAAAGCGGCCGAATAGCGCCGCAAAATTGACGGTAAAGCGCCGCTAAAAATAGCGGCGCTTTACCGCTGACGCTGTCCCCACCCCAGTGTGAAAGGGGCCTTAGAGTTAAAAAGTATCTCTAGGCTCCTTCAGAAAAAATTAAGTCAGCAGCTATGAATACTCTAGCTGCTGACTTTTACTATTAGGGCACTTACCTGTCCAGGCATTCAGCGGTGTCCTCACCTTTTTGAATTTTCTCTTTTTTATTGTTCAGACAAATATAAATGTAGCGCACAAACCCCTGTCTTTACCTGCATTTAATTAGGCTCCTCGCAGGCAGAGAGAGGCACACCGCACCACAAGCCCGTACCCTCCTGTATAAGGAGGTTGAGCGGTGTTAGTTTTCAGGCCTGCCTGCGGCTGGAGTTGAATCCTCCCGAGGACGATTCTCACCTCTACCTAGAGTAGATGCAAGTCTTTATTTTTCCCTAGTAATGTAACTGTCCACACCAACTGAAAGTCCAACTTCTATATTTATTTCTCACGGATAATAAATAGTCTCTTTAACAGCAGACAAGTTGGAACAAGACACAGGACAGCTTAGGTGGGAGGAGGTCCAGGCACAAACTCAAATGATTTCTTCAGACTGTTTAGGTTTCACAAACAGCTTTGGCGCACGATCTCTGCCACAGACCGTGAGGTTGGTCTCTGCCACAGACCTGGTGAATAAAAGTCACTGCCACTGACTTGGAGAACGGGTCACTGCCACTGACCTGGTGAATAGGGCTTTGCCCTATGAAGTCACTGCCACTGACTTGAAGCGAGTAGGGTCACTGCCACTGACCTGAAGCGAACTACCTTCTCAAAGTATTTGGCCCATGTCAAGGAGAAAACCATCCCTCCGGAGAGTTACCAGAGGCCCTCACCATCACCATGACTCTGTGCTGGGTCTTCGGAAAGGGTTACCTCCCTGGCCTTCTCATCTCAGATACGGGTCCCCTCGCAAGGCGGCACCCTGGGAGCTCTCGATCCCTAGCGGACCCCAGCCGAAGGTTTCTGGGCCCCAGACCTTCAAAATAGTACCTCACCCCAGACTGAAGGTGTCTGGGATGGAACAGGAACCAGGCCTCCGGGCCTCGAGCACCCGGAGATAACACGCACACCCACCCAGGCTGAAGGTGCCTGGACGCGGACCCCCATGGAAGATGGCCGCCCCCTCTTATACCCTCTTCCGACAGGCACAGCAGGTTCCCCGCCTCGCCGTACTACTGCCGAGAGGGGACAAAAAAGGCACAGCCTTGTATCAGTGGTTCAACCCTGGCCTACAGCAACAGCGCCACCTGTAGACCACAGGGAACTGCACACCAACACCATCTCCCATGAACAGAAATGGTCCATTAACCCTAACAATTAGTGTGTCTGAGCCTAATTACCACTCAGACACTTCCCCTAAATTTAACACCCCGCTACATAAACAAATACACATGATAAAAAGTCATATTCCTTTATCTACACTCTAAACATTATTCCCGTTACCCACGAAACCGTCCCACCAAGCAACCCCCCGAAGGAAAAAAAAAGGACCCCCCCTCTCCTCCTCGCCCCACTTCCATCCACCTTCATCAATTCCTCCAACTTCCCGACTCCCTGAATTCCCTCCATTTCTCCCATATATTCCGGATTATCTCCAGTGAGTCCTCTTCTATATGGATAGTTTCTTCTATGGCTCTTATCATTTCAACCCTTACAACCCAATCCTTCATGTACGGAACTTCTTGAGTCCTCCAGAAGCTTGGGATCAGACTTTTAGCTGCATTTAAAGGGAAAGGAACTAAGGTGTTCTTATATTGAGGAACAGTTTTCCTTGTATCGTGAAATAGATCATCCCAAGGGTTCTTCTGAATCTGTTCTCCTGTAATTTGGTACGTTGCTGCCAAGATTCCCTCCCAATAGGGTTGAATCTTTGTCCATTCCCACCAGAGGTGCACAAAGGTCCCCAGGGCATCACAGCCCCTCCAGCAAGTTGGCGGTCCTTCTGCCCCGATCCTCTGTGCCCTCTGGGGGGTCTCATACCATCTCGCCAGGAGTTTATAGCACATTTCCACTGTCTTTATGTCTCCTGAAGAAAAACAAGCTATTCTCAGAATTTTCCTTCTATGTTCCTCATCTCTGAGCAGGCCTATCTCCTCTTCCCATTTCCACAGATATACAGGGAATTCAGGTTCTGTTTTCTTGATTAGGATTCTATCAATTTTTGATATACTTTAATTTAACCTAAGGGGAGAGCAGAAAAGTTTCTCTATTAACCTCATGTGCCCGTTTCCCCGTAGCGGTTGTGGCAGTGATTGTGCAAAATGCTGTAGTTGTGTACCTCCATCTATCTACTGGCTTATTTCCCCATCTTTGTGTAATTTCCGCATAAGTGCAAATCCTATTGCCTTTCATTACATCTTGTAATTGTATTTCCTCTTTTTTTGCACATCTAGTCTTACCCTGGCTTGAAGTAGTTTGTGCCCAATATAGATGTTAGTGGTGAATAGTCCCAGCAGTGCAGTCTCCCTAAACCATCCCAAATCTTAAAAGTGCCCTCACCTGAGCCAATTTTTCAATCGGCTCTCGGGTGCTGCCGCCACCATCTCGGCTAGGGAAGCTGGCAGTGAAGCCTTGCGGCTTCACAGCCGGTTCCCTATTGCGCATGTGCAAAGCACGCATCGCTTTGTGAATGGCCTGGCTGCGGGGGAAGGAGGAAGTGGGAGCGGGTAACTGTAAAAAACAGGTACCCGCTCCCCCCACAAAAGGTGCCAAATGCGGCAGCTGAGGGGAGGAGGAGGCAGATAAGCGGAGCTTCCCCTTTTAGGTGGAGCTCTGCTTTAAGTCTGCAGTCATGTTTATGTATGCTCTACATGTATATGTGCACATTATAGCAGAAGCCCCTTCTGCCACACCAGTAAAGCCTTGAATATTTTATTACTTAAACCGCACAGCTTAAACCAAATTCAAATCTTCTTACTTAAATTAAACAATAATTTTGCATTAGGATAGATGGAGCCAAAGCCTTTAAGTGCCATTCAACCCAGACTATAAAAAACTCTCATTACATGCTCACAAAGCCACTAAAGCATTTGATATATGTGGAGTGAAATATAACTGGATGATCCTGCCTTCAGCTGTCTCTCCCATTTTCGCTGTGTCCCCATTGCAGCCTGAGATTGTGTAGACGTGCCGGTGACCTCTACGGAGCATGCTACAGTTTCTGTTCCTTTCTAAGCTCTTTGCTTCTCCCTCATTCTTATCTGAGCAGTACACATGACTATAGAGTCACACATGTGGGCGTATGCACAGTGGTAAATGGCACTCCTCTCCCTCCCTCCTCCTCCATGTCCTTCTATTGCTAAACACTACGGGGGGCAGGATGTAGTATGCGGATTGATTACATTCACTAAGAAGCTCACAAAAAGCTTAATTTTATTATAAATCAGTATTTAATATATCAAATGTAATTGCTAATACCTGTAAAGTAAATAAAGAGCCTTGGATGCGAGCCGCTGAGAGCCTGAACCAGCTGCTCCCGCCCCCCTCTACAGCCCAGCACTCCAGTGAGCGAGGAGGGGGCAGAGCAGACAGCGGTGACTAAAGCCCCGTACACACGATCGGATAACCTATGGATTTTCGTCCGATGGATTTGTCCATCGGAAATCCGATGAAACTGTTTTTCATCAGTCTTGGCCACACACCATCAGTCAAAAAACCGACCGTTCCAAACGCGGTGACGTAAAACACTCCGATGAGCCGATAAAAATGAAGTTTAATGCTTCTGAGCATGTGTCGACTTGATTCTAAGCATGCGTGGGTTTTTTAACCGATGGACTTGCCCATAGACGATTGGAAATTCCCATCGGTTTTTTATCCATCGGAAAATTTTAAAACAATTCTATTTTTTACAACCGATGGAAAAAAGACCGATGGGTACCATACACGATCGGTTGGTCTGATGAAAACCATCCATTGGACGGTTTTCATCAGTCAAACCGATCGTGTGTACGGGGCTTAACAGTCATCACCTCTCTGCTCATGGAGCTGTTAGAACCAAGCAATCGGCGGTGTTAGATCACTCGGTTCTCAGTGTTAGAGCTGACGGGGACAGATGCAGCATCATTGTGATGCTGCATTCACCTAGGTAAGTATGATTCTCGAAAAAAAAAAATCCTATACTTCTCTTTTTAAGAGTTTGGGATCTGATCCACTTGCATTTTGCAGAACCAGGAACTCCAGCACAAAGATTTTACAATGAGTGCCCCAGGTGACAGACGAAACTGTTAGTTGATTTAACTCTTCACCATCTATAGAGTTCTAATTTATCTAGACAAAACTTCTAAAAGTAAGCTGTGACCCATCAGCCCCTACAGATGATTATACAATGAAGAATCTAATTGTTCTGGAGCAAATTAGAACCTTAACTGTGTCTCTCTTTACCCAGAATTCACATCTTTTATTTAGTGCATGTGTGGTGATCTATGTACTCATTCTGAGGTTGTTTTTTTTGGTAGCACCTGTGCACAAAGGTAGCTCCATAAAGACATCATTTTATAGGTTGATGTGGAGGAATTCAAGTTACCAGCACAGAGCTCTGACCTCCCTAATTAACTGCTTGCCGATCCGCCGCAGTGCATATAGTGTGAAGGGACGGCTCCTACAACCACGGCGACATACCCCTACATCGCTGCCTTTTTCTGGGTTTCGGGGGCATGCGCCTGCCCCCGCCTGCCTACTCTCCTGTGATTTGACACAGCAGGAGTCTGTCAGCCGTCCTGGCCAATGATTCATGGCTAGGGCCTGTTGATCGGCTGTGTCCAATCGCAGCCCAGAGCCCTGTGCTGGTAAATAGCACAGGGCTCTATACGGAGGGAACAATCGCTTTGTTTCTTTTAGCCGCAAAGCAGGGAAAATAAACAAATCGATCTGCAGTAAAAAGCAGCACACATTACACATTGTTAGGCACACAATTAACCCCTTGATTGCCCCTAGATGTTAACCCAGTCCTAGCCAGTGTCATTAGTACAGTAACAGTGTGTAGCGGGGTGTTCCCCTTTAATGCAGAGAGACAAGAAGTTCCAGGTGAGAGGTGAGTCAGGAGGAAGTAAAGAGACATTATGGAAGTGAAAGCAGAGGAGAGAGAGACTACATCTCCCAGTACATCTTGCAGCACCCAGGGTGCATTGCTCCAGAACAGAGACTGCTGGGGCAGACTTTATAAAGGGGAGGCGGAGTTTTGGTCGGTCTCTTTGGACACCCCTCTCCGAGCAAGAGGATCTCTGTGCTGAACTGCTGTGTGCACAAGGCCTGAAGCCTGGGCCATGTGCTCCTTTCCAAAGAGCCCTCTGCCAGCCTAGCAGAGCCTTAGAGACATCTAATCCTCCTTGCTGCAGTACACCAGAAGGATTGAAGACTTGGATGTCGGTGGATTCCTGTTCCTAGACGAATCGATGGAGGAAACGGATTTGGACTTGTCCAGGTGGTGAGAGCTGTTTAAAGACAGATCCTTTATCTTTACTATTCGTTGGGATTACAAAGTTGTTCTTCAGGTGCACCACCGAAAAGATTGCTAGCGAATATTGTTTCACTGAACTTCCATTTAGATCAGTCAGGCCTGACTGCATAGGTAGACATTGCTGGGTGTTAGTCTACCCATGAGGGGAAGTAGCTGTAAAAGGGCAGCGCTAGAGTTGCATAGCAATACTTTATTATTCTGATTACTCTGTTTATCTTTATTACTGTTTATTGCAGGGATCTGCAACTTGTTATACTGTTGTTTATTTCTTGCCCATTAGCCTCAGTAAAATATCTGGGTAAAGTACATTTGGTGTCAGTTCCGCTTACTTTAATAGGAGTTTTAAAGTATATTCTGTGTATGTTTGTTATAGGACTGCATCACCAACAGTTGCGGTCACGCGGTCCTATCCCTCTATCACCAGCTGTGCCACGGGAGGTTAGAGCCGATTGCCAGGGGTTGACAGCAGTGCACTACAGGGCCCAAATCAATATCAGCGGCTCTCTTAACTGGGGGTAGCGCTACACGTGGGGGCTCGAGTCCGGGATCCTTGTACGTTGCACGCTGCAATCAAGCCGGTCAGAAGTACCAGCATGGACCCGCTGGCAATGTCACAGTGGTGCGCAGCGATTGGCGCCGATCCAACCGCGGCGGTAGTCATTGTACTCCCGGGGGAAAGATGGAAGGAAGAGGAGATAAAACAGCTCGTATTGTTACTGTCTCCGAGCCACAAAGCATGGGTGATGGATTTTAGGCCAGATCCAGTGATCTCGTTTACATACGCACTGGTAGAATGGAAAAACGAAATCCCAGAGCATTTTAAAAGTCAGAGTATACAAGCCATAGATAATCAGATCTATCACTTGATACATACGCTGCCAGTGAAGGAAGAATGGTTTCAGACACCAAAGCCATCACTCCCACAATTATCTCCACCACTATCCCCTAAAGCAGAAAAGCTTAAGGAACTATTAAGCCCGGGATCACCGCTGGCCGCTATAGGGCCTGAATTGTTGAATGCTCTAGGAGACCTTGTAATTAAGTGCCAGAAAAGCAGTACGGTGCATGTGGAGGCCGGTTACCGGAAGCTTAGCACCTTCTCAGGGAAGCTCCCCGTCCCTGCGGGGGAGGAAGATTTTGACACTTGGGTGGAACAGGCATTGCAGGCAGTAGAAGCATGGGAGGTGCCTGAGGCACAGAAGAGACAGCGAGTCTTAGAAAGTCTGAAAGGTGCCGCGGCAGAAGCGGTGAAGAGCTTCCGGTTTGGAAATGAAAACTGTACAGCTCAAGATTGCCTGGCCATGCTGCAGGAAGAGTTTGGTCAGCTGGAGAAGGTGTCAGAGATGATTTATCAAATTGAACACACTCTCCAGCAGCCGAATGAGAAACTGTCAGAATATGTTAGAAGGCTGAACAGGCAGTTATGCAAGATTGTACTGAAGAAGGGAATGCTGCCCAAAGATGCAGATGAAGCACGCATGAAGCAGATCATGAGGGGAGCGTGGCGCTCAGACCCGGTCTGGCTGCACCTGAAAACCTCAGGAGGAGGAATGTCACTAACCTACTCTGATCTAATAAAAATTATTAGGGACGAAGAGGCGCTGCAGGAAGATCAGCAGGTGGCCAAGGCGAATGTCACACCTGTACCAGTGTTGGTCCATTCGGTCAAGAGCCCAGAAAGAGATGCGGAGGTTGACACTCTGAAATCGCAAATGGCCCAAGTGTTGGAGATGCTGACCTCTTTGATGGAGAAAGATCAGAGAAGACGAGAGAAACCAAGCCCAAGAAAGGAGTTGTTCCCGAACACCTCAGCACCGGCCTCCCTACAGGACCGAGAAGAGGTGATTTGCTATAACTGCGGAGGGAGTGGCCACTTTGCTAACGTATGCTCCAGCCCAAAGAAGAAGAGAACAGATAATTGCAAGCCGGCGGGAAACTCCAAAGGGCCCCGGTGAAGGAGTCAACCGGGTGCCCATCATCTTCAGTGCGCTCCAAACTAAAAAAAAAAGGCCAAGAATGGAGGAGACAAAACTCCTAGGAGGAGGTATAGTACACCCCCACCAAGATGTACCCCAGAGGGAGGGGGCAAGACCCCTCAGTGGAAGTACAGCACCCCAAAGAAGGAACATCCACCTAAAAGGAACAATAACATCCCTCAGCGGGTTTGTGCCCCCATTGAGAGGGAGAAAGTCAATGCATGCCAGGCTCAGGAAAAATTAAAGTCCAAAAGGAGCAGGGCAAGGGTCGAAAGCCAAAAAAAAGAGGTGACCCCAGTCCGGCCATACCCAAAGGAACTGGTGGGCCCGTCTCCTACTGTGCCCATTCAAGTGGAAGGAGTCTATACTAAAGCTCTTTTGGACACCGGAGCACAGGTGACTTTACTATACCGGGACTTCTATGATAGGCACTTGAGTCATCTGCCTATCCAGAAGATAGAAGAGCTGGAGATATGGGGACTTGGAACCCAGAGTTTCCCTTATGATGGGTACCTGCCCATAAAGATGACTTTCGACCCATCCGTGGCTGGGAAGGCTGAAGTGTTTGACACCCTGGCAGTTGTGTGTCCCCGGCCGCCTGGAGCCAGCAAGATTTCCCTGATCATTGGGACAAACACGGATCTAGTCAGGAGACTCCTGACCCCTCTAGTGAAAGAGAGAAACCATTCAGCCACCAAAATCCATCCCATGCTAAAGACGGCCTACCAACGACTGGTCTTAGAGCAGAAGACCCCGGGAGAGGGGATAGGGAAGGTGTGGAGACTTGGCAGAGAAGGAGTAGTGCTACAGCCCTGAGAAGTAACCTGTCTTAGGGCCACTGTGAAGCTTTCGTGGGAACAACCTGGCCCCTTTGTCATGCTGGAATCAGACCCAAGGGAAGAGTCCTCAGGCCTGGAAGTGATACCAGAAGTGATTCCGTTCAAGGCCCTGAAGAAGGCCCATGGCAGAGTTCCGGTGAGTGTTAGGAACACTACGGGAGGACCCATGGAGATCCCTGCCAGAGTGTTGCTTGGTCAGGTGAGCCCTGCTGCCCCGGTCACTTGGTCCGAAGTCAAGGGGACGGGTGACGGAGGAGATGTTTGGGAGAAACTGTCCGTGGAAAACCCGAACCTACCCAGGGCTTGGAAAGAAAGAGCCAAGGCCCAGCTGACCAGGTGGGAGAAGATCTTTTCCGAAGATGAATTCGATGTGGGGTGTGCAAGAAGTGCCACCCATCGGATCCGCCTCCAAGAAGATAAGCCCTTCCGAGAAAGGGTCAGGCGGGTCCCCCTGGCAGATCTGGAGGATCTGAGGGAACAACTTGTAGAACTAAAGAAGACTGGTGTGATCCGGGAGTCTAGAAGTCCCTATGCCTCCCCAATCGTGGTGGTCAGAAAGAAGAATGGGTCGTTGAGGCTTTGTATCGATTACAGGACTCTCAACAGGAGAACCATCCCTGACCAATACACCACGCCAAGGATAGAAGATGCCCTACAAAGTTTGTCTGGAGCCAAATGGTTCAGTGTGATGGACCTCAAGAGTGGGTACTATCAAATCCCTATGCACCCAGAAGACAGGGAGAAGACAGCCTTCATAACCCCGGTGGGATTCTTCGAATTCAATAGGATGCCTCAGGGTCTGTCTGGAGCTCCTGCTACCTTTCAACGCCTTATGGAGAAGACTGTTGGAGACATGAATCTTATAGAAGTCCTTGTGTACTTGGACGATGTCATTGTCTTTGGAAGAACCTTGGAAGAACATGAAGCCAGGTTGGAGAAAGTATTGAGAAGACTCAGCGAAGAGGGACTTAAGCTTTCCCCCGAGAAGTGTCGGTTCTACCAGTCTTCTGTGAACTATCTGGGGCACATAGTGTCTGAAGAAGGGGTGGCCACAGATCCTGAGAAGTTGGAAGCAGTCACTTCCTGGCCACGACCCACCACAGTAACAGAGCTCAGATCCTTCCTGGGGTTCTGCTCCTATTATAGGAGGTTTGTGGAGGGGTTTGCTCGGATTGCCCGCCCGTTGAATGAATTGCTAAAGGCAGAAGGGGAAGAGGATGACTCAGGGCCCAGGAGGCCTGGTGAGTCAGTTCAAGATCAGTGGAACCCAAGGTGTGAAGAGGCCTTTCATGCTCTGAAGAGGAGCTTAACCACTGCCCCAGTCCTGGCCTACGCCGACCCTACCAGACCTTATGAATTACATGTGGATGCCAGCCATGAGGGTCTAGGTGGTGTACTCTACCAAGAACATGAAGGACAACTGCGACCAGTGGCCTATGTGAGCAGGAGCCTGACCCCCTCAGAAAAGAATTACCCCACTCATAAGCTGGAATTCCTGTCCCTCAAATGGGCGGTAGTAGACAAGCTAAAAGACTACTTGTATGGGGCAGAGTTTACTGTGAAGACAGGCAACAACCCCCTGACCTACCTCTTCACCACCGCGAAACTAGATGCCACCGGACACAGGTGGTTGGCTGCATTGTCTGGATTCAACTTCAGTCTGAAGTACAGACCAGGAGCCGGAAATAGGGATGCAGATGCCCTGTCCCGGAGGTCTCATGCCACGACAAATGACTGGGAAGATTGGACCCAAGTGGCACCGGACGGGGTGCGGGCCCTTTGTCAAGGGGCTGAATTCCAAGCCAGAGGAGGCTCCAGAGCAGAAGAAATAGGGGTTACCATGGTAGGAGTCCCCAAACACTATTGTGGGCTAACTCAACTGGAGGAAGACAACCTACCGAGACTGTCCAAGAAGGAGTTGAGGTGTGACCAATTGGAAGACCCCATGGGGAGATTGGTCCTCGAAGCCCTGGAGAATCAGGATCCCAACAAATTCCTACATCACCCCTCAAAGGAGGCTCGCCTGTTGAGGAAGGAATTGGACAGGCTACAGGTACATCAGGGAGTGGTCTACCGAAGGGGCCCCTCTGATGACTCAGAAGATAAGTGGCAGTTATTTCTTCCAGAGAAGCACCGAGAGACTGTACTAATTGCCCTGCATGACCATCATGGTCACCTAGGGGCAGAAAGGACCTTCCAGCTTGTCAGAAATCGGTTCTATTGGCCCTGCATGAGGGCAGAAGTAGAGGAGTATTGCCATTCCTGTGCACGATGCATTCAGAGAAAGACCCTACCCCATCAAGCTGCCCCAATGGGCCACTTACAGAGTCAAGGCCCAATGGATCTGGTATGCATTGACTTTCTCTGCCTCGAACCCGACCTGAGTGGATTGGGGAATGTTCTGGTAATAACCGACCATTTCACCCGCTATGCTCAAGCTTTCCCAACCAAAGACCAGAAGGCATCCACCGTGGCCAAGATACTTATGGAGAAGTATTTTGTCCATTACGGACTACCACAGAGACTCCACTCAGATCAAGGAAGGGACTTTGAGAGTCGGTTGATCCAAAGACTTTTGGATTCATTAGGAATAAAGAAGACCAGAACCACGCCTTACCACCCACAAGGAGATGCTCAGCCGGAGAGATTTAACCGGACCCTGCTCAACATGTTGGGAACCTTAGAAACAGAGAAGAAGCAACACTGGAGTCAGCACATATCAGCCCTAGTACATGCCTATAACTATACCACAAGTGACGCCACTGGCTACTCCCCTTATCGACTTATGTTTGGGAGAGAAGCAAGGCTACCTGTGGACCTGGCCTTTGGCACTTCTATAGACAATACCTCAGCTACATCCCACAAGGGATACGTGGACAGACTTAGACGTAGCTTGCAGGTGGCCTATGAACAAGCCCAGGCGGCTTCGGATCAAAGGGGGGCCCGCAACAAGAGAAATTTTGATCTGAAGGTTCGAGTGCAAGATCTGCAGCCCGGGGACCGAGTACTGCTACGCAATCTGGGGGTCCCTGGAAAACACAAGCTTGCCGACAGGTGGAGATCTGAGCCCTATGTTGTCTGTAGGAAGTTGCCCGGTTTGCCTGTCTACAAACTAAAGCCAGAAGGAAAGGTGGGTCCACTGAAGACGTGGCATCGGAACCACCTGCTCCCACTTGCTGAGGCAGTCAGAATACCTCCCGTGAGAGACTCCCCTGAACCGGCCTCTATCCTGGATATTCCTAGGCCGAACACTCGGTCCCAGACCTCTCGAGCCAAAGATGGGGAGGCCTCCCAATTGAGTACAGAAGAAGGTGGAGAACTGGACTGGCTGTGGCCTCCCTCGCCTCTGGGAACGTCCGCCATAGATCTCCCAAATGGAGGGGATACCCCAGATGCAACGCTGAATCCGGAGGCTACTGAATTCATACCCTTCAGTCCCTCAGCTGATTACTGGGAAGATGTTCCTGACACTTGCGCAGAGGAGGACTCTAGAGATTCCATACGTCAGTCGACTTCTGAATCAGAGGTTCCAGAACCAGCAATGTTACCTGAACTTACTCCTGAAGAAGAGCCTGTGGTGCCAGAGTCAGAAGCACCAAGAGAGCAGAGGGCTCGCAGAGTCATCAGGCCTCCCAAGAAACTAACTTACCCCCAAATGGGGACGAGCTCAGAGGACTCTGTTGTAACGGCTAGGAGAAGTGTTGAACAACCTGATCCTTCCACCGTCCATTTGGTGGAGGGCAACCCCAGCTCACTCTCTGGCACAGTTAGGCAGGCCACTCATGGTAGTGTGACCTGTGGGCAAGAGAGTTCCATCCCAAAGTTTTGGTGGGAATTCCCTATGCCAACATCATGCTCGACATTGTCCAAAATGGTAAACAGTATTTGTTGAAGTTTATCTTTGGGGACCAAAGAGTTCAAGTGGGGGGAGTGTGTAGCGGGGTGTTCCCCTTTAATGCAGAGAGACAAGAAGTTCCAGGTGAGAGGTGAGTCAGGAGGAAGTAAAGAGACATTATGGAAGTGAAAGCAGAGGAGAGAGAGACTACATCTCCCAGTACATCTTGCAGCACCCAGGGTGCATTGCTCCAGAACAGAGACTGCTGGGGCAGACTTTATAAAGGGGAGGCGGAGTTTTGGTCGGTCTCTTTGGACACCCCTCTCCGAGCAAGAGGATCTCTGTGCTGAACTGCTGTGTGCACAAGGCCTGAAGCCTGGGCCGTGTGCTCCTTTCCAAAGAGCCCTCTGCCAGCCTAGCAGAGCCTTAGAGACATCTAATCCTCCTTGCTGCAGTACACCAGAAGGATTGAAGACTTGGATGTCGGTGGATTCCTGTTCCTAGACGAATCGATGGAGGAAACGGATTTGGACTTGTCCAGGTGGTGAGAGCTGTTTAAAGACAGATCCTTTATCTTTACTATTCGTTGGGATTACAAAGTTGTTCTTCAAGTGCACCACCGAAAAGATTGCTAGCGAATATTGTTTCACTGAACTTCCATTTAGATCAGTCAGGCCTGACTGCATAGGTAGACATTGCTGGGTGTTAGTCTACCCATGAGGGGAAGTAGCTGTAAAAGGGCAGCGCTAGAGTTGCATAGCAATACTTTATTATTCTGATTACTCTGTTTATCTTTATTACTGTTTATTGCAGGGATCTGCAACTTGTTATACTGTTGTTTATTACTTGCCCATTAGCCTCAGTAAAATATCTGGGTAAAGTACATTTGGTGTCAGTTCCGCTTACTTTAATAGGAGTTTTAAAGTATATTCTGTGTATGTTTGTTATAGGACTGCGTCACCAACAGTTGCGGTCACGCGGTCCTATCCCTCTATCACCAGCTGTGCCACGGGAGGTTAGAGCCGATTGCCAGGGGTTGACAGCAGTGCACTACAGGGCCCAAATCAATATCAGCGGCTCTCTTAACTGGGGGTAGCGCTACAAGTGTAAAGTATATTGTTAGTACTGATCACTGTATTAGTGTCATTGGAAATGTCAGTGTCAGATTGTCCGCCACACTATCACAGTCCCACTAGAAGACGCTGATCACCACCATTACTACTATTATACTAGTAGTATAACAAAAATAAATAAATAAAAATGCCAGTAATTACAGCGAGTAAAATAAGTATTGACCACATCACCATTTTTCTAGGTCAATATGTTTCTAAAGGCACTATTGACATGAAATTTCCACCACATGTCGGTAACAACCCATGCAATCCACACATACAAAGAAACCAAAACAAATAAGTTCAGAAATTAAGTTATGTGTAATAAAATGGAATGACACAGGGAAAAAGTATTGAACACATAAAGGGAGGTGCAGAAAGGCATCTAAAGCCAAGACACCAGCTGAAATCTATCAGTAATTAGAAAACGCTCCTGCCCCTTGTCAGTGCAAATTGATATCAGCTGGTTCAGTCTCAACTGATGGCCTATAAAAAGGTGTCTCATTACCAAGGTGTCACACAAGAAACATCTCACGATGGGTAAAAGCAAAGAGCTTTCTCAAGACCTTTGCAACCCTATTGTTGCAAAACATACAAACAGCATTGGTTACTGAAGGATTTCTAAACTTCTGAATGTTCCAGTGAGCACTGTTGGGGCCATAATCCGGAAGTGAAAAGAACATAATTTCACCATAAACCGGCCACGACCAGGTGCCCCTTTCAAGATTTCTGACATAGGAGTGAAAAGAATTATCAGAGGAGTTGTCCAAGAGCCAAGAACCACTTGTGGAGAGCTTCAGAAAGACCTGGAATTAGCAGGTAGAATTGTTTAAAAGAAAACAATAAGTAATGCACTCAACTGACATGGCCTGTATGCACGCTCACTGCGCAAGACTCCATTGCTGAAGAAAAAGCATGTCAAAGTGCATTTAAAGTTTGCTGCACAACATTTAGTCAAGCCTGTGAAATACTAGTAGAGTATAGACTGGTTAGATGAGACCAAAATTGATCTCTTTGGATGCCAGTTTGGAGGTCAAATGGCACCGCACATCACCCCAAAAACACCCCCATACCAACAGAGAAGTTTGGAGGTGGGAACATAATGGTGTGGGGCTGTTTTTCAGCATACAGTACTGGGAAACTTCATATCATTGAAGGAAGGATGAATGGAAAAATGTACCAAGACATTTATAATGATGAAGATGAAACGAGGGAGGACATTTCAGCAAGACAATGATTCCAAACACAAAGCCAAGGAAATTGATTTCAAAGAAAGAAAATAAAGCCAACAGAATCTTATAGAAAATCTATGGAAAGAACTAAAGATCAGAATTCATAGAAGAGGCCCATGGAACCTTCAAGATTTGATGACTGTTTGTGTGGAAGAATGGGCAAAAATCACACCAGAGCAATGCATGCGACTAGTTTCTCCATACAGAAGGCGTCATGAAGCTGTCATTACCAACAAAGGATTTTGTACGAAGTTTGCGTGTTCAATACTTTTTTCCTGTGTCATTCCATTTTATTACACATAACTTAATTTCTGAACTTATTTAATTCGGGTTCTTTGTATGTATGAGTTGGATGGTGAAAATTTCATGTCAATAGCACCTTTAGAAATGTATTTACCTAGACAAAATGGTAACGTATTCAACACTTATTTTACCTGCTGTAATGTATACCAGAGTTTGTAGGCACTATACCTTTCACGCAAACCAATTAATATACACTTATTGGGATTTTGTTTTCTACCAAAAACATGTAGCAGAATACATTTTGGCCTCAATTAGGCCTAAATTTGTTTAATCTTTTTTTTATTTAAACACTTGCCGCCCGCCCACCGTCAAATGACGGAGGGATAGTGTGGCTCTCGTTCTGGGTGGACGTCATATACTACAAATTACTTATTTACAACATTTACTGACAGAAACAAAAAAAAAACTTTTTTTCTTTTCTGAATTTTTTTCTTTTTTTTTTCTTTAAGTAAAAAAAAAAAAAACCTAGCAGTCATTAAATACCACCAAAAGAAAGCTCTATTTGTGTGAAGAAAATGTTAAAAAATGTATTTGGGTACAATGTTGCATGACTGCGCAATTGTCATTCACAATGCGACAGCGCTGAAAGCTGAAAAATGGCCTGGGCAGGAAGGGGCTGAAAATGCCCAGTATTGAGGTGGTTAATATGGTTTATAGCAGAAAGTAAAAAGAAAAAAAAATGTATCAAACTTTTCAGTCTTTTTTCATATATAGATGATTTTTGTGCTTGTATTAACCATATTACAAATCACTTTAAATTGTATGTTTACCAGACCAAAAGAAAGCAAATAAGATAAGTTCATTGTTGGGGTTTTACATACACTTTAACAACACCTGCACAATTGTAATGAACAAATATGTAACTGCTGTCTTGAATGTATGGCCAACTGAAGGATGGGGATGGTTACAGAAAATGCACGTCCAACTGTATCCTTGCATTCAAGCGTTTGAGTTTGGTCCCTAATATTTGAGTTTGATCATAAGATATTGTAAGAATTCTTTTTTTGCTAAATTAGACTTGGCCAGCATGGGACTCTTCCAAAGGTTGATGTGGATTTGCAGGATACATATAAACCAAAGCCCAGCAGGGAAGGCTCAGCCTATAGTCTTCCAACAAATGGCAAGCCGCATTATACCTGCACAAGTGTAAATGTGCATGTCAGAACTGCTTTACACATCCTTGACCAAGCATCCATTTTACCAGGTGGACAGAGAAAGGAGAAGGAATGATCTCAGTTTAATTGAACTATAATTAGCAAATTGTTAAAGTGGATAGCTGTAAACTAAGATGGGTTGTTGATATGTGAGGTTATACCCCCAGGAAAACTAACTTCAGGCCCTGGTCTGACCTGAACAATAGAAATCGTTTAGCTATCTTGTGCAGATACCTGGGATGTTAATGATTCAATTACTATTCCTAACTACTAATAATATAAACAGCAGTGGTCCTTACTGTGGACAGGCTTTAATGTACTTGTGTCAATTTCCTGCCCCAAGTCATCCTTCAAATGCAAATTGGCTCCTGTTGCTTTGTTGCCTGTCCTGAACCTTAAAAATGTTTGAAGACATGGTTTCTTTTTTTTTATAGAAAAACAAGCTCACAATTTTGAAGAAACACATGTTTATAAGCCAATTAAACACTGACTAGACTTGCCAATAAAGCAAAGGCGAACCAATGACCCTAGAGCTACAAACTGAATGTGCATACTGATGAGAAGAAAAGTGGTTCTTTGTTGTAGTTTGTCCATTTAAAACTATTGATCATATTTATTGAAAGACTGTTTGTACTGAGGAATATGTGCCAAGAACAGTACATTCCAGTGTTGGCACCCTGGTCCTGGTATCTTTTGCTCCAGAGGAGTTGGTTTGCACTGAGGATCCTTGTGAAGGAGAGGTTACATTTACATAAGGGATGGTTAATTAAATGGTTTTAGTAGGGTTACACTTTTAGGTTTAGGGGTTATAATGTAAGGCAGCCTTTCCCGACCTTTTCGGCACAGAGGAACCCTTGAAAAAACTTTCTGCTGAAAATTACTACAGGTATATCTACAACTCATTAAACATTAGTGTGGTGGTCAGTGGGAAGAATGCTCCTTACATTTGTGGTCATTGGGAAGAATTCCCCCCTTACAAATAGTTATAAAGATCAATGGTGTCAGCGGGAACTTATCTGAGAGGCAGAAATTACTCATTGCTTAAGGAACCTTGTGTAAACTCTGGAGGAAGGGAACCCTAGGGCTCCATGGAACCCTAGTTGAGAATCCCTGGTGTAAGGTTTGGTTTAAAGGATCAGTCAACCCAAAAATGATATTTCTATATAGTTCACAGGTTTGCACGCCTGCTGTGGCCATTATGCCTAAAGCATATACAAAGCCAGAAGTAGTCTGGGTGGACCTACTTTCAATCCAGCAATGCTGGATGTCAGAGACCCAGCGCTGCTGACACACACTTCCGGGTGTCAGCAAGGAATGTCTGCTCTCCAGGTGCTAGTGCGCATGCGCGGACACTTAGAATGGGCCGAATTGGACTCAGACCGCGCGCACGCAATGCGCGCGCCTATGCGCAAAATGCGTGCGCCCATGCGCATGCGCGCGCCTCCTCCAATCCCGGCGCACGGCGCCCTATTTAAACCAGGTTCACCTGAGTGTCAGTGCTGGATTGTCTTTCTAGCTAGTACCTGTGTCCCTGTCTGAGAACCTGCTTGTTTTGACTGATCTCCTCCTGAAGACTCCTGGCTTGCTCTTGATTACCCTTCTCGGATTCCCCTTGCCTGTTCTTCTGCCTGCCTGTTCCTCTGACCTCGGCCTGGACTTTGACCACGATCTTGCCTCACGGTCTGTACCTCTCCACTAGCTTGCTGCTGAACCTCTGCCTCCGCCTGTCGACCCTTTGGATCTTCCCTGAACGGATCTGACGCCTGGTTTCCACCACACCTGTGCCTGAAGAGGGTTCCAGTGGCTCTACCAGTTCTAAGAGGCACCCGCACCTTCTCGTGCCCCTGCATTCCCTGTTCCCACCTCCAGGGGGTACGGGGACCGGGATCGTGCGAGAGGCTGCCCCCACTACCCCGGCTCCGCTGTAGGTACGTGA
This sequence comes from Rana muscosa, assembly GCA_029206835.1. Taxonomy (NCBI): domain Eukaryota; kingdom Metazoa; phylum Chordata; class Amphibia; order Anura; family Ranidae; genus Rana; species Rana muscosa. Next base: position 169,867,525 of record CM055119.1, on the reverse strand, counting down.
CACTGGGTTTATGAGAACAGCACCAAAGAAGGAGTACTGCAGTAAAAGTTGCTATTTTTGATTTAACCAATGCTTGGCAATGGATTTAAAAAAACAAATCCCAACAAGCTAGAGTTCTGCCTAAAAGTTTAAACTTAGGGGTTAAGGTTAAATTTAGGGAAGGTTAATGTTAAAGCATAACTAAAAGAAAACCTTTATTTTAGATAGAGTGGAGAGCGATTAACAACTACTAGTTTTGTATTGCTATCTGTGGCCCTAGAAGAGAGATTTACCCACTCCTTTTGTCTTGTTTACTGTTATCTCCAAGAGGTATGCCGCGTACACACGACCGTTTTTAATGTCATTGAAAAAAACAAAGTTTTTCTCGACGTGATTCTTCTCAAGCCTGCCTTGCCTACACACTATCATGAAAAAAATGCTAGAGCAAAGCGCGGTGACGTATGAAATGTACGACGGCACTATAAAGGGGAAGTTCCATTTGGATGGCGCCACCCTTTGGGCTGCTTTTGCTGATCCTCATGTTAGTAAAGTTTGGTGAGAGATGATTCACGCTTTTCAGCCTCGTGCTCTTCAGTCCGTTACAGTGGGACGAATGTGCTATCTCCATTACGAACGCTTGTTTTACCAGAACGAGCGCTCCCGTCTCATCACTTGCTTCTGAGCATGCGCGTTTTTTTCACGTCGTTAAAGCCTACACACGCCCGTTTTTCATGACGAGAAAAACAACGACGTGAAAAACTAGAGCATGTTCCAAATTTTTAATGCCCATTTTTCACATCGTGAAAAATGCTCTGGAGTCTACACATGATCGTTTTTAATGACCAAATTAAAAAATGGCATTTTTCTCATGAAAAACGATTGTGTGTACGCGGTATTAGCCCAGGTTCACACTGGGCTGCGGGAATGAAGCTGTGCGAGTTTAGCTGAACTCGCACAATTTCACTCCCGCTTGTTTGTCCCGATTTCGGCCGCGATTACAGAGACAAGCTGTCACAGCTGGATGCCTACAGTAGTATTGCCAGCGCAGTGGACAGGTGGGGGAGAGAATGGAGGGTTCGGGTGGCCACGTTTCTGGATTGTGGGACAGGTGAGTGTCTTTCTGCACACACTTGTGGAATGGCGACAAACTACGGTACCTAAAAATCTCCATAGGCGACGCTTTAATTTTTTTTTTTACGGTTACCAAGTTAGAGTTACAGAGGAGGTCTAGTGCTAGAATTATTCCACTCGCTCTGACTATCACGGCGATACCTCACATGTGTGATTTGAACACCGTTTACATATGTGGGCGTGGGCGTGGCATGAGTATGTGTTTTCTTTGCTGCGCGAGCTCGCGGGGACAGGGGCACTTTAAAAAAACATTTTTTTTCTATTTATTTTATTTCTTTTTTTTACATTGTGTTTAAAAAAAAAAAAAAAAAAATGTTTGATCACTTTTATTGCTGTTACAAGGAATGTAAACGTCCCTTGTGACAGTAATAGGTGGTGACAGGTACTCTTTATGGAGGGATTGGGGGTCTGAAAGACCCCCAATCCCTCCTTTGCACTTCAAAGTATTCAGATCGCCAAAATCGTCGATTCTAAATACTGTCATTTTTTTTAAAACTGGCGCCATTGGCAGCCGAGTAAAGCGGAAGTGACGTTGTGACGTCGCTTCCGTGTTTACATACAGACTGGAACGAAGCCGACGCATCGTTCCAGTCTGTCTCTAGCCGCTGGAAGTAGCGGCTCGCGGATCAGGTCTCCCGGTGGGATGGGAGGCCGGTCAGAGATTGTGGATTGTGCAAACGTGCTCCAAATAATAAAGTGCAATCGTGCTCCGAACTTCTAGGCGCATCACATACCCCTCCTGTGTCCCCACTTACCAAAAAGAATGGACCCCTGGCTTTTCAGTCCAGGAGTCAATCAAGCTTATCTTTGGCCATATCCTTGAAGGATTCTCCACAATTCTTCCCCACTCGTGATGATCATAAGGTGAATATGGCACCAAAAAGTAAAGGAAAGGCTAACTGTTAAAAACTGCTTTATTGAGCAAAGTGGATAGGTGCTTACAGACTGGCAAAATTGATCTTGCATGAGGCATTGCAGTGAAAAACAGATGGGAAACACTGCATCCAGTGTGCGTTCCACCGAAACCGTAAGTGACGTCGTTTGGACTTGAAAACCGTAAATGACGTCATTCTCAATAGTCTCTGGAAATCGTACCGACTTGGAAATTGAATTCAACCGATATATGTGTAGCACACCGACCCGATTACTACTGCCACTCCCACTTGCTTGCAGTCGGGCACACCTGCTACTTGCCCGGTATCCCCCCTTTGGTTAAACAGGAACGAGCAGTGTTATTGTTTGGGCCTCGTAGCAAATTACCTCTCTCGAGTGGATCCTTTTCTTTCTCTTTCTCAGTTGTCTAGGTAGTAGTTCCTTAGAATAACACCAATGTCCACACAGGAATAAAACCTAAGCAGTAAGGTTTTATTCTTTTATCTTTTCCAATAACTTGAATAGAGTGTAAGAAGATGAGAAAAGTAGGGGGTAAAGGTTCAGGCACGCAACACTTAGAGCACAGTGTTAAACTTTCGTCGTCACTCAAGCCTGAGTGAGTATTGCTCACCCGGATAGTCCCTTTGAGCGCGGTCCTAGCAGCCGGGATGGAGCACGAATCAATCTTTTCCTTTCCTGAGTATCTAGGGATACGATCGGGGAATTCTCTGCCACAGAATCTAAGTCCCCAACCTCCCAGCCAAGCAATACTGAATAAGAACCTCTGTGCCAGACCAGCGTATTGCAAGCTTTGTAACTTTGAAGATGAATCCCTCTTTAGGCGAGTTTCCAGGCCTCTTCCCGAGACAGCAGTATCGTTGCTAGTCTCCTCCAGGACTGATCCTCCCCTGGTCTTCTTTCCTAAAGTTGGGCCCCCTAGAGGTGGGCAGCCTGGGATCCCTCTCTGAAGTGTAGGCCCCAGCCAGCAGAGCCGGGCCTACCATGAAACGAAGCAGCCTCTGGATGAAGGTGCCCGAGGCCCAAACACACTCGCACACCTTGTGCCATACGGGCCACGAGGTGCACACCCAGGACCAATGGGTCCCCTGGAACTCTCCTCACCCCCAATGGCATCTGCCCCTTATGTACCCCCTCCCAGCATGCCCATCAGGCCGACCACGCCCACTGCACGGCTGCCGAGAGAGGACACCCATGGTGCTGTGATACCCCTCACTGGTCCAACCTGAGCCGGTGGTGACAGTGCCACCCACAGGCAACAGGGAACACTACTGTCAAGCAGCATCACACCCAGAGCAGAAGCATTAAAGAACTTAACAATTGGTCTGAGCCCAACTACTGCCTCAGACTACCCCTAAATTTCCACCTAGAGTCCCCAAATATTGGGAGGGGCGCTACATATGTTTGAAAATACACATTTTGGCTCAGAGTACCATCTTTTACTTGAAGCAGGGCAAAACTTACCTTTACTTCAATGGTCCCCATCCTTTGCCGGCATCTTCTGCTGGGTGCCAGTCTTGATTGGGTGGCTCGGTCAGTTTACATGCCGGAGCACGCTGTAAGCAGACAGGTAGGTAGGTGGATTTTATGCAATGTCACTTCTGCAATAAAGAGCCTGCCAGGTCGCAGTTTGTGACAACATTGAACTTTAATTAATGCAATGGGACTTGCATGGGGTATTTTCTACACCTGTAGACAGTCTTTGCACCTAAAGAAAAGTCCATGCTAACGGTAATGGGGAAAAAATAAATAAAAAATAGACAAAGAAAAGCAAAGAAAAGGCTGTTTTTTTTGTCTGATTACTTGTTTAATTTAAGATTTCTTTACAACGCCAAAGGTTTGATGAATGTAAACAGAGAAACTTGCTATCGTTACGGAACAGTACATAACAGTAAACTTTGCACATACAAGAGTAAATGTGAAAGGATGTTTAAAAGAAACATATACACAAAATAAAACTTTACAGCTAAAATTAGAGATAAAGTCAGGTCTCCAAAGTGATAATCTCCAAAGATCAGATCCGTTCATTAAATGATAAACATTTCCAAGAAATAAAACTTTTTCTTAATTAAGGTTAAATTACGTGCATGTTTTCTTTGCCTTTTTACCATTACTGTGTTTATCACTTATACGATTTCACATGTATCAGGCAGTGAGAATGCTTACAGTTGCTGTACAAGTGTACAGGGAGCAGATGGCAGACCGCAATTATTTTGACTTGACTGAGGTTCTTCATTTAAAATAATAATATAAAAAGTGGACCTAGCATTAGATTTTTTTATTTAAGTTCAGTTTCTTGCATGCTAAATAATGTGCAGGTATAACACAGCTATTTATTACTTCTTACACAGATCAACGTACTCCCCTGATAATGCCCTCATCTGCTTTTCTCTCCAGAAGAATGGAGCCATCTTTATTTTATACATCAACCAGGGTGAGCATCTGACACAGATCAACTCCTGTTGCGGTCTCTTACCTTGTGACTTTCTCTAAATCTACAATGTTGAATTCTGATCCCTGGGAGAGAGGGGACTGGGGTAATGCTTCCTCCTAAAGATAGATGACATTGTCTACGGTAAGTCCTGGCAAAGTCACCAGATTGTAGCTCAAGGATGGCTTTTTACTGTTCCCATGTATTGTGACATATTAAAAATGTAGTCTTGTCTATATTCCCATCACACACGTTCCTGGAATGAAGGCTCATCAATAGTGGGTGCTGTAGTGACTACCAGCTGGATGCTGGAAACATCAGATAAATGCACATATTCGCCAGCACACCAAGGGGCCTCAAATATCGTTGAAAGGCTTTTATTGTAGAAAGATCACATCACAAGAACAAGTGCAAAGTTTCGGAGCCACACAGGACCACTTCTTCAGGCAGGTGATGCCTGACGAAGTGGTCCTGCGTGGCTCAGAAATGCGGCAAAAGCCTTTGGACGATATTTGAGGGTTGCTAAATTATTGAACAGTCCATTTTAGTTGTGATAAACAGGCAACGGAAGACTGTACTTTTGTGGTTCACCCTTTCTGTTACTAAGAACTCACCAGCTTTAGTCCTGCTTTCTGATACAGGTTGTCAAGCACTGTGTTGGTCTAACAACCTGCCGTGATCTGCCTTCTTGAGAAGGTTACAGGCTTCCGAGGTTAGTTAAAACTTAAGTTTGGTTACATTTTTTGTAAAAAATCAGCACAGAGGACGGTACTTACATTCAAAAAGAAGTGCCCCTTGTTAAGAACGGTTGTGACCTGTCCCAGCCTTGATATAACAATGACATGCCTTCAGCCCTTATTTGTGTAGAAAAAAAGATAGGAGTCGGAATGAGACTTTGAATGAAGCATGTCAAAGAGAAAATATCTGGTTGTTTAATGAAAAAATAAATTTAATTTAATTCAATGCAATTTCACAGTCCCAAATAATAGTCCATGGTATTAAAAATATATTAATAATTAATGATATATACTGAATAGAGTAATCACACATGATTTACATAATAATATTCATATACAAATATTTTATATAATTAATCAATGGACATGATGATAGTCAGTGCAGAATAAATCAAACAATAAACATGATTGATACAGTTAATACAGAAGTGGATACATAAGAATACATAATTTGGGCATCCATTAGTTGGAAACTCAACGCGTTTCATGGCTTATAACCAATCATCAGGAGTCAGATGCACATATATACTGAAAAAAGTTAAAAAAATAAAACATCTGTTAGTATATGGAACCCTCTATGTAGGTGAGAAGTAAGTAAAAAGAAACAGCCGGTTTCAGTGGTACTTACAAAACAGCCCACAGGTAAATCACAGCTTCCGCCAGCCTGAATCCCGGAAGTGACGACACCATCACATTACGGAGCCTCCGCGATCCCCGTCCCAGCCGCCGGCCAGTGCTGTACACATTCAGTGCAGACAGGACTGCTACAGGAACCAGATCTTCACCATCAGCCCGTGATGCACACACTCCACCAGGACTCATGCAGATGAAACAAGTTTAACCCCTGACATGCCTGATTGCCTCTACCCACATGTGAGTGTTTTTAATCCCTATATATTAAAGATGTTTTAAGCATGCTGCACTTAGAGGGCACCGTTCTCTTTCTTTTCATTTGTTCTCAGAGCCTCTTCTAGCTTTCTGGACTGGCAGCCATCTACCAACTCAGCAACCTTCTTATATACCTCCTTACATGGACTACATACCCTATATTGACTTATAGTGATTTCTACTCCCTCCCTGCCCCTTCACCTTCCACTGTTTTATTTTTATCTATATTTGTTCTTAGGTAGCTATATCCAGAGTGCGCCATATCAACCCACTGTTTGTTAAATCACAGCTCCTAGATAGGGTTTAACGGGGGCCTGGATTATGTCGTCTCACCTGGGGTTGAGGCAGAGAACATCCCGCAAAAAGCTGAATTCAGGACCAGGGGAGAGCAGCAGCCAGAAGTCAAGCTGGAACACCCCAACACATCGCCAAGTATGTGATGGGTAAGCACGCTGGAACATGCACCCAGTTCTAAAGAAAAATGTAAATAATTAAATAAATAAAATTGGGAAGGGGATATGTAAAAAATGTGAGGAATAAAACTAATGTAGCTGATGAGTATTGCATCTGTGTATTCTCACCATAGGGGTGAGTGTAGTGGTATATATGGTATATAGTAGTAGTGGTATAGTAGTTGGTTCTATTAGCACATATATACCACTACACTCACCCCTATGCGTCTGTGAACAGCAATTTTCAAGGCTTGCCACAGATTCTCAATTGAATTTAGGTCTGGACTTTGACTGGGCCATTCTAACACATGAATATGCTTTGATCTAAACCTGTCAGGGAAATAAACAGCTTCAATCTGTTCAGCGCGTCACATGACATCCTGGCTGCCTGTCAGGGAAATAAATAGCTCAATCTGTTCAGTGTGTCACATGACATCCTGGCTGCCTATAAAAGCTGAGCAAAGCCCCAAGCAAATTGCTGTTTTGTCTTCAGCTTCCTGTGTCTCAAGTTCCTGTTTCCTCCCTGCCTGATCTACTACTGTGACCTGGATTGCCTCTTGACTACCCTGATCTCTCCTGACCTGACCCTTGGCTTGCTTATTGGACTTCGCTGCTGTCTCCTGTGTTTGACCCTCTGCTTGTGACCCAGACTTTGCTGCCAGCCTCCTGCACCTGACCGTATTGCCTGTGACCCAGATTACCTCCAGTCTCCAGTACTTGACCCTCTGCTTGCCTTTGGACTTCCCTCCTTTTGGGTGTTTGACCCCCGGCCTGCTCTGGACTTTCTGCACAACTACACCAGCTGAGTTCTGATCACCATCAGTTCCTGTACCTGTCTTCTGTAACCTTCACACAAGTCCTGCTCAGCCTAATGGTAGCTTGTGCCTCTTTGTGCCACCCCCCTCTGTCCCATCTCCAGTGGGTGGATTGCACTTAGTCGCAAGAGTGAGACGCTCTCTGCATCTCGGCCTCGGTGAGTACCCTTTTCTGACAAAACCATTCAATTGTAGCTCTGGATGTATGTTTAGGGTCGTTGTCCTTCTAGAATGTGAACCTCCACTCCAGTCTCAAGTCTTTTGCAGACTCTAGCAGGTTCTCTTCTAAGATTACCCTGTATGTGCCTCCATACATCTTACCATCAACTCTAACCAGATTTCCTGTCCCTGCTGAAGAAAAGCATCCCCACAACATGATGCTGACACCACCATGTTTCACTGTGGGGATGGTGTGTTCAGGGTGATGTGCAGTGTTAGTTTTCCGCCACACATAAAGTTTTGCTTTTAGGCCATAAAGTTACATTTTGGTCTCATCTGACCAGAGCACCTTCTTAAACATGTTTGCTGTGTCCCCCACATGGCTTCTCGCAAACTGCAAAAAAGGACTTCTTATGGCTTTCTTCTTGCCACTTTTCCATAAAAGCCAGATTTGTGGAGTGCACGACTAATAGTTGTCATGTGGACAGATTCTCCCACCTGAGCTGCTTCTCTGATGAATGCTCTCCTTACCCGGCCTGTCAGTTTAGGTGGACGGCCATGTCTTGGTAGGTTTGCAGTTGTGCCATACTCTTTCCATTTTCGGATTATGGTCTGAACAGTGAACAAAGCTTGGGATATTTTTTTATTTTTTTTTATAGCCTAACCCTGCTTTAAATTTCTCCACAACTTTATCCCTGACCTGTCTGGTGTGTTCCTTGGCCTTCATGATGCTGTTGGTTCACTAAGGTTCTCTAACAAACCTTGGAGGGCTTCACAGAGCAGCTGTATTTATACTGAGATTAAATTACACACAGCTGGACTCTATTTACTAATTAGGTGACTTCTAATGGCAATTGGTTCCACTACATTTTAGTTAGGGGTATCAGAGTAAAGGGGGCTAAATACAAATGCACGCCACATATTTTTTACATATTTATATGTAAAAAGTTTTGAAAAATATTTATAATTTTCCTTCCACTTCACAATTATGTGTCACTTTGTTTTGGTCTATCACATAAAATGCAAGAAAAATGCATTTATGTTTTTGGTTGTAACATGACAAAATTTGGAAAATTTCAAGGGGTATACTTTTTCAAGGCACTGTTAATGGTAAATATAATTGATAAATAAATTAAGTTGTGTATAGGTTAATGAACTTATAAAGATATACATGGGTGTTTTTTTATGGAAAATAGCTCCATAATGGCTCTAAAATTGACTATTAAACTAAAAGGAACTTTCACAACAATGTTTTTTTAAAGTACTTACATATGCACAGAATCTGAAATATATGGCATGGCTGTTTTATGTGGCCTAAAGCTCTTTGCTGGATGCTCATTGTGCAAAAATAGGCATTGAAAGGTCTGTTCAGAGTCTTTTGCCCCGTACACACGATCGGTTTTCCCGTTGAAAAAAAAACAATGGTTTCCAGACGGAATTCCTCTCAAGCCTGCCTTGCATACACACGGTCACACAAAAGTTCGGTGAACTTTTGACTGCCAAGAACGCGGTGACGTAAAAGACTAAGACGAGCCGAGAAAATGAAGTTCTATGCTTCCGAGCATGCGTCGATTTGTTTCCGAGCATGCGTGTTTTTTTTCCCCGTCGGAAAAGCATACAGACGAACGGTTTTCCCGCTAGAATTTTTTCCTGACGGGAAAAAAGAGATCCTGCTCTCTTTTTTTTCCCGGTAGTTTTCCTGTGGGAAAAAGTCAGGTGGAGCATACACACGGTTGGGATTCCCGACGGTAAGCTCTCATCTGACTTTTTCCGACGAGAAAACCGGTCGTGTGTACGGGGCATTTCTCTATAGATTTTCTGAACATGAAGTCAAAAGTCAAACCAAAAGTGAGTGGATGAATACGATCTCCCCTTTGATCACTTTCTGTTTAGATAATCCCTTTTAACTATTCAATATGCATTCATCAATTCCCTTGATAAAATCCTCTGCTTTTGATAATTTCCTATGATTTTGTTGTCTTTTAACCTATATTAAGCAGTAGCTATATCTCAGTACTTATGTGTGCCATGTGCCAGAATGACCTCACTTGGTGCTAAACTTGGCTTTGACCCTTGACCTTCAATACTGTCTGCCCTCTGACCTGCTAAATTTACGACCATCAATATTGTCCACAGTCATTTGACCTTTGCCTTGTTGTGTACCCTGACATTGTTTGCTGGGTAAATCCTCCAACTGGTTTTGACCCTTATAGACCATCCGCCTTGGCTGTGTCTTTGAAATTTGCAGGTGCCCAGAAACAAAAGTCACATTTTCCTTTGTAGGAAACACTACAGCTAGTCAATGTGAAATACACCTCACAGTTAACTTGAAATCGATGAGATGGGAAAACAAAATGAGACCCAGTAGATCTATATTGCGCTGACTGTTGGCTTATTTTCAAGTTACGTGGCTTAGAGAAAGCTCTTGTATGTAAAGTTAGCAAGTTATATGGAAAATATTGGTAAAAACATTAGCTTTGCACCAAAATCCCAAAGCAAGCAAAAAATGTATTTCCAGTTTTGGATTAAGTATAGCTGGAAGAACCCGGGAAAGAGATGCCAGTGCCAGTGAGGGATCTCCTAGGCGTCAGACACATTGTAACTAAGATAAGTAATTGTGCCTTTAGTTACTCTTTAAGACCTGAGTGAGAACGTCTACTGCTTTAAAAGTTCCACAGTTTTCTTCTAAAAAGCTGACATGAGTTCTAAACTGTACCCAAACATCAAAGTTTTAGCTTTAAATTGACTTTAACTGGAGGACCCACAGCCAAGGGTTTCCATCTAGAACTGCTCTTGGGTTAAGCTTTGCCAACAGGGAAAAAGGAAATGTGAAAGTTTTGCCTATAGGAACCAGCCAGATATTAGCTTTTATTTCCTGTCTTGTGGTAGAAATATACAGCGCCTGGAATCTGATTGGCTCCTAAACTCTACATCAGAGTAATTTGCCTTCAAAGAATACCAATGACTAGGCATTGTTTGGCATCAAAATCTCTGCTTTTATTTTTAGTTTCTCCACTGTGCCCACTGAGTTTTCTAAATGCCTAGTTGTTGGCAGGTGCTAGTGGGTCTTTAAGTTCTGCCCCTCCTATAGTAAAGTCATGGGTGGAGCTAGTGCCCATATAATACCGGCCATGGATGGGGACTGAGGAGAGTGGGGGTATGGGAAGAGTTGATCCTTATGCATGTAATTCAGCTAGGAAGGAGAGAGTGGGGAATTCCTGGCTGGGCACCACCAACAAGTGGGACAGATGCACATCCTTTTAAAAGTAAGTGCAATCGCATTGCCACCTCTAACCCTGAACTACGGGTTTGTGGCTTGATGCAAGGAGGCCCTGTGGCCTGGGACCAAGGAACTCTGTACTGAGCTGAGTATTGTGAAGGGCTTATTGGGGAAGCATGGGAAGATGGTTAAGGGCGGCCATACACGGTTCGAATTTCGAAAGAATTTTCTTTCGAAAATCGTATTAAAGAATTTTCGTACGAATTTCGCACCGTTAGTGGGCTGCAGCAATAGCCGATTTTCGTGCGGCAATCAAATTTGAGGAATCCGACATGTTGGACATTTTTTGAAAAATGAACGATTTTCTGATCAATGATGTGAGAATCGTGTGAGAAATGTAATAGAAAAGAAAATGCGCATGTGCAAGAAAAGAATATTCCCGGAGAAAAACGAATATTCCCGGAGAGAAAAGAATATTCCCGGCAACATGAAGGTTTGGTCGGCCGAATTTCGAAAATCAATGGTGGCATCATCGGATCACAAAAAAAACGAACTTCCTGATTTTGAAAAGAAAATTTGTTCGAAATTCGACCCGTGTATGGCCTGCTTTACTCATATGTGTTGTGTTCTGCACTGATTTGGATCTACTGTCAAGATGTTGCTTATTATTATTTGTGTTCTGCACTACGGACTGTGGCAGGTATTTGGCAAGAGTTGCAGTAAAGTATTCAAAACGCTGTTAACATGGACATATGTTCAAATATATAAATATATATATATATATATATATATATATATATATACAATGGCCTAAGTGTGGGCATGTATTGTGAGCAGGGGCGGACTGGGCCGGGGGGATGGGTGGATATTTTCCCCCAGGCCGCCTACCTTATTGATAAAACGGCTGCGGCGCTGCCTCAGCCTGTTTTACTTTTTTTTTATTGTCTCTGCAGTGCGGCGGCCGACTTGCTGCAGCGGTACTTGCGAGTATTGTAAATGTGTTTGGGCGGCGTGCTTGTCGGAGGGGGGGGGGGTAGTACGGAGCGGCCTCCTCCATAAGCAGCCAAAATATTGGACGGGCGGAGGCGGAGCCTATAGCTCCGCCCACCCTCTCCGTGCGACTGTTGTTCACTGCATCCTCTCTTGGGGAGGGGTCTGTCTGATGACAGGAGGAGGAGGAGAGAGAGAAGCACGAGGGGACCCCCTGGCAAGGACAGCAGGTAAAATTTAATAAAATACTCTTATCATGATCATGATCATGATTTTGCAATAAAGTGATCCATGCTGCAAACTCAACAGTCTCCCTTCAGTGAAAGTTCATGTTTTGCAAACTTTGCAGTACATGAACTTTCACTGAAGGTGGACTGTTTAATGAGTTTGCAGCATGGATCACTTTATTGCAAAATCATGATATGTATATTAATGAACTTTCAATGAATGTGGTCTGTTTAACGAGTTTGCATTGATTTCAGCATGTGCAAAGTGTTCCATGCATGCTGAAATCAATGTAAACTAATTAAGGAGGTTGAGGCTGCACTCATTGCCACTGATTAGGCGGCACTCTAAGGCTACTTTCACACTGAGGCATCAGCGGTAAAGCGCCGCTATTTTTAGTGGCGCTTTACTGTCGTTTTTGCGGCGCTATTCGGCTGCTAGCAGGGCGCTTTTAACCCCCGCTAGCGGCCAAAAAAGGGTTAAAACCGCCCGCAAAGCGCCGCTGCAGCGGCTCTTTGCTGGCGGCTCGGCAGCGCTGCCCATTGATTCCAATGGGCAGGGGAGCTGTAGGAGCGGTGTATACACCGCTCCTACAGCGCCTCTAAGATGTGGCTTGCAGGACTTTTTTTACCGTCCTGCCAGCGCACCGCTCCAGTGTGAAAGCCTTCGGGCTTTCACACTGGAGTGAAAGGAGAGGCTCTTTCAGGGCACTTTGCAAGCGCCATTTTTAGAGCTATAGCACCTGCAAAGCACCTCAGTGTGAAAGTAGCCTTAAGCTGCACTGATAAGGCAGCACTGATATGCTACACTGATGGGCACTGATGAGGCCGCACTGTTGGCCACTGATAAGCTGCACTGATAAGCTGCACCGGTGAGGCTGCATTGTTAGACAATGGTGAGGCTGCATTGTCGGGCACTGGTGAGGCTGTGCTGATGGGTACTGGCAAGACTGCACTTATGGGCACTGGTGAGGCTGCATTGATTGGCACCGGTGAGGTTGCATTGATGGGTACCAATGAGGCTGCATTGATGGGCACCAGTGAGGCTGCTATGATGGGCATTGGTGAGGCTGCATTGATGGGCACTGGTGAGGCTGCATTGATGGGCACTGGTGAGGCTGCATTGATGGGCACTGATCAGCCTGCATTGATGGGCACTGATCAGTCTGGAACGATGGGCACTGTCTGCACTGGTGAGGCTGCATTGATGGGCTCTGATTAGGCTGCACTGATTAGGCCGCACTGATGGGCACTGTCTGCACTGGTGATGCTGCACTGATGGGCACTAATCAGGCTGCACTGATGGGCACTGTCTGCACTGGTGAGGCTGCACTGATAGGCACTGGTAGGCACTGTCTGCACTGGTGAGGCTGCACTGATGGGCACTGTCTGCACTGATCAGGCTGCACTGATGGGCACTGTCTGCACTGGTGAGGCTGCATTGATGGACACTGATCAGGCTGCATTGATGGACACTGATCAGGCTGCATTACTGGGCACTGATCAGTCTGCATTGATGGGCACTGATCAGGTTGCACTGATGGGCAATTGGAAAATAATTCTGGACCTCCAGTAGCACCCACATACAGAGGGTGTTTAGTTGTATTGGGCTACATGGGCCAACATTTTCCATTTTCATTTTTCTCTTTAGATAATATAATTTACCCTCTTAAATGAGAGAGAAGACATGTCTGAGAGAGCAGCACTGACTGCTCATCTCACTACTTTGAGTGAGATGAGCAGGCAGCTGAGCTTACCTCTCTCCACTACACTCCTGGAGTCTTTGAACAAGAGACAAGCAGAGAGGCAGCTTGGAAGTTGTCATAACCACGGGCACGGTGCAAGGACCTACCGAGGTGAGACAGACCCTGACACCCCCAGCTGACCCCCCACATCCCATGGGCACTGATCAGGCTGCACTGATGGGCACTGTCTGCACTGGTGGGCACTAATCAGGCTGCGTTGATGGGCACTAATGAGGCTTCACTGATGGGTACTGTCTGCACTGGTGAGGCTACGTTAAGAGGCACTGATCAGGCTGCATTGATGGTTCAATGGGCCACTTGACTGGACTTGCCCCCCAGGCCTAAGGCTGCCAGCCCTCCCCTGATTGTGAGGGCTTCAGGCTGGGAGAAGGATGACACAACATGGCAGACCCAAGATGATGGAGAGGTTCATCAAAAGACAGGTATGTGAGTGCCCTATCCAACAAGAAGTGGACTGGGAAAGCTTGTTGCCAACCGCTGTCCAATCCAAGTCTTTAACACTCATACAGGCATGCACCCACATCTGGAATTCGCAATGTAATGCACTTTGCCATAGCAAACTATTGGTAGCTAAGCACTAACATTTGCATAGTGGTGGTGGTGGGAAGGGTCTTACATGCATATGTTTACATAAATACTGACTTTGAGAAATTCTGTATTTGCATGGGATTCCATGGGTGCAGTGAGTGACGCGGCTTTTCCTTCTCAGTAGCATATTCACAGGTTCTCTTTAAAATCCCCCTTCCTCTAACCATGTGTCTTTTTAGAACCCAAAGCTGTTCCTCACCAGGGTAATGGTGCAATGCAATCCATATGTGTGCCGTATGACATATTTTTCTCAGATTTTGAATGCTGCAGATGTAAAGAAAAAGAAAATAATATACTTCAGTTATGACTGCACTCATATTTATACCTTATGATGTAACCGCAGACTTGTGAACTGTGTAAAACACTAGGTACATATAGCTGTTCTATTAAAATATATATTGCCATAGAGCAGAAGACCGTAAAAAATTATAATCCACATGTTCAGCTATATTAATAAGAATGCAGTGATGTATTTTTAATAAATATTTAAAATGGAAAAATATTCCCTACAAGTTTTCACCAGAGTGGAAAGGTGAGAACTTACAAGTGAAGTAAAATAAACGCCATCTAAACGTTGGAGCATGTGGCAATCAGATTGCATGGGCATCATGATTGGACCTATAAAGGGAATCCCCAGCTAAGAATAAAGCTGAAATAATTATATGATAAGTATTTATCTGCCACAAAATAAGTAGCACAGTACTCTTATGATCCCTCTACACCTGCTGTACTACAAGGGCATTATAGTATAAGGACAGTGATTACGCTTTTCTAAGCCTTTAGGTCTTCTACAGACTCTGTGCCACTGGACATTGTCAGTTCACACACAGAGCGTGGCTTGGCCCCCATCCATGCTCTCTCCTAATTGGCTCACTGGCTGTGATTGGCAGCAGGAGCCAATGGCTTCCACTGCTGTGTGAGCCAATGAGGAGACAGAGACCCATGAGCTGCTGCTCTCATGCACATTGCTGGATTGAGATGGGGCTAAGGTAAGTATAAACGGGGGCTGGGGGGAGAGCTGCACCCAGGATATTTTTTTTACCTTAATGCATAGAATGCAAAAAAAACATCTGCCATTAGAACCACTTTAAGCCTGCCCTCCATCCATTAGAGGGCAAACTGAGGATGTGAACTGCTAGAGAATTTAAAGGGTAAGTTCACCTTACAGAAAAATCTGTAAGGTGAACCCCCTCCTCGCCCCCCCCCCCTCCTGATTCTGCTGACCTGCATGGCAGCAATCGCCTGTTATGATCCCCGGTATAGCTGCCTCACGGCTCTGGGGCTTAGAAATTCCCGGAGCTTAATCTCATAAGCGTACCCTATCAGTAGGTACCTTTAGGAGAATTCTAACTGATCAGTGCCGTCACATGGGCAGCATCGACCAATCAGAACCTGTGTAGCCCGTCCTCTCAGCGGGGAAGAAGAAGAGAGAAAGCCCCTTTACCAGCGCTTTACCAATGCGGCTATACCGGGGCTCAGAACAGGCGATCCTCGCCATGCAGGTCCTGTGTAAGTTCACCTTACAGATTTTTCTGTAAAGGTGAACTTACGCTTTAAGGAGGAGTGTGGAGGATTGTGAGAAATATCGTTTCCAGAAGGCAGCCCTGAAGGAAATAAATACTGTGGGGTGCTGCTTACAGGGTCCTGGGCACAGGAATAGGTGGATCCAACACATCAAGCAGCTCCTTTGGGGGTAAGCGCTACAGATACTGTATACAGTGCCTTGAAATTTTCCACATTTTGTCATGTTACAACCAAAAACGTAAATGTATTTTATTGGTATTTTATGTGATAGACCAACACAAAGTGACTCATAGGGGTTGATTTACTAAAGGCAAATCCACTTTGCACTACAAGTGCACTTGAAAGTCCACTGAAAGTGCACTTGGAAGTGCAGTCGCTATCGATCTGAGGGGGACATGCAAGGAAAATAAAAAACAGCATTTTAGCTTGCACATGATTGAATGATAAAATCAGCAGCACTTCACCTCATTTCAGATCTTCTCCTCAGATCTACAGTGACTGCACTTCCAGTCCTTGCAGTGCACTTGTAGTGCAAAGTGGATTTGCCTTTCGTAAAAAAAAACTATAGTTGTGAAGTGGAAGGAAAATGATAAATGGTTTTCAACATTTTTTTCAAATAAATATTTGAAAAGTGTGGCATGTATTTGAATTCAGCCCCCCCTGAGTCAATACTTTGTAGAACCCCCTTTCGCTGCAATTACAGCTGCAAGTCTTTTTGGGGATGTCTCTACCAACTTTGCACATTTAGAAACTAACATATTTGCCCATTCTTCTTTGCAAAATAGCTCAAGCTCTGTCAGATTGGATGGAGAGAGCAATTTTCAAGTCTTGCCACAGATTATCAATTGGATTTAAGTCTGGACGTTGACTGGGCCATTCTAACACACGAATATGCTCTGATCTAAACCATTCAATTGTAGCTCTGGCTGTATTTTTAACGTCATTGTCCTGCTTGAAGGTGAACATCCGCCCCACAACATGATGCTGCCACCACCATGTTTCACGGTGGGGATGGTGTGTTCAGGGTGATGTGCAGGTTTAGTTTTGCACCACACAAAGCGTTTTTCATATAGGGCAGAATGTGAATTTTGGTCTCATCTGACCAGAGCAACTTCTTCCACATGTTTTCTGTGTCCCCACATGGCTTCTCGCAAACTGCAAACGGGACTTCTTATGGCTTTCTTTCAGCAATGGCTTTCTTCTTGCCACTCTTCCATAAAAGCCAGATTTGTGGAGTGCAGAACTAATAGTTGTCCTGACGACAGATTCTCCCACCTGAGCTGTGGATCATGGGAGTCATGGGAGGACCCGGTGTTTAGGTTGGAAGGCCCTTTAGTATTCCCCAGCACAGCAGTTCTCAGACTTTGTAAAAGGGAGCAGCACTTCAGGCCATTGAAGCCCTGCTGCATGCTAATGTGGTAACACGGAAAATGCTGATGACAAGTGAGAGCAGAGAGATAACATCATTACACTGTTGCTGCTCCTTGCCTGTCCTATCACAGGCTGAGGGTAGGGACTCGGGAGGTGACCCAGTTGTTTAACTGCAGAAAAAAAAAAGTTACGATCCTGGTGGTTGTAACTGGCTTTTAAAAAAATCTCTGGGCAGAAAATCAAATCCTTTGAATACAAGAATAAAGGTATAAGCATTCCTTTGTCTGTTTCAATAGTGTGCTTAGCTGTTTGCTGGGTGTTCAGCTTTAAGTTCCGTCTACATTTTTCCATGAAGGAACTTCTAGGAATAAAGTATAAATAATTAGGAAGTTCTTTGGCCTTTCCCCAGCACACGTCCTTTTGTTTTTGATGTTTTTTTTCCTCCCCTTCACTAAGTGTTTGGGAAAGGCGTCACTGCTTTCCTTGCCACTATTTCTGAAGCCTTTGTGCCCTGTTGGCTCAGAGTAGATGACACAAGAGGAAACAATGAAGGTGGCTTTGCATTCAGAGACCATTTTAGTGCTTTATCTGGCGTCCAGGGAGCGTGTTGCAGATCGAGTTTGCTCTGGAAGCCTGCAGAAGGGCGCAGGAAGGACGCTTGTAATCACTTAGTGGAGGGAGACTAATTAGCTGAATGAGTCTCAAAGGAAAGAGAGAAGCCTGAGGGGGATATTTGGGAGTTGGGAATGAAGATTTGAGCTTGCTGAAAAGCAGATCTGTCTGAAGAGAGTCATATGGTTGAATCAAGGGGAAGTTGGTGCTGGGAGAGGATGTTTCGTACAAGACAAGCCGATGTGCACTAAATTGCATTGCCGTAACATTGTAACAGCCACCCTTTGCGTGGCAAGCAAACATTAGCTTACATGGATCTTTTATTGGAGTTTGCACTCTCTAAATTAATTAATTTTAGTGCAAGTTAAAGCCTGACCCCTGTGTTGTTTATAGTTTTTTGGATTGATTTGGAAAAGAAAATTCCCTTCAGTGTTGACTATTGCAATTCCCTCCTCTTGGGCCTACCTCTTCGCGGGCTATCCTGTCTTCAGTCTATCATGAATGCTGCTGCCAGACTCATCCACCTTACCAACCATTAAGTGTCCACCACCTCTCTTTGCCGATCCCTCCACTGGCTCTCCATTGCCCAACAAATCAAATGTATAACAATAACATACAAAGCCATTTACCACTATGCCCCCAGCGCTTCATCACCAATCTTGTCTCCAAAATATCACCCAGTTTGTCCTCTCCATTCCTCTCAAGACCTCCTGCTCTCTAGCTCCCTTGTCTCCTCCTCCCATACTCGTCTCCAGGACTTCTCCAGAGTCTCTCCAATGCTCTGGCACTCTTTCTACTGTTAGGCAATTCCTGAAAACTCATCTCTTCAGGGAAGCCTATCCTGCCTAATGCCAATCTTTTATTTTTCCCATCAATTCATCCCTCACAGTTATTACCTTTTGTTCCACCAGCCCCTCCCTATTAGATTATAAACTCCCAGGATCAGGGCCCTCCTAACCCTCGTGTATTGAATTGTATTGTTGCTGTATTGTCTCCCTTTTTATTGGTGCTATATAAATTCTGTATACCGTATATACTCGAGTATAAGCACATTTTTTTGTGCTAAAAATGCCCCCCTCGGCTTATACTCGAGTCACCTTTTTGCGCCTGATCCCCCTGATTTTTGGGGACCTGGTACTGGCTGGCCGTAGATTCCCTGGACCCCAAACTTGGCACACATGTAGCCTCACTCTTACTTTACAAGTGTGCAAAGTTTTTAGTCTGGGGGACCTATGAACGAGGAGCACCAATTTTTCAAATCTGGGAACCCCCTCCATAGACTCACATGTTAAACGTCAGTCTAGTCATGGGCACAGTGAGGCAAGGGCACAGTGAGGCATGGACACAGTGAGGCATAGACACAGTGAGGCATGGACACAGTGAGGCATGGACACAGTGAGGCATGCATATGGACACAGTGAGGCATGGACATAGTGAGGCATGAATACAGTGAGGCATGTATATGGACACAGTGAGGCATGGACACAGTGAGGCAAAGTGAGACACAGTGAGGCATGCAGATGGACACCCTAGGCTTATACTCGAGTCAATACATTTTCCCATTTTTTTGTGGTAAAATTAGGTGCCTCGGCTTATATTCTGGTCGGCTTATACTCAAGTATATACGGTAATTATTATAATAATAGAATAAAAACTTTTGGTTGGAGTTAGGCTCAAGTTACCTATATAAGTAAAGAAATCTATCCTTACTAAAGCTGGCCATAAGCATTAAGATTTCTGTTGTTCAGCTACATGGACTGAACAAAAAAAAACACCCAATTTCCGGGTCTGTCTGACGATTCATCATTGTTTCCACAAAATCTACATGGTGACAGAAGTGAGATCGCTGAAACATCATGGCTCAGAATGTGGCATACAACCCCTAATCTTTGATAATGACATTGCTAACAACTGGCTGAAATTCAAAAGAGCATAGGAAGTGTACAGCAAAGCAGGACTCTCAGACAAGTAACAAAAGGTACAAGCTTACACTCTTCTCAATTTTGCTGGTTCAGATGCACTAGATAAATATGAGTCATTTCATTTTCAGGAAAATGAGGACAAAGAGGATCCTGATGTCTTAACTTCCCTAGCGGTAATCCTGGGTGTGGCTCGGGTTAATTTTCAGTACCAAAATTGGTAATCCTGTGCCACACTTGGGATTACACTGCAGTATCCAGATACATACAGGTACTTACTGTACCTTGTTCTTAGGATCCTGCGATGTCCTCCTGCTGTATCCTCCCGCCGGATCCCCCGCCCGTTGTTTCACTGTTCCGAGCTCTGTTCTCTGCGAGCATCGCGACGCATGGGGGTGGAGCCCGGTGGCAAATTCAAAAAAGTACAAAAAACATAACACACACAATACATTATAATCTGTAGATTACATTACTGTATCAAATCATCTCAACCTCAGTTTTGTCCCTAGTGCTTTGTCCAGTGCCCTGCCTGCACTTTTACCATTCTTTCTGCCTGGAAAAGTCCATGGTATCCAAAAAGCGTCCTTTACAAGGTTTGTCTGATGATTCATCATTGCTTCCACAAAATCTACAAACTGGCAACCCTAGTGCTGTTAGGCGAAAGTGTTAACCACTTAGCCACTGTGCTGCCCCAGGCACCATATATACACCACATTTGTGATGAATTTACTATAATGGCATTCATGGGCCAGTGTCTAGGGCAGCAAGGTTGAAGGAGGTAGCACAAAGCATCATAATGTACAAACGGTGCAATTTTTTTTATTTTCTTCTGTTTCCCGCATTGGATGGCCAAAGGAATATAAAGAAATTCCTCCATGTGCAGAACATAGAAGCAGATCTTGGCCAGAAGACCTATAAAGAAATGGTTGTTTTATGCTACATTTTTGGGAAGCAGGGACAGGAAGTATCAGACTTGGGGGGGGGGGCTCTATAACTGGTCCTTTAAAGTACAGTATGTCCAACAGAGAGTAAAAGACCCCAATGGAATAATGTAATCTAAGCCTAACTCCAGAAAAACGAGAAAGGTTATATGGTTGTCACCTGGACAGCAAAAGAGAATTTTAATTTCAATGGTGACACAAATAGTAATAAAAAACCTCTAGCTGTGCACTTATGTTCTTATCATTTCTGTAATAGGCAATAACCCTTGCCTTTTTTGAATGTTTGCGATTCTTTATTGTTCTATTTTGGAAAAAAACGTAATAAAAAACTATTGAAAAGAAAAACCTCTAGCAGTCCAATCCATTCATCACCTTTCCTATCTGCTCTGTTGAGGGGTGCATGACTAATGGTGATACCATATTATAGCTCAGTCTCACTAGGAGAGAACCTCAAACATCAAAAAAATGAATGAAGTTTAATTGCATAAAGTGCAATAGAGTAAATGCAAAAAAAAAAAGCATATCCACTGCAATTTTTAGGCCACGCAAGACCCCTTTCTCAAGGTGAAAGACATATCAGACAGGGGTGTGCTGCCCCTGAAGCAAACTGCCTCGGGCAACACCTGGTGGGGGCTTGCACTGGAGGCTGGAGTGTTCATAGTGGACACTGCGTCCTCACTGCAGCTCATTAACATTGCCCAGTATACACAGGAGGGTGTTACTAAGCTGGTCGTTGGGACACTGGTGGATGGGAACACTGCATTATTTACTACTATTTTGCTGTATATCCCAGTTGCATGCATCCTAGCAACCAGTGGTGCAAAGCAACACATTGTCATTGGTTGCTAGGACACTCGCATCTAGGCCAGTGGTTGCTGTACCAGTGTCCTAGCAACCAAAGGGGAAGGCAGCGAAAATGGGGTGGCATCGAGATGAGAAAGGGTTGGTATGGTGGCAACCTGAAGGGAGGGAGATAAAAAAAACGAACCTAGGCACGCTCCTGAACCAGACCACACAAAAGGCACAAATATATATACACCCACAAACAAACCCACAATATTTGGGTACTCTCCAAAGCCCCATGCCGGTGTTGCAGGGCACATATCAGGAATACATAGCCAAGTAGTATGTACCTGAATTACACAGAAAACGTGACAGGGGTTCTGACCTGTCCTAGCGCTATCCAACCAAAAGATTTTGGCTGAAGCTGCAGTGAAATGATGTTTTATGTTTAGGCTTATTTTAGGAAGAAAGGCTTTTGGGAGGAAAGAGAACACCTGCAGAATAGCAGAATTGTTGCTCTAGAATAGGAAGTGAGTTGGTATAATGGCGGTGTCCTATTTCACCTTTGGAAAGTTTGGAAAATTTTAAATGCTTTACCTACTTCACATATTCCAGTAAGACAAAACAAAATGAAACATCTGTTACTGTCAGTGACAAAAACCCTTAGCGCTGACAAGCAAAGTATCTTATGTTGCTTTAATAGTTATTGACTGAAGATCCCAGTGTCGATTGTGTATCTGCTAATTCTAAGGGGCCCTCAAGCTGTTTCACACACTCATCTGAACTGATTCCATAGTCAGTGGGACTGATTTCTATTGCCCAAAATCTGCTGATCAATTCTGTCCTGGATTTACATGCCACTTAGCTGTCTCTGTCACATTTATTGACAGGGACTCTTAGCAGCAGCTGCCGCTCTGTTGGATAATTGGGCAACACTGCCGCCACTCAAACCGAAATCCTCTTCTGACCCCCTCTAAATTATAGATTGGAGCATTAATTGATCCATGATTCAAGCAAAAAAAATAAAAAATCAAATAGAAATTAGTCTGTTCTTTTTAATATATATCACGTTGTCGTAATTAACCTATTCTACCGCTCTTGTGAAAATGTGTCACTAACTTGATAAGTTCATACTCATTACCCTTAATACAAATACAATATATTCTATTATGGCTATTCTACGAACATCTGAGACACATACCAAGCAGTTTACTAAGGTCACATCAAATGGAACATGACATATTTAGAGAGATGTTTTGATGACCTATATCCAGTTTGGCTCCAGAGCCATTTGTTTTATTTTTCACATACACGTAAAAATCTTAATTAAATAAACCCCCAGAATATTATATATTTTCTGAAAGCAGAGGCCCTGTAGAATAAAAAGATGATAGTTGCAAATTTTTGTTTCGCATGACATTTGTGCAACTGTTTATCAAACACAAATTGTCAGGAAAAAATATAATAAAATGAATTTTAGTGCAAAACCACACCATATAATACCCATTTAAAAAAAAAAAATGTTACCACAGCTCCACTGCCAATATAGAAGTCCACGAACTGTGATCCGGGGCTCTAGCCAGGACGTTCAGGCCCCATAAATACAATACTTGAATAAAAAAGGGCTGGCTACTCAGATGCTCTTGAAGAAAAGTATTTTATTGGTTACATGGGAACAGGGGTACAGGCTACATACTGACGCGTTTCGGCTAAGAAGCCTTCATTAAAGCATGATTGATGAAGGCTTCTTAGCCGAAACACGTCAGCGTATAGCCTGTACCCGTGTACCCATGTAACCAATAAAGTACTTTTATTCAAGAGCATTCGAGTTGCCAGCCCTTTTTGATTCAATTACCCATTTTTTTGTTAAAATCTAAAAGATGAGGTTGCATCGAGTAAAGAGATAAACATTCTGTGTCTTAAAATTGCGTGCACCTGCAATATCGCCAAAAACGATGGTGCCCAAAAATCCCCATAGATTACAATTTAAAAGCCTTTACAGCTTATCAGTTTAGATTTAGCTAGTAGCTCTTGTACCTAGAATTATTGTTCTCATTCTGACTTTGCGGCGATATGTCACATGTGTGCTGTGAGCACACTCTGAGCTAGCGCAAGCATTTGTGTAGGTGTGCTGGGCTATGGGGGTTTTCAGCACTTTTTTTTGTTTAACTTTTTTCTTTTATTTTAATATTTATTTTTACTTGATTGCTGTCACTGGGGTTAATAAACCCCTATGTGTTAGTATTAGGCAGGTGACAGGAACTCTTTATGGAGACATTAGGGGTCTAATAGACCCCAATGTCTCCCCTGCCCTTCACACCATCTAACCAAGCACAGATTTGCGTGGTTAGAAGTGTCCCCTGGCTGTGCTGGCCAGGAAAGGGTGCATCTGAAGCCGGAAGTGACATTGCTTCTGGTTTCAATCATTGCAAGTGAGTTCGAGGCATGGATTTGTCTCAGTCTCACTGCAATCTCTCTCCCCCAGCCGGTGTTCTATCAGATTACTGGTACCTATCAGATTGTTCAATGGAAGTGACGTTTCCGAGCAAAAAATACTTAGTGCGCATGAGCGATGCATTCCACCATGCATTCCACAGAGCGATGCGTTTCACACACTTTATGATCTGACGGGTAGCGGTATTCTGATAGAACACCCATGCGGACATCTTAGTACACCCAGCTACATCTTGAATTCCAGAGTAATTTTAACAATAAAGTGGGCGTATTTAAAGTGGATGTAAACCCTCCATACACCCAGTAAAGTGAACAGCCTCAGATGATACACAGAGATGAACCAAATCTCCCTACATAGGTTATACATCCATATCTGCTGTCTTCACATTTATATACTGTTTAGAAAGTTTAGATCGTGTTAGGAGATTTTCTCTTCCTGTTTAACACAGAGTGTGATGTCTGGGCATACAGCCAAGACAGCTAAAATTGCTGATTGGAGGAAAGGCACACACCCCCTCTCCACATAGGCAGAGACTCTCAGAGGTGTTTTGTAACAGGACCAGCTCCCTGCTAATCTATTTATAGCAACCTCCCCGGACAGAAATGTCAGGCTGCTTTTATCTGATGTGTCTTGTCAGGAGTTATAAGGCTGATAACAGAGGGATGGTTCAGGAACACTGCAGATTTATGTGCCCAGCTCAAATTTCATGAATCAGGTTTACATCCACTTTAAAGAAATATACTATATTGACATCTGTGATGCTGTTTTTATGTTACATTTTGAAAGAATCTGGACGCCAACAGTAGGAAGGTGGCGGTGGCCATGTTGGTACACCCCGCACTGCTCAGCACTAAACCTTTAGCCTTTCAAAATGAAACATCTAAACACGATTACAGATATCAATATAGTATATTTATTTATATACGCTCACTTTATTGCTAACATTACTCTGAAATTCAAGACATAGCTGGGTGTAGTAAGATGTCCGCACGGGTGTTCTATCAGAATACCGCTATCCGTCAGATCATTAAGTGTGTGGAACGCATTGCGCCGTGGAACGCATGGTGGAACGCATTGTGCTTGCGCATTAAGTATTTTTTGGTTGGAAAAGTCTGTGATGGGTAACGGTAATCTGATAGAACACTGGCAGATGTGTTCCTAAGCTCCGGTAAGTGCAGGACAGCCCGGGAACCACAGGAGGAGGGCGGGCCGCGGGCGGGAGGGGGGAAGCACCGCGCGACTGACTGTGTGAAAGTGGTCAGCAGCTATGGAGCTGCCGCACCACTTTCACTTTGAAGCCGGTCGCGGCTCTACAAAACCCATACAGGCTGATGGCTGTCATCAGCCTGTGATTAAAGGTTCACTCTTTGGATGTACATAGTACGCCCAAAGAGCTCAATTGGACATAGTAAAAAGAGATCTTTTCTATACAGAAAAATGCGTATTTTATATCGTTCATAGATGAAAGAAAAAACGTTACTTTTTTGTTCCTCTACTAGAGACAATAGATTCCTTATTTTTTTCTTACCTCCGTTACTTTGGTGGGTTGAAAAAAAAGGAAGGAATATATCTGCAAACTAGTGAGGTTTCACAACATTGTCATCTGATTTTTAACTGTTTAAAAAATAACTGTTCCACTCAAAAGTATTATTTTAATTATAGGTCGGCTGTAAAACAAGGGAAAAGATATTATTCCAATTTTTTTCGAAGGGAGAAAGGTATGCTGTTTAACCACTTGAGTACTAGCCCATCATTATCAGGTAATTTTTTTCATTGTCAGTGCTGTGATAAGCAGGTTTTCGTTTGGCTTTTCTGTATGTAAATCCCATTTCCTTTAGGCAATGTCTTACAGTTTGGTCACAGACATTGACTTCAGTTTCTGAACATTTGTTCCTCATTTGTTTTGTTGTAAATTATAATTTTCATGTGTTTTTTAAGGCATATTGCATTAAGTTTTCTAACTTGATTCTTTGATGTCTTCCTTGGTCTACCAGTACGCTTCCCTTTAACAACCTTCCCATTAGATTTATACTAACGAAAACCATCATTAACACCTAAACAGAAAAAAAAAACAAGGTTACAGTAGGCTAAAGAAAAGCAATCATGGACTGTGGATGACTGGATGAAAGTGATATTCAGCGATTAATTCGAAATCTGCATTGGGCAGGGTGATGATGCTGGAACTTTTGTTTGTTGCCATTCCAATTAAATATATGAACACGACTGCCTGAAGAAAACATGCAAATTTCCACAATCATTGATGATCATTGATGATATGGGGTTGCACGTCAGGTAAAGGTACAGTTGAGATGACTGTCATTAAATCTTCAATAAATGCACGTTTGTATTGAGATTTTGGACACTTTTCTTAATCCATCAGTTGAAAAGGATGTTTGGTGATGATGACATCATGTTTGTTTTAGAACTGCAAAGTGCATGGCGATTCCATAATATTTTCCTCAGAATTGAGTGATTCCATATTTTTTTTCCTCTGCTTGATCCACAAAAACAGTTGCAACTGACTACAGTTTTCTTTCTTTTTTCTTTTCCTTTTTGTAACTGTTTCTTAAATCCAGAAGGTTGGAATGTTAATTGAAAGTAGTTTTTACCCATGTCTGTGATTCGTTTTTTTTCTACACAATTAAACAATTTAATGAACATTTCTTCTCTTGGGGGGGAGGGTAGTATAATTGATAAACTTTCGATAAGACAATTTTGTACCTAGTTCTTTTCTGTAATGTTCATTTGTGTCTTTTATGTAAATGATGGAATATAAGAATGTACAATACTGAATGAAAATGTTGAAGTTTATAATAAAATAAAAAATTTTGATTACAAAAAAATAATAATGAACATTTCCCAAGAGTGTTGATTCCATACTTTTTCCAGGGGTTGTACATACAAAATAAAAAATACTAACTAGACCCAAAAACAAAAATGTAATATATTGTAGCTTTCCATTCCTTAGATGTAATGGCTGCTTTATTTATAGTAAGCTCCTACAACCAGCAGTCTATGCTGTGTGGAGCTGCAGGTGGTAGGGTCTTACTATACAACATTTATCATTACAATCCAGTTGAGTCCAGCCATGATTAAGGTTTCTTCACTACTTAAGCCCTGATGAACTGTTTGAACCTCTGAAACGCTTTGGAATTCTTATTCTACTGAATATGTAATAAAAAATACAATTTCGGGCTCCTTGACCTGTTGGTGTGGTGCCCTTGCTATTCCTTACATAGTTGGCCTTCTCTCAAGACCCTGTTCTTCTTGGGTGCCTTTGGGCAGCCTTACCAGAGTGATTGTATAGAGCTTGATTGTATAGGCAGTCTTTTGCAATATTGGATAGTAATATTGGAGATCCAGTGTCTCTTATGCATGTACCTAGCTTTTTATTGTTGTTTGTTTCTCTGGAACAGATTTTCTCCCTTTTTCTGTCTGGTAGGACATTGTTCCCAGAACAGAAAGTAATAGGAAAACCCTTTTTAAAGAGCCTTGGATAGCATTAAAACCTGACAGGGGTTCTAACCTTTCTCCATCCTATCCAAAACAAAAAAAAACACGATAGGTAAATTAGCCCATGGGAAGGTCCAGAGGATAAAGAAATGGTCTCATCCCCCATCTGTGGGCCAACTGATGAAACATCCCATGCTCTGGTCTACTTCCATGGTGTTCTTGGTGAGTCACAGCAGACAGATCTGTAACATCGACTGATGAGATAAAAGGCCTTGTGCTAAGGCAGAGGGATCTGGTACTTGTGAAAGTCCATGCTCTCCCCAAACCACAAGTGAATTTCTTCTAGTTTTGGAGCATGCTGCTTGAATTAAGCACTTCACAAGCTTATAAAAGTTTCCCTGCAGCTTTCAAATACAATTTCGTTTTAACACATGGAAAAAAGGGCATTCCACGTCATTAATTGTACGATTCTGCTTTATTGCAAGATGGAAATAATAAGGTATCTTTCCGCTGGTTTTATAATGTATACATCTGAGGTCACAAGGCAGGCTTCCTCTAGGAACCCAGGCTAGCTAACACTGCCTGCTTGTCCACAAAACACTGGCTCAATTCAATCGCACCCTCAGATTAACCTCATCTAGGCTGGCTTTGGGAAAAAAGCACAATAAAACCCACAGAAAACATATCTCCAAAATCTAATAAGTTTACTGAGCGGGGTAATGTCTCCACCAATCGAACGGATGACTTTAGTTTTTTTTTAAAAGGCCATTTTGGCCCTAAGTCTATTTTAGTATTTAAAAATGCATAACATGTTTCTAAAAGGATTTATATTGTTAGTCGTAGTTTTATTATGGTGTGTCTAGGATTATGTATGGCAGAATAACATACACTGAAGCAGAAGCCTCTTTTTATTCAAAGCAGACCTATTGCATTAAAAGGAAACTGTAATGGTTTATATATATATGCACACGCTCACCGGCCACTTTATTAAGTACACCTTGCTAGTACCGGGTTGGACCGCCTTTTGCCTTTAGAGATGCCTAATGCCGCGTACACACGACCGTTTCATGACAAGAAAAATGCAATTTTTTAATTTGGTCATTAAAAACGATTGTGCGTGGGCTCCAGAGCATTTTTCGCGACATGAAAAATGGGCATTAAAAATTTGGAACATGCTCTATTTTTTCTCGTCGTTTTTCACGTCGTCGTTTTTCTCGTCGTGAAAAGCGGCCGTGTGTAGGCTTTAACGACGTGAAAAAAATGCACATGCTCAGAAGCAAGTGATGAGACGGGAGCGCTCGTTCTGGTAAAACTAGCGTTCATAATGGAGATAGCACATTGGTCACGCTGTAACGGACTGAAGAGCACGAGGCTGAAAAGCGCAAATCGTCTC
The DNA here is from genome assembly GCA_029206835.1 of Rana muscosa. Classification (NCBI taxonomy): domain Eukaryota; kingdom Metazoa; phylum Chordata; class Amphibia; order Anura; family Ranidae; genus Rana; species Rana muscosa. Next base: position 169,838,803 of record CM055119.1, on the reverse strand, counting down.
TCACCAAACTTTACTAACACAAGGATCAGCAAAAGCAGCCCAAAGGGTGGCGCCATTCGAATGGAACTTCCCCTTTATAGTGCCGTCGTACGTTTCGTACGTCACCGTTCGAGCATTTTTTTTCACGATCGTGTGTAGGCAAGGCAGGCTTGAGAAGAATCACGTCGAGAAAAATGTTGTTTTTTCAATGACATTAAAAACGGTCGTGTGTACGCGGCATTACTTCTTCATGGCATAGATTCAACAAGGTGTTGGAAACATTCCTCAGAGATTTTGGTCCATATTGACATGATAGCATCACGCAGTTGCTGCAGGTTTGTCGTCTGCACATCCATGATGCGAATCTCCCGTTCCAAAACATCCCAAAGGTGCTCTATTGGATTGAGATGCGGTGAGTGTGGAGGCCATTGGAGTACAGTGACCTCATTGTCATGTTCAAGAAACCAGTGGTGAGATGTCTGTGACTCACCAAGAACACCATGGAAGTAGACCAGAGCATGGAATGTTTCATCAGTTGGCCTACAGATGCGGGATGAGACCATTTCTTTATCCTCTCGGCCTTCCCTGGGGCTAATTTACCTATTGTATATCTGTATCCAAAAGTGTTTTTTTTTTTTTTTTTGGATAGGATGGGGAAAGGTTAGAACCCCTGTCATGTTTTAATGCTATCCAGGGCTCTTTTAAAGAGTTTTCCTATCACTTTCTGTTCTGGGAACAATGTCCTACCAGACAGGAAGAAGGGGAAATCTCCATCCAATATTACTATCCAGTATTGTAAAAGACTGTCTATACAATCAAACTCTATACAATCACTCTAATGAGGCTGCCCATATCTTCCAAAAGCACCCAAGAAGAGCAGGGTATTGAGAAAAGACCAACTATGTAGGTCAAGGAGCCCAAAATTTTATTTTATTACATATTCAGTAGAATAAGAATGCCAAAGCGTTACAGAGGTTCAAACAGTTCAAGAAACCAGTGGTGAGATGATTTGATCTTTGTGACATGGTGCATTATCCTGCTGGAAGGAGCAATCAGAAGATGGGGACACTGTAGTCATAAAGGGATAGACATGGCCAGCAACAATACTCAGGTAGGCTGTGGCGTTTAAACGATGCTCAATTGGTACTAAGGTGCCCAAAGTGTGCCAAGAAAAAAGGGATTTTTATAACAGCTTACCTGTAAAATCCTTTTCTTGGAGTACATCACGGGACACAGAGCGACTTAGTCATTACTAATGGGTTATATAGTTTACCTTCAGGTGCTGGCACTGGCAACTTCCAAACCGGAAGTACCCTCCCCTATATAAGCCCCTCCCATCCGGGAGCACCTCAGTTTTGTAGCAAAGCAATAAGTGTCCCAAAAAGAGGGGTGGGAGCTCTGTGTCCCGTGATGTACTCCAAGAAAAGGATTTTACAGGTAAGCTGTTATAAAAATCCCTTTTTCTTTTTCGTACATCACAGGACACAGAGCGACTTAGTCATTACTAATGGGACGTCCCAAAGCAATGCCAAATGAGGGGAGGGATACATAAGCTGGGCGCCATCAGGCATGAGGATCTTTTGCGGCCTGCAACACACTGCGCCCAAAGGCGACATCCTCCTGACTTCTAACGTCCACCTGGTAGAACCTAGTAAACGTGTGTACTGAAGACCATGTTGCGGCCTTACAGATTTGAGCCAGGGAGGCCTGATGATGCACTGCCCATGAAGTTCCAACTGCTCTTGTGGAGTGCGCCCTAACTTTGAACGGAGGCGGTCTCTTTCTCAAGCCATAGGCTTGTATTATGACCTGTCGAATCCACTTGGCTAAAGTAGATTTTGATGCTGCCTGACCCTTTCTAGGGCCTTCCGGCAGAATAAACAAAGTATCCGTTCTGCGAATCTGAGTAGTGGCTTTTAGATAAGCTTTAACTGCTCTTACTACATCCAATCCTCTACCGAGCTAGGTTTGGGGAAAAAAGAAGGAAGAACCACATCTTGGTTCAAATGAAACCTCGATACCACCTTGGGAAGAAAGGCTGGATGAGGACGTAATACTACTCTGTCCTTATGGACAACCAGATATGGCTCCCTACAGGACAAGGCGGCTAATTCCGATACTCTTTTAGCCGAACAAATGGCTACTAAGAAAATCAATTTCCTGGTGAGAAGAACCAAGGAAATGTGTTGCAATGGTTCAAACGGTTGTTTCTGTAGAACCGACAGAACCAGGTTTAAGTCCCATGGACATATGGGAATACTAACCGGAGGGCTAATACGCATCACTCCTTGTATGAAAGATTTGACTAGTGAATGCGAAGCCAAGGGCCTTTGAAAAAATATTGACAAGGCCGAAATCTGACCCTTGATAGTACTCAAGGCCAGCTTCCTATCTACAGCCCACTGTAGGAAGTCCAAAATCCTACCTATCACGTACTTACGTGGATGCCATTTCTTGGCCTCACACCACGTAATGTACGCCTTCCAGATCCTATAATAGATCTGCCTGGATACCGGCTTCCTGGCATTGATCATGGTAGATACCACAGAATTAGAGAGCCCTCTCTTTTTCAGAATGTGGGCTTCAATAGCCAGGCCGTCAAACCTAGGGCTGGTAAGGAAGGGTGGTATATCGGTCCTTGCGACAGCAGGTCCGGACGATGTGGGAGGGTCCAAGGACTCCTCACTGACATTTTTACAATCTCCGCGTACCATGCCCTTCGGGGCCACGCTGGAGCCACCAGAATCACTGGTTTCTTTTCTACCCTGATTCTGCGGAGTAATCGCGGTAACAATTGTGGCGGTGGGAATGCATATATCAGCTTGAACTGATTCCAAGGGAACACTAGGGCATACGAGCCGCAAGCTAGGGGATCTCTTGTGCGAGACACAAATCTGTCCACCTTTGCATTGAATCTGGATGCTAGCAGATCTACATCCGGTGTTCCCCACCGCTGGCATATTGCCTGGAAAACCTCGGGGTGAAGAGACCATTCCCCCGGGCATAATTGTTGGTGACTTAAAAAGTCCGCTCTCCAATTTTCCACTCCTGGGATGAAAACCGCGGATATGGCTGGGACATATCTTTCTGCCCACTCCAGGATGCAATTTGCTTCCCTCTGGGCTGCACGACTCCTGGTGCCACCCTGGTGATTGATATATGCCACTGCTGTGGCATTGTCTGATTGAATTCTGACCGGGGACCCTTGGAGTTTGGATGTCCATGCTACTAGGGCATACCGGGCTGCTCGTATCTCTAAGAGATTGATGGGCAGGGCCTTTTCTGCTTCTGACCACTTGCCCTGGAGAGACCATTGCTCCAGTACTGCCCCCCAGCCTATGAGGCTGGCATCTGTAGTGACCACCTTCCAAGAAACCGGACTGAAGGGTTTCCCTTTTTCCAGATTCTGGGGCACAAACCACCAATGGAGGCTCTTGCGAACGGAAGGGGACAGGGACATTGGTAAGTCTAAAGCCTGAACTTTTTTGTTCCAGGCTGACAGTATGGCCCTTTGCAAATTCCTTGAATGGAATTGACCGTAGGGTACCGCTTCGAATGAAGCCACCATTTTTCCCAGCAGCCTCATGCACAGGCGTATGGATGGTTTTCTTTTTGTACCCACTAAGTGGGTCAAATCTTTTAAAGACGACACCTTCTCTGGAGGTAAGAAAATCTTTCTCTGATTTGAATCCAGCCTTAGCCCTAAGTATTCCAGACTTTTGACTGGTCTTAGAGCTGACTTGTCCCGGTTGATAATCCAACCGTGATATTCCAGATACTTGATTGTCTTGTGAATAGCTATTCCAGCTTTTCCACTGAGTGGTCTATTAGTAGCAGGTCGTCTAGATATGCCATTATCGTTACACCTTGTGTTCTTAGATTGGCCAATAATGGGGCCAGAATTTTTGTGAACACTCGTGGTGCTGTGGCCAGACCGAAAGGTAAGGCTCTGAACTGAAAATGGCGCCCTTCTACTGCAAAGCGTAGAAATTTCTGGTGGGCCGGAAAAATGGGAATATGCAGATAAGCATCCCTTATGTCGATCGAGGCTAACCATTCCTGCCCTTGTAGGGCGGTGGCCACCGATCGGATCGACTCCATCCGAAAAGTCCTGATATTTAGGAACTTGTTTAGCCCTTTTAGATTTAATATGGGCCTCACGTCCCCATTTGGTTTGGCGACTGTGAAAAGGTTCGAGTAAAACCCGAATCCGCTTTCTTCCAGGGGAACCTTCATGATTACCCTTGGAGCAATAGTTGTTCTAGTGCCAGAAGGAGGGATCCTCTCTTCTGGGGATCTCTTGGCACGTTTGACCTCATAAATTGGGCAGGAGGAGTGCCTTTTAACTCCAGCTTGTATCCCAGACTTACTGCGGAGAGCACCCATCTGTCTTTGATGGTGTCCCGCCAGGTCTCTGTGAACAACTGAAGCCTTCCCCCCACCCGATTGAGTGGGGGCAACGCTTCATGACTTGGGGGGAGGTTTTGTACCTCTCTTGATCCAGGGCTTCTTGTTACCCTGTGATTGTCCCTGATTTCTGCCCCCTGAATTTGACCGCGGAGGCCGTCGGAACTGCTTCACAGCCGATGTGCCCGGGACTGGAGAAGTAGGCCTCTTAAAAGAAGGACTTCTACTCTTGTTCTTAACCGGTAAGAGTGAACTTTTACCGGCAGAAATTTTCTGGATATATTTGTCCAGATCTTCTCCAAATAAGCATTCTCCATGAAATGGGAAGCTAACCAGCAGTTTCTTACAGGGAGCTTCAGCAGACCAGTTTTTGAGCCACAGAAGCCTACGCATATGTACTACAGACAGCGTAAAGCGGGAGGCCTGTTGGATTGTATCCTTTATGGCGTCCACCGCAAAACACAAGGCTCTAGGCAGGTCAGCTAGGGCAAGAGCCTGCTGATCTGGTAAGTCCCTTAAGACTTGTTTCAACTGATCTTTCACTGCTTGGCAGACTCCAATCGCTGCTACCGCAGGTTGTGTCACCATGCTTGCTGTAGAGAAAGCAGATTTTAGTAAAGACTCCAATTTTTTATCTATTGGGTCTTTGAACATTGGAACATTATCTACTGGACATGTCAGTGATTTGTTCACAGAAGAGATGGCTGCGTCCACTGTAGGGACCCTCCATTTTTTTATGAACTTATCCTCCATGGGATAGATCACCGGAAATCTCTTGGGGGGAGCAAATATTTTATCAGGATGCTCCCAATCCTGGTAAATAAGCCCTTCTAATAAAAGGTGGATTGGGAAGGAACAGACAGCCTGGGGAGCTTTTAGCGACCCCAGCGAGGAAACCGTAGTGGATGGTGGTTCCGCCAGAGGCATTTTAAATGCTGATCGGACCATGTTAGTCAGAGACTGAACCCATAATCTTTCAGCCTGAGATGCTGAGAAAGGTTCTTCCACTGTTGATTCCTCCATAACTGAATCAACCTCATCCTGATCCCCTTCAGGTAGGTCGATCTCTGTGTGGGGCTGTTCCTCCACTAACAGGCACTCTGAAGGAGGAGACGGAGATCGGACGCGCTTTCCCTGTGACAGGGAAGCAGCGATCAATGCTGTTAATCTCTCTTCCAATCCTCCCAGAGTTGAGGATAAAACCTCCTCTGTTATATATACAGGAGCAGGTGGACTGGGGACAGCCGCAGCACCAGGCACTCCTGCGGGGTTTCTACGGCTACTGACCTCTGAATTCTCAGGGGAGATTGGTGCAGTACAAGCATGCCCAATATCCTCAGAGCCCGATGGAGACCCCTTTGGCTTCCTGGAAGACTTATTTCCAGAGCGTCTGGACGACATATCCTTTAAGCACAAAGCTGAGGTATTCCCGTCGTCATACACCAATTTTGCTGGTAATAGTCTAACACAGTTGCTGCTATATACCAGCTGGTGTCCACTAAAGTGCCTTTCTATGGGGATGCCTGCATCAACCGCCTCTGTGTGCCACTGTTTGTTGCTAGCTCTGTTTGCATCCAGCTGACACTTGTACTGTGTCTTTATACAAGCTGGGACACCTGCACATGCGCAGAAGCGCTGTGGCGCGCATCGAGCGTCATCCACCCGCCCCGCCCCCTTTTTTTTTCATAGGAGGCGCGTGCACGCGCCCGCGCGCGCGCCCGTGCACCATTGGCGCCCTTTTCGAAAATCAAACAGGGACTAGGAGCCAGGGCCCTTTTTGCCGGAGGGCCTGTGCGGTGGATGAGCGCAGCAACAGGGCAGAGGAAGTGGATTCCCACAGAGAAACTTACCAACTGCCTGGATCTTTTGACTTGAGAAAACCAAAGATCCACATGACAAGAAAAATGGACTACAGCGGCCTCTAGTGGTTTAACACAGGTACCGCGGTCCCTTTTTTTTTTTTCTTGACTACTATTAAAATTTTACATTTTCAGTAGTTACAGGCATACACAGATATTAGCGGGAATACCGTTAGGTAACAGACAGAAAGACAAATTAGGCTTGGGGGTCCCCCAATAGAACCAAGTTCCTGGGGGCCCCCACTTACCTGTTCCCCGCCGCAGGACTCTGTTTGGTCCACAGAAGCCCAAACTTCACCTATCACGGCAGGCATTGTAATTAAACCTTCAGGGACCGGGTTCCCAAGGATTCCACTCCCCTGGACCTGTATAGCACCCTGCACAGACAACATCTTGGTCGTGGGTATGACCAGAGCTCTGGATCCCAGGGTCCAGCCCTCCTAAGAGAGGCATTACAGGCAAAACCTTGCTCTTCTGCTGCAAGGCCCGTGTACCGACCGTTTAGCTATGAAGCTTTTTTGGTGGGATCCGGAACAGCTTACTAAGGCCCAAAAGAACCTGTACGCAAGCCCAGTGAAAACACATGTTACTCTTTGGCCAACACCTTAGACACTGGCAAAAAACTGAGGTGCTCCCGGATGGGAGGGGCTTATATAGGGGAGGGTACTTCCGGTTTGGAAGTTGCCAGTGCCAGCACCTGAAGGTAAACTATATAACCCATTAGTAATGACTAAGTCGCTCTGTGTCCCGTGATGTACGAAAAAGAAATATCCCCCACACCATTACACCACCACCAGCCTGAACTGTTGATACAAGGCAGGATGGATCCATGCTTTCATGTTGTTTCCGCCAAATTCTGGCCCTGCCATCTTAATGTCGCAGCTGAAATCGAGACTCATCAGACCAGGCAATGTTTTTCCAATCTTCTATTGTCCAATTTATGTGAGCCTATGCAAATTGTAGCCTCAGTTTCCTGTTCTTAGATGACAGGAGTGGCACCCGGTGTGGTCTTCTGCTGCTGTAGCCCATCTGCTTCAATGTTCGATGTGTTGTGCATTCAGAGATTTTATTCTACATACCTTGGTTGTAACAAGTGGTTATTTGAGTTACTGTTACCTTTCTATCATCTCAAACCAGTCGGCCTATACTCCTCTGACCTCTGACATCAACAAGGCATTTTCCTCCACACAACTGCCACTCACTGGATATTTTCTCTTTTTTAGACCATTCTCTGTAAACGCCAGAGGTGAATGTGCATGAAAATCCCAGTAGATCAGCAGTTTTGAAATACTCAGACCAGCCTGTCTGGCATCAACAACCACGCCACGTTCAAAGTCACTTAAATCCCCTTTCTTCCCCATTCTTCCACTCGGTTTGAACTTCAGCAAGTCATCTTCACCACGTCTAGATGCCTAAATGCATTGATTCGATTTCCATTTACTTTAAAGCAGAACTTGCGATTCAGTGACAAGGTCCACTTATATAACATGCCCCCCTCTCTGTCCCTCCTGACCAGATCTCGGAGAATGTTGAGTATCCCAAATCTTGCAAGAACATGATCCTGCACTGTGCTGCATTGTCTTCTTTCACCATTTGGGCTAGTCAGCATTCCTAAGGATCTTGTTGGCAAAAGGGTGACATCACCCTCTACACTATGAAAGTTGGGGAAAGGTGAGTTTATCATCTAGTTTTTTTTCCTCCGCATATTGTTTTTCGTACTTTCATGCAGCGTTTAAGGATGGGGAATGGGGGGGGGGGCACACCGAATAAGGAGACCTTGCCGGAAGTGCAAGGTCCGCTTTAAATAGTAGCAGCCGTGTTTGCTGATTATATAAGCAGCCTTTGCTTCCTGCTGATCATCTTAACTTACAATATGGTCTGTTTGTTCGAAGACAATGGAATTGCTGCAGTCTCTAATGACAAAAAAACACAATGCATTTGGTAGACGGGAACAATACAATATCATCTCTACCTAGCCTGTAAGTGAAAAAAGGTAGGTAGTTTAAAGTACAGTAGTATAATTTTATTTAATAACATTAATGTTAATATGATCTTTCTTCTAACTTCTGCCCCACCACTCGCTTCTCTCTTTGGAATTCAGTGTCTTTCCCCATATGGCTGTACCACCATGTGACTGATAAATGTGGAGAGAAAATGTCAAATATTTTAAGCGTAAAACAAAGACTTTTTTTGGCTGAAGTATTGAATCGTTAGAACCGTCGCTCATTTTACCCCAATCTGGGCTTAATATTAGAGGTTTCTACCATTAAACCCAGTTTTGGGTGAAATGCGTCAAGGGAGGTGATCCAAAGTGGAGTCTTGTGTCGCTTGACCATGACAATAAACCTTCACTTATGGAAGATTTCACTTCTTTCTTTTGAATGAAGACTGTGAATTGGTTGCGCCGATTGATATAAATAAATCATAAATGTCAACAATAAATATCCAAATATAAACATCCAGCGATATTATTCTTCAAGTGTTCAATAAACATTCAAAATAAAGTGTACATTCCTTCTGTGAAAATAAAGTTCATCATATATGTCTGATTATTCTTTCTTTTACATATATATATTTATATATATAATTTTTTTTTTTTCCTTATAGATGTGCTCCTTATTTTTCTCTTTATTTCACCTTCACCCTTGTGAATCTTGTATGTGTTATATGCAGGGACTCCCACCACCGTTCGCCACTGCGCTCACCTCCAATTTAGACCTGTTTCCAGGTCCAAAAACGCCTTCCCCTGCTGGGGTACAAATCCATGCTCCTCTGCTGATCTGTCTCCTTCTATCCTCCTTTCCCTTCCCTGGGTTGTGCCGTATTATAGAACACTTTTGTGCTTTGTATTGTAATCCTCTTTCCTCCACCGTTCCTCAATTAAAGCAGATTTACTCCCATGGTGTAGTATTTAAACTATTTTATTAAAGATAGTAAACACTTACATTTAAAATAGCAATATAGAGCTTCCACACAGGTATCTGACGGGGCTGCAGCTCCTGTTCTGCTCGCACTCCTCAGTGTTACGTCACCCGACTCCGGCCAACGCGTATCGTCACGATCACTTGATTTCCTGGAGCCTGGATTTGTACACCAGCGTGGGGAAGGCGTTTTTAGACCTGGAAACAGGTCTACATTGGAGGTGAGCGCAGTGGTGAATGGTAGTGGGAGTCACTGCATATAACACGTACAAGATTCACAAGGGTGAAGTTGAATAAAAGAGGAAAATAAGGAGCACATCTATAAGAAAATGTGGAAGAAAGAATAATCAGACATATATGAACTATTTCACAGAAGAAATGTACACTTTATTTTGAATGTTTATTGAACACTTGAAAAATAATATCACTGGATGTTTATATTTGGATATTTATTGCTGAAGTTTATGATTTATTTATATCGGTAGGCACAACCAATTCACAGTCTTTATTAATTGTTTTAGTTGTGAGAACACAATAATTTGGTTTCCCATTGGAGTGAGTTTCCTTCACTTTCTGTCCTGGAAACACAACAGAGAGTGAGAGGAAATCTCTCCCAACTGAAGGGAATTCCCCTCTTATGCCGCGTACACACGACCCGTTTTCCCGTCGAGAAAAATGATTTTTTTTCCTTTGGACGAGAAAAACGATCGTCTGTGGGCTTTTTGTCGTTTTTCTCGACGGGAAAAACGGCATTAATCACGACGAGAAAAATTAGAACATGCTCTAATTTTTCTCGTCGTGATTCCCGTCGTTTTTTTCCGCGGCAGTTTTCCCATAGGGAAACACTGCCGCGGAGCCCACACACGGTCGTTTTTTTCGACCAAAAAAAAAATTTCATTTAAAACGGCCGTGTGTGGGGGGAAAAAGCTGTTCCTCGTTTTTCACGTCGATTTTCTCGACTGTGTTTTCACCGTCGAAAAAATCGATCGTGTGTACGTGGCATAAGTTGCCAACAGGTGTTCCCATTGGAAGATTTCACCTTATTCCTGTTTTGGTGACAAGTCTACATTTTCAAATGTCACATGACTTTTTGTCACAATGACAATTTTAACCAAGACAAATCTGACAGAGGTTCTAATGCTTTTAACTACATCCAAAACTAAACTACATATCCTGGCTCTAGATTCAAATTAACATCCCAAAAGTGATTTTTCTTAACCATTTAAGGACCCCTCACTGTATATATACGTCGGCAGAATGGCTCGTACAGGCACAATCACGTACCTGTACGTGGCCCTTTAACTGCCGACGTCGGGGTCGCGCGCGCACCGCCGGCGGCGTGCTCGCGTCCCCCCTGCCTTCCCCGTGAGTCGGATCGCGGGTCCCACGGACTCGATCGCTGTGGGGATCCCCACGATCGTCTCACGGAGGCATGGAGCGGAGAGATGTCAGTGTAAACACAACATCTCCCCGCACCCCTACTGACAATGTCAGCGATCTGTGTAATCAGAGCGGCGATCGGTGACGTGTAAGTCGTAGCCACGCCCCCACACAGTAGTAATCACTCCTCTAGGCCCACTTAACCCCTCCAGCGCCCTAGTGGTTAATCCCTTCACTGCCAGTGTCATTTTCACAGTAATCAGTGCATTTTTATAGCATTTTTATAGCACTGATCGCTGTGAAAATGACAATGGTCCCAAAAATGTGTCAAAAGTGACCGATGTGTCCGCCATAATGTTGCAGTCACAAAAAAAAAATCGCTGATTACTAGTAAAAAAAAAAATGAATAAAAATGCCATAAAACTACCCCCTATTTTGTAAACGCTATAACTTTTGCACAAACCAATCAATAAACGCCGATTGCGATTTTTTTTTCCTAAAATATGTAGAAGAATACGTATCGGCCTAAACTGAGGAAAAAAAAGTGTTTTTTTATATATTTTTGGGGGATATTTATTATAGCAAAAAGTAAAAAATGAAATTTTTTACCAAATTGTCGCTCTATTTTTGTTTATAGCGCAAAAAATAAAAACCTCAGAGGTGATCAAATAAAAAAGGACGTCAATTTTGTTTGGGAAAAAAGGACGTCAATTTTGTTTGGGAGCCACGTCGCACGACCGCGCAATTGTCAGTTAAAGCGACGCAGTGCCGAATCGCAAAAAGGGGCCTGGTCTTTATGCTGCGTATTGGTTCAGGGCTTAAGTGGTTAAAGTGTTGCATGGTTGCTGACCAAAAAAATCCATGTTCACTTTTTAACTTTCAGAAATAGTTGTGAGAAATGTTCACGTTAATTAAGTTCTAAGAGTGCTGCTATATGTTGTATACCCATCTTCTAAAGTTAACACTGACAAAACCTATATTTCATTTTTGTATGGTTGCTGTCAAGACAAATCACACGCAGGCTCTTTGCAACTCAGGGTTTCCATTGGTGAGTTATCTCCAACTGAACACTGAAAAGAAAGGAGGCAATTAGTCATTTATATTGATGTTATGGGTTCCTCATTTAAAAGCTGAACTGCAAATGATAAAACAGACACAAATGAATATAGCTTTATATTAATTAATACAGTAAAACCTTGTTTTGAGAGTGACTTGGTTTGAGAGCATTTTGCAAGACAAGCAACATTTTTAAATAAATTTTGACTTGATATACAAGTAGCAGACATCCGGGGGGAAATTGTCCACATAGACCAACCTCCGCACCGCCATCAATGTCATCCCTTCCGCGCTGCGCCCTACGAGTGCTTCAAGCCTCGCTTTCAGGGTAGTCTTCCCAGTCATTATATGCAAGATTGACAGCGGTGAGAGCCAGCAGTGAGGAGGACGGTCTATGTGGACAGCTTTACCCCGGATGCCTGCATACTTACATGTTCCTGTTTTAATCATCAATCATGTGAGTTGCTAAATGTTGTACCTTCAATAAATGTAACCATATTGCTACACTTAGAGGCGTCTCTCTTCTCTTTTATACTCTGGAGCTCCGGCTCGATTTTGCTTCTAATCCCCTTGTGGAGGCTTCCATTTGTGGATGGACATTTTATGGTTACACAACCTGGTCACAGTGCTATAATCTTTTTATATGGAATATAAACAGAAAGACTTATGAATAAATGGTTGTGAAACGAATCATTTGAGTTTTCATTATTTCTTATGGGGAAATTCGCTTTGATATACAAGTGCTTTGGATTACAAGCATGTTTGCGGAACGAATTATGCTCGCAATCCAAGGTTTTACTGTAAATCATTAAATTATTTTTTTAATGCAAGGAGTGTAGGTATCTGAATTTTCACTTGATATCAGCCCCTTGCATATCCCTATACAGGCACTAAGACTGGAAAAGGGAGGGACAAGACCAGTAGCCAATCAGGTGTGCTGCTCTGAAACAGGTTGACAAAGAACAGGCTGATAGAAGCAGAGCGCAGAGTGGGCAGAGGGGTTACTTCACCAGTCTTCTTCTACTCTTTAATTTTCCTCTCAGCAGGCTGAGGGTGGAGAGAGGACTCTACTGTGCTAAACTGTACTGTACATCGGAGGATTTATAAACCTGAGGAATGAATGAACAGAAATACAAATCATTTGGCAGGTAAAACAGCCATCTTATATGTATTTGAAGTATACCCCTCGGCTTATACTCGAGTCAGTACCTGAAAATCTTCTTATTCCGCGGCCGGCGTCCATTGTTTAAATCTCACGGCTTTCTTCTGGTCCCTTCCGCGATAGGCGTTTCCAGCAAACACTGTGTTGAGTGTTGCGCCTATCATGGACGTTCTCTTGTCCGACGCCCGTGATTGGCAGAACACTGAACACAGTGCCTGCTGGGAAACGGAGTCCGAAAATGAGAGGATCTCCGTGATAGGCGCAACACAGTGTTTGCTGGAAACGCCTATCACGGAAGGGATCAGAAGAAAGCCGCGAGATTTAAACAATGGACGCCGGCCACGGAATAAGAAGATTTTCAGGTACACTGACTGACTCGGGCACAGGGAGGCTGCAATGGACGCAGTAAGGTGGCACAGTGAGGTGGCAATGGGCACAGTGAGGTGGCAATGGGCACAGTGAGGTGGCACAGTGAGATGGCAATGGGCACGGTAAGGTTGGGCAATTGGCACAGTGAGGTGGCAATGGGCACATTTCCCCCCCTAGGCTTATACTCAAATCAATACGTTTTCCCAGTTTTTTGTGGTAAAAGTAGGTACCTCTGCTTATACTCGGGTCGGCTTATACTCGAGTATATACGGTAATTGAATCTTAAAAAAAATACATGAGCTACTTTGGTGAACGTTAATTTGTGCACCTGTAAAAAGGCTTAAAGTGTTACTAAACCCACAACAGTAAAATCTGTCAGTTTATGCAGCATAGCATGCTTGTTATACTCACTGTGGAACTTAAGTGGTTAATCCTCTGCATTTTGTAAAAAGGCTGTTTTATCCCGTATGCACAGATCCTCCCCCCTCCTGCACTGTCTATCTGGGGAAGGCCCGCTAACACAGGCAGAGTAGCTAACCTGCACATGCTCAGTCGTGTCTTTTATGCTGGAGAGAATAATTACTTGTTCTCAGAGATAGCCAGGTCACATGATATTGACATCACACATATGGGTGTGTATACAGGCTGCAGTGAAAATCTCCTCCTTCCTAATCTCTCAGCGCTGGAGAAACTGTGCAGTTTATCACTGACTGTGGTATACAGATCATCCAAAAAGGTATATAGTGGCAGCAATTTAATGTAAAAAGAAGATTTATAAACTGTGAGCCTGTGGGGGGGGGGGGGGGGGCAGATTAACTATTTTCATATTACTGGGTTTAGTAACATTTAAAAAAATGCATGTTTAGGAGCGTATTTCAGGCGCTCCCATTTAAGTTTATGGAGCCAAAAATGTGTAATTCTGCTCCTGTACTACAAGGCATGCGTAAAAATTTACCAGAACAGTCCCTAAATTGCCTGGGTATGCGCAAACCAACTGTGAATAGGGGTAAAATGCTGGCCAAATGCATAATTGGTAAACTTGGAAGCCAGGTTTCATAGCCTACATACTACAGCTCTGCAGAAAATATAGTTAAATATTCACACGTTCTACTACAGGGTGGAGGCTTTCATTTTTTATTTTTACCATTTAAAATTTTAGTTTGACTAGTCAGCTGATAGACATTTTTCAAACATTTTGTGTAAAAAACATGCAATGACCTATCAGTTGATACTTATGTAATATGATTCCAATCTCACATTAAGGCAAGCACGTAAAAAGCTGAAATACATACTATACAATATGTGAACTGTCTTACCAGTCAAAAGATTTCTACTTTTGTTCAGCTAGTCTTGAGATCTAGACATCCCTGTTAGACTGCATAACCAAGTCCTGGACTACCTTTCTGTTAACCACTTGACTTCCGGAAGGTTTTACTCTCTTTATGACCAGAGCATTTTTTTGCTATTTTTGCTATTTAGCACTGCACTACTTTAACCACTTGACCTCCCGAAGGTTTACCCTCCTTCCCGACCAGGCCATTTTTTGCGATACGCCACTGCGTTATTTTAACTGCCAATTGCGCAGTCATGCGACGCTGTTCTCAAACAAAATGTACATCTTTTTCTTTTTTTTCCCCACAAATAGAGCTTTCTTTTGTTAGTATTTGGTCACCTCCGCAGTTTTATTTCGTGCTATAAACAAAAAAAGACTGAAAATTTTGAACAAAAAAACAATAATTTTTACTTTCTGCTATAAAACACACCCAATAAAAAATGTAAAAAATCAAACTTGTATTATGTTACATATATTCCGCTGACACCCCCCCCCCCCCACCGGCAGGCCTTCCGTGGCTTCCCCTGCATCTCCTCCCTCCTCCTCCTCGGCTGCCAATAGGATCGCTTCTCCTCTTGGCCAATTGGGTCTCAGGACCCGCTTTCTGAGCTGGGATTGGCCGGGAGGAGAAGCAGGAAGACAATAGCGATTATTAATTCGCTATTGTCACACAACTGGGTGGGCTCACTGCACCCCGAGCCCACCCTTTTTGAAGCCAATTAGAGACTCCAGCTCTAATCATGTGCTTCTGAAAAAAAAAACTCGGACCGTGGTCAGGACACTAACTGACACTTTTGAAAATTTTTGTGGATCAGTGCTAAAAAAATATGCACTGTCACTGTACTAATGACACTGGAAGGGGTTAACATCAGGGTCAATCAAAAGGTTAAATGTGTGCCTGACCAGTGCTTTACTACTGTGGGGGAGGTGCTTGTACCAGGACACAGGATCCATGCCTTCTCCACCCACTGCAGGCTGCCTGCAGAAAACTACAGGAAGGGGCGGAGACAAGACTAGTCACCCTGCACAGGAACAGAGAGCAGAAGTGATTGGTCTTTATTACAGAAAGCTATTACACAGAGGCAAAGTTTCACACTGGGTTACTGCACAGATATGGAAGAAATACACAAAGCACACCAAGATTCAAAGAATACACATGACTCTTGTATTTGCTGATCCTGGAGTTCAGTTTTAACTGCAATAATTAGTAATTAGAGATGAAATTTTGAGGAAATAAGGTTTCTCAATTTTGCTCATACCTATTTGTGTTTTGTTTTTATTATATGCCTGGAGTTAAGTTTTAAAGGATCAATTGTGTACATTTACCCACAGCAACCAATCAGTTTCTCCTGTTACTGTTACACAGAAATACTAGATCATTTATGATTGGTTGCTTATGTTCCCTCTTTTGTATCAATGCCCATACAAAGTCAAGGCCATAAAAAGAGTGGCGCAACTCCCACTAATTTAACAAACTGTTATGCCCTGTACACACGTTCGTTTTTTCCGATGAAAAAATGATTGTGTGTGGGCCCCATCGGACTTTTTTCCATCGGTGTTAAAAGATAGAACATGTTTTAAATTTTTCCGATGGAAAAAAAAACGATAGCAAATTCCGATCGTCTGTGTGGAACGCCATCGGAGAAAAAACCCACGCATGCTCAGAATAAAGTCGACGCATGCTCAGAAGCATTGAACTTAATTTTTCTCGGCTCGTCTGAGTGTTTTACGTCAGGGCGTTTGGGACGGTCAGAATTTTATCTGATGGTGTGTAGGCAAGACTGATGGAAGTCAGCTTCATCGGAATTCAGACGGAAAATTCCATCGGAAATCCGATCGTGTGTACGCGGCATTAGTGTTTCCTTTCTGCAGTCCAGAGATTAGTTGTTCTAGGGTGTGCTTCTTTAAATATTATATTTGACATGACTTCCAGTGCTCAGAAAACATTTCTCTTGGGTCACATGCAGTCGCTGTGTTAGGCATGTGAGGTCAAACATGACAAATCCGGATTAAGGAAGGAAAACATCCTAAAATTAGTTTGTGAGGGATCGTCACCCACAAAAGCTTCACCCGCTTTGCTTCTTCCTTGGCGCATTGTTTTATGTTATATTATTAATGTAGATATTGTAACAAAAATAATTTAATAGAGGATAAAAATATACTCAGGTCAAAAACTCACTATTAACCACTTTGCGCCCGTCACCGTCATATGACTAATGACGGCCGCAAACTGGTTCTTAAATGCCGGGAGGCCGTCATTATACGGCCTCCGCTCCTTCGGCCACTGGGGGTGCGCGAGCGCCGCCGGCGGCACGCGCGCTTGCCCGGCGCATCACTGAGATGCCGATGCGCGTGCCTGGAGGCCGCGATGTCCACCAAGCACCCGCGATCGGCCTGTACACAGACAAGGACATGGATCTGTGTGTGTAAACACAGAGATCCATGTCCTGTCAGGGAGAGAGGAGACCGATGCTGTGTCCCTTGTACATAGGGACACAGATCGGTCACCTCCCCCAGTCAGTCCCCTCCCCCCACAGTAGCAATCACTCATAGGGCATACATTTAACCCCTTCCTCGCCCCCCTAGTGTTAACCCCTTCCCTGCCAGTCACATTTATACAGTAATCAGTGCATTTTTATAGCACTAATCGCTGTATAAATGTGAATGGTCCCAAAAATGTGTCAAAAGTGTCCGATGTGTCCGCCCCAATATCGCAGTCATGATAAAAATCGCTGATCGCCGCCATTACTAGTAAAAAAAATAAAAATAAAAAAAATGTCAGAATTCTATCCCCTATTTTGTAGACGCTATAACTTTTGCACAAACCAATCACTATACACTTATTGCGATTTTTTTTAACCAAAAATATGTAGAAGAATACGTATCGGCCTAAACTGAGAAAAAAATTGTTTTAAAAAAAAAAAATTGGGATATTTATTATAGCAAAAAACAAAAAATATTGTGTTTTTTTTCAAAATTGTTGCTCTTTTTTGGTTTATAGCGCAAAAAATAAAAACCGCAGAGGTGATCAAATACCACCAAAAGAAAGCTCTATTTGTGGGAAAAAAAGGACGTCAATTTTGTTTGGGAGCCACGTCACACGACCGCGCAATTGTCAGATAAAGCGAAGCAGTGCCGAAAGCTGAAATTTCGCCTGGGCAGGAAGGGGGTATATGTGCCCAGTAAGGAAGGTGTTAAATAAGATCTAGATCTGCCTTTCTCAACCGGGGTTATTTCAGAGGTTGTTAAAGGTTGCTTGAGTAGTGATGGATTGATCTGCTTGACAAAACCTGCATAGTTCCGGCATAAAAGTCACTTGGCAGAGCTTATGTCATGGGACCAGCCTCTCATCTCTTGTCTCTCAGGTGAAAAACCACTCACACCAATGAAGTTTTTAGCTATTTGTAAGGTGAGGCATTCTTCTCACAGACTTTCAGTTTAAGGGGTACTATATTGAACTTGCTACTCACTTTTAATGTAACCAAGTGTTCCACCAATGTGAGGAGTACCTTCTCTGACTGACCACCAAACTAAGTTGGCGCTACATTGACCAGTTGACCACTACTTTAACCACCCGCCTACTGGACACAAAAACCCCCTTCCTGCCCAAGCCACGTGGCTCCCAAATGAAATTTGCATCCTTTTTTTCCCACAAATAGAGCTTTCCTTTGGTGGTATTTGATCACCTCTGCGGTTTTTATTTTCTGCGCTATAAACAAAAGAAGAACGTCAAGTTTGAAAAAAAACACAATATTTTTTACTTTTTGCTATAATAAATATCAATTTTTTTTAAAAAAGAATTACATTTTCCTCAGTTTAGGCCGATATGTATTCTTCTACATATTTCTGGTAAAAACAAAATCGCAATAAGCGTATATTGATTGGTTTGTGCAAAAGTTATAGCAGATACAAAATAGGGGATAGATTTATAGCATTTTTTTTTTATTTACTAGTAATGGCGGCGATCTGCGATTTTTATCATGACTGCGATATTGCGGCGGACACATCGGACACTTTTGACAAATTTTTGGGACTATTCACATTTATACAGTGATCCCTGCTATAAAAATGCATTGAGTACTGTATAAATGTGACTGGCAGGGAAGGGCTTAACACTAGGGGGCAAGGAAGGGGTTAAATGTGTTTCCTAGATGTGTTCTAACTGTGGGGGGAGGGGACTGACTGGGGGAGGTGACCGATGGTTGTGCCTATGTACAAGGGACACACCATCGGTCTCCTCTCCCTGACAGGACGTGGATCCACGGTCCTGCTCGGTTACTAGGCAATCGCGGGTGCTCGGCGGCCATCGCGGTCGCCGGGCACGCGCATCGGGTCCCCAGCAACGCGGCTGGCGCGCGCGCGCCCCCTAGCTGCTTTTAAAGCCAGGACATCATATGACGTCCTGTCAGAACAAGAGAGTCTTCCGCCCGCCGTCATTTGACGGTGGGCGGTAGACAAGTGGTTACTGGAACTTCACTCTCTCAATCAACATTGATCATTTTTAATCCTCATGCTGCTAGCATTAGTAAATAAATAGGAACTTATTTACTTTTTTTTTCTTTTTACATTTCTTTAGTTACTTCCTGGTTTCCATGCCTACGCAAATTATGACATTCAGGAGTCTTCAGGAGGGGAGGAGAGGAGGAGGGGGTTTTCTCAGCTAAGCACTCTCTTATGCATGCATGCTTGAGCTGAGGGCGGGAAGTAAATTCTACATGAGTCATTTGCCCTTACTCAAGATGGCCATGGCCAGAAGTGCTATGAGGATGTTTTTCAAAGTGTTTTCTCAACAAAATAAAGCATGGAGACATGGATGGATGGGGGTCTTTGATTTGAATATTACAAATTAATTAAATAGTGTTTTTGGTTTGTGGTGCTCAGATGCAGTGAAGATCCGCTTTAAAGAGGTGCAACTATCAATGTAAGATGATTCTTCTCTGAATGACCACCAATGTAAAAAAAACTTCCACATTGGCCACCAATGTAATGGAGTCTTTTGGAAATTCTGACAAGAAAAGTCCGATGTGAGCTTTTGGTCGGAAATTCCGACCGTGTGTAGGCTCCATCTGACTTTTTCTGTCGGAATTTCCGCCAACAAAAATTTGAGAGCTGGTTCTCAATTTTTTTCCGAATAGAAAAGTTCTGCTCCGAAATTCCGATCGTCTGTATGCAATTCCGACGCGCAAAAAAAACACGTATGCTCGGAATCAATTTGATGCATGCTCGGAATCATTAAACTTCATTTTTCTCGGCTCGTTGTAATGTTGTAAGGTCACCGCGTTCTTGACGGTCGGAATTTGGTGTGACCATGTGTATGCAAGACAACATTTCGTCGGAAAAAAATCCACGGTTTTCTTGTCGGATTTTCCGATCCTGTGAACGCGGCATTTCTCTTTTTGATCACCAGTCTAAAGTCCTTTCCAGACTGGCCACCAATGTAATGGGGACTTTCCTATTCTGATCACCAGTGTAAAGGGGTCCTTCTCAGACTGGCCACCAATCTAAGGGAGTCTGTCTTCTTCTGATCATCAATGTAAAGGGGTCCTTCTCTGACTGGCTATCAGTGTAAGGGATTCTTTCTTCTTCTGATCACCAATATAAAGATATCCTTCTCTGACTGGCCATCACATAAGGGAGTCTTTCTCCATCTGGTCACCAATACAAAGATATCCTTCTCTGACTGGCCATCACGTAAGGGAGTCTTTCTTCATCTGGTCACCATTGTAAAGGTGTCCTTCTCAGATTGACCACCATTGTGAGGAGGCACTGAACTGATCATCAGTGTAGTTAGACACTACATTGGTTGCCAATGTAAGTAGACAATACACTTACCACCAATGTAACAATAAATCATGAGCTGCATCAGATAAAAAGATTTATGTGAAGATTTATATGTAATCTTTTTAAAGTACTGGTTAATATGTCAGCTTTTCATAAATACTGGAAAAACCTTAAAGTCATCCCATTACATTTTATAAGCTTACCAAAAATAAGAACTGTCTGTAAAGAATAAGAACTGTCTGTAAAGAAGAGCGACCAAACACATTTTCATCTGTACTGGAAAACGTCAGCTGGGAAATAAAAATAAGACTCCGTGATTGTGAAGTTATGGCTCAGCTATGCTTTTTGCAGTGTTCTCTGGGTTTGAGAAAAAACAATGTTGTAGCTGAACTCCAGGCAGATACAAAAGACTAAAAAATTAATGCACCATTTAATCATTTTTTTTAGAGCAAGCTGCATAGGTACCTGAGATGACAAGGTATCATCCTCTTGCAGTCCTTGTACAGAAGAATTAAAAAAAGGAGAGGGAGAAGCAGCACATGGAGCCAATCAGTAATGCTGTGGTACTCATGTACTAACAAGCAAGGAATATGCTGATAGGAGGAAAGAGCAAAGTGACAGAGATGAGCTCAACAGTGAGCTGTCCAGTCGCAGGCTGGGGGCCGGACAAGACCTGTAAATGCAACCTTAACTGCACAGGAACATCTGGTCTTCCAGCCTGTCATTAGGGTGACCACATTTCCAAACTACCATTCAGGGACACCCTGCCTTCCCAAAAATCAGCTTGTGCTGTAACGAATCACAGCACAGTGATTGGACACAAGAGGCGGGATTTATGATTTCTCCAATCACAAGCAGGGGGCGGGGATTGTGCTCCTCCAGGCATTCCCGGCCAGGGCAAGTACTGTCAGTGAGTAAAGCGGTGATGTGGCAGCCTTTTTTTAGGGGCATCAGATTGGCCCAGGGGGTAGCTGTGTCAGTTTCATTCCGGGACACTGTATCGTCCTGGAATGAATGTGCCCGGGACAGACCTGCAAAATGCGGGACTGTCCCGGGCAATCCGGGACACGTGGTCACCCTAGCTGTCATACTGGACTGTCCTGTGTGCCGAAGCTGTGTGCACAGAACTGGATGAGCAGAAATACAAATCTTGCCAGCCAAATCCGCTCCTTTTATATGTATTTTATCTGTGTATTTAGCTGATTGAGTTCATCTTCACGATGTGTAAGATGTTCGGTGGACGAACCACATCACAGAGAGCTGCGTACAATCACTAAACGGGAGGTCAATACCTTAAAGTCAAGATCGTGCTAATAATCTTGTCCTGTTGTAGCCGCAGCACAGGCACGAAGAAGTTAACCTTCCTTGAGTAGGCGGCAGATATTCAATGAGGTAACTGCGCACAGGATGCAGGCCGGAGCCTCACACAAAAAAAGAATACAACGTTGAAACTGAGCCAGGCTGCCTTGAAAATGCATTTCTTTTTCATACAAACTATTTTAGCTAGAAAGCAACATGTGAAACTGATCCAGAGCTTGCAGTGCGGCTGGATAACAGCTCAGTGTTATCTTCCTGCTCCAAGTGTGTGGGAGACTCTCTGGTTTCCTCTGACACATTATGGAATCTTTTCAAAGATTCCTCTGGAAGTTGGGAATGGCTCCCAAATCCTGGAGAGCTTCTATTAGAAACACAAATTTCTTTGAGATCCTGGTCTGTCTTTGCTGCTTGTTCACTCTATTGACAAAGTTTCTCCAAATTTTTATTATTATAATACAGGATTTATATAGTGCCAACAGTTTGCAGAATGCTTTACAAAATGGTGGGTGACAATACAGTATAATATAAGAGGAAACAGAGGGCCCAGCTAGTTAGAGATTAAGATTTAAAAAAGCACAGTTGGACAGATTGAGGTAAGAAATTCCAGAGGGTGAGAGAGGCACTGGAGAAGTCCTGGAGGTGAACATGAAAGGAGATGACAAGGAAACTAGAGAACATTAGGTCTTGAGGGGGGGTGGGGAGCAAAGAGAACAGTTTACCGTATATACTCGAGTATAAGCCGACCCGAATATAAGCCTAGGCACCTAATTTTACCACAAGAAAATGGGAAAACGTATTGACTCGAGTATAAGCCTAGGGTGAGAAATGCGCAGCTACTGTAAGTGGAAAAGAGGGTCAACAATGCCCATCTGCAGCCTCACTGTGCCCATTTGCAGCCTCACTGTGTCCATCTGCATGCCTCACTGTGCCTCAATGTCCTTCTGCATGCCTCACTGTCCATCTGCATGCCTTACTGTCCATCTGCATGCCTTACTGTCCATCTGCATGCCTTACTGTCCATCTGCATGCCTCACTGTGCCTCACTGTCCATCTGCAGCCTCACTGTGCCCATTTGCAGCTTCACTGTGTCCATCTGCATGCCTCACTGTGCCTCAATGTCCTTCTGCATGCCTCACTGTCCATCTGCATGCCTTACTGTCCATCTGCATGCCTTACTGTCCATCTGCACGCCTCACTGTCTATCTGCATGCCTCACTGTCCATCTGCATGCCTCACTGTCCATCTGCATGCCTTACTGTCCATCTGCACGCCTCACTGTCTATCTGCATGCCTCACTGTCCATCTGCATGTGTCAATCTCCCTACCTGATCTGTGCCTTATGTACCGGTGTCCATCTGCAGCCTTATGATCTCCAGCGCTGTGACATACAGTCTAGTCGGCCGCCGTGTAGTAAAGCAAAGCCCCGCCGCCTCCTCGTCCTCGTCCATGGTGATGGAACACTGACCAGTGTTAATTTTGGCAGCAAATTTCTATTTAGTTTTAGTCTTAGTCTTAGGACTAAAATGGCATTTTAGTTTTAGTCCCATTTTAGTCTTCTGCAATTGTTTTAGTTTTAGTCGTATTTAGTCGACTAAATCTCCAGTACATTTTAGTCGACTAAAATGTCCTACGTTTTAGTCGACTAAAATCTCCAGTGCATTTTAGTCGACAAAAATTCATTTTAGTCGTCTAAAATCTAATGAGTGTAATTAAATTGTAAAACATTAGTTAACATTTCTCTACAATTTTCAAACTCATTATATACTGCTGGAATGAAAAATCTAATATCTTATTATTTATCTTATTGAGGTATGAACATGCACTACAGACCAGTGTTCATTTTGAAGTCAAATTTCAATTTAGTCTTAGTCTTAGTCTTAGGACTAAAATGGCATTTTAGTTTTAGTCCCATTTTAGTCTTTTGACTAAAATGCCATTTTAGTTTTAGTTGTATTTTAGTCATCTCAATTGTTTTAGTTTTAGTCATATTTTAGTCGACTAAAATAGTATTAATTTAGTCGACTAAAATGTTTTAGTCATTTTAGTCGACTAAATTAACACTGACACTGACTCGGTTTCCCAGCAGTGAGTCAGTGTTCAGCCTATCACGGACAAGGATGAGGAGAAGGCGGGGATTTGTAGACTGTATGTCACAGCGCCAGGGGTCACAGCGCCGGGAGGACTCAAATATAAGCCAAGGGGGGCATTTTCAGCACAAAAAAATGTGCTGAAAAACTCAGCTTTTACTCGAGTATATACGGTAGTTGGTATTTTAAGAGGAGAGGTTAGTGATGTAGCTGGAAGCAGAGCTGTGGATTGCTTTGTAGGTTGTTGTTAGTATTTTAAATTGTATTCGTTGTGAGCGGAAGCCAATTCAGTGATTGGCAAAGAGGAGTAGCAGAAACTGAATGGTTGGTAAGGTGGATGAGTCTGGCAGCAGCATTCATAGGAATAACCTATAAAGGTAGGCCAACAAGGAGGGCGTTGCAATATATGATACGAGAGATAACCAGGGAGTGAATTAGTAGCTTTGTGGTGTTGTTGGTTAAGAAAAGGCGTATTTTGGGGATGTTTCGGAGGGTGAAGCAGCAAGATTTAGACAGTGGTTGGATGTGAGATGGAAAGGAGAGTTCAGCGTCCAGGATTACACCTAACACCCTACCATGCAAGGAGGGAATGATATTTGTGCTTCTCAACAGAGATGTAAGGGGAGGGGGCACAGGAAAACGGTGTGGTGGGGGAGGAAATATTATGAGCTAAATTTTGGATAGAATGAAGGCCCATACACACGATCAGACTTCTTGACAATAATTGTCCGACAGACCTGTTTTAGCGGACAATCTGACCGTGTGTATGCTCCATCGGACAAATGTTTTGTGTTTTTCATCGGACAAATGTTCGCTGTGAAAACAGACAAACTTCCCGGCAACAAATGTCCGATGGAGCAAAATCCGATCGTGTGTACACAAGTCTATCAGACTAAAGTCCAAAGTACAAACATGCATGCTCAGAACCAATGCTAAAGATCAGACAACAATAGCAGAAGTTGCCCAAAGGGTGGCGGTAAAGAGCAGAAAAACCACATGATTTGGGGAAAGTTGGCTGAAAAAGTCCTGCCGTGTGTGTACGCATACCAAGTTCAAGGCCAACGCCCTTCGGACCAAAATCCACGGAAAAGTCTGATGGAAGGCTGATCGTGTGTATGAGGCTTGAGTTTAAGAAAATGTTCTGACATCCATACCGATATGTCAAATAGTGATGCATGTGGAGAATGATGGGATGCTCTGAGCGGCAGAAAGATAGATTCGGGCGCTGTCAGCATAGAAATTGTATCAGAAGCCATGGGAGGCTATCAGCTGATGCAAGGAGGAGGTGTAGATAAAAGAAGTGATTCAAAGACAGAACTTAGGGGGACCCCGACAGGAAGACAGGAAGAGGAGGAGGTAGAGTTGTAATGCCTTGTACACATGGTCGGACTTTTGCCCATGCAAAAGTCCGCCGTGAGTCAGTCCGAAGTCCGACGGAAAGTAAGAGAACAGGCTCTCTATCTAAGGTCCGTCGGACTTCCAACAAAAAAAGTCCGATGGAGGCTACACACGGCCGTCTGACTTTTTTCTCGGAAAGTCCGGCCGTTTATATGAGGCATAAGTGACACTGAAGACACAGTGACATAGGTAAGAGGAGAACCAGCAAAGAGCAGAGTCATGGAGGCCAAGGGAATGACGTTTTTTTAGGAGGGGGTGGTCAATTGTACCAAAAGACAGCCGAGAAGTCCAAGAGTAAGTACCGTATATACTCGAGTATAAGCCGAGGTATCTAATGTTGCCAAAAAAACTGGGAAACCTTACTGACTCGAGTATAAGCCGATGCCCCACTGTTCCCTAGCTCGCTGTTCCCTATTTTACATTGTAAATATTACCTGTAAAGAAGTTGCGGCTGCGACGTCCATCGTTCAAATTCCGCGGCGTCCATCGTTCAAATTCCGCAGCGTTCATCGTTCAAATTCCGCGGTCTCTTCCTGTTCCTTCCTTGATAGGCGAGTCTCAGCAGACAGTCTCCGCCTATCACGATCATTCTCTCATCCTCAGTTTTCCCAGCAGACACTGTGTTGGGTGTTCCGCCAATCACAGACGTCTGCTGGAAAACTGAGGATGAGAGAACGTTCGTGATAGGCGGAGAGTGTCTGCTGAGACTCGCCTATCAAGGAAGGAACAGGAAGAGACCGCGGAATTTGAACAATGGACGCCGCGGAATTTGAACGATGGACGCTGCAGCCGCAACTTCTTTACAGGTAATATTTACAA
Organism: Rana muscosa; assembly: GCA_029206835.1. Lineage (NCBI taxonomy): Eukaryota > Metazoa > Chordata > Amphibia > Anura > Ranidae > Rana > Rana muscosa. The sequence goes on along the minus strand of CM055119.1, from coordinate 169,812,935 downwards.
TGTAAAAATTTTGATGACTCGAGTATAAGCCGAGGTGGGGACTTTCAGCCCCAAAAAGGGCTGAAAATCTCGGCTTATACTCGAGTATATACGGTATACAGAATCGTGACCATTGGAGGTGCATTGTACTATGGAAAAGTTATCCCACCATGCCAACTTGTCAGGGCCATCAGTAGCAGATTCTAGGACTTTAATCAACTTAACTTATTGACTTTTTATATAAATTAATTATTTTTAGTAATTTAAAGAGGACTTAACATTAGATGTATTTGTTCACATTAGGCACATGCATGCTAAGTAATGTGTAAGTGTAACACATCCAGATATGTATTACTGTACATATCACAGATATAAGAGCACTCTCCCTATCAATTCTTTCACCAGGTTTCTTTCTGCATTATCGCCTACTTTCTAAACTGAGATGGCACAATCCTATAAGTCAGCGGTCCCCAACCTTTTTGCACTGGGGACCGGCTGCGTGGAAGAAAATTGTGTGTGTGTGTGTGTGGGGGGGGGGGGGGGGGGGTAAGCGATTTTTCACAGGCAATTTGTCCTGGCAATGGCTGGTGTTAGCGCTTCAATAATCCTGGCATCATGGTTGATACTGTATGGTGTCAGGGTGATTGAAGCACATTATTTCTATTAATACATTGTAATATAAAATGAAATAGTTCAACTCACCATAATGCTGAATCAGTGGGAGCCCTGAGGGTGTCACTTGCCATGTCGCCTGCCACTAGATGAGGAATGTCACTTGCCATGCTGCCTGCCACCAGATGAGGAATGTCACTTGCCATTATGCCTGCCACCAGATGAGGAATGTTATGTAGCGGGTGTTTGAATTTATGTGAGGACTCTGGTGGTGTGGGGTTCCTTGGGGCCTACAGGTGGTGTTGTTGCCTTGGGCCGGAGCTGAACTCGCACCGCAAACTGTGCCTTTTTGTCCTCCCCTGGAGCTGGTACAGCGGGGCGGGGAACCCACTGTGACGCAAAGGGAGAGGTCATAAAAGGGGCGGAGGCCCTGATTTTAGGGAGAGAGTCGGATGACGTGGCCGCACCCAGGCACCTTCAGCTTGGGTGCTGGCGTTCCAGTGTTTCAGGCCTAGGCGTCCTTGGCCTAGCTGGAGCAGGGATGGAGTCCATCTCAGGCACCTTTAGCCTGGGGTGAGTTACTATGGCGGATGCCTGGGGCTCAGTACCTTCGACTGAGTTCCGCAAGGGTGGAGGAATCCGAGGGGGCCCTAACTCCTTGGGTGCCCGTGTCTGAGTTCGTGAGGACTGGTGTGCAGTAACTTCTCTGAAGAGCCCGGCGTGGCATCGCTGGTGACGGAGAGGCCTCCATTTCTCCCTTGGACGGATTTCTTCCTCTGACAGGGGCAAAGTGAGCGAAGGTAATTCACGTTCTATATTACCTAGTCAGTGGCAGTGACTATTCACCACTGGTGACAGCACAGTGGGCAGCAGCAAGAAGGGAAAGGATTGTGCCTCGATCTGTCCCCATTTTCCAAAGGAGAAAGATTGTTTTATTGCTTGGCAAGAAGAATAAAACTGAGTTGTACCTATTCACTGTGTGGAACTTGGGTTACTAAAGCAAAGGAGTCAGGGACGAAGGACTGGACTTGACTCTAGGACACCTACACAAAAGCCCAATCTTCTGGCCTTCACCTCCCAGTTACGGAGGACATGGGCCGTGGTTTGTTTTATCTCTCTCTCCCAGGTACCCCTAGACAACAGCCATATAACCGATAGAGCAAGGGAGAAGGGTGAGGCCGCTACAGTTACTTGCCACGTCGCCTGTCAGTGCCACCAGATGTGGACTGTCACTACATTGGTGTCAGCAATGGTTCATTTAGCACAGAGTCATGCCTCTGTGCAGTGGTAGTTTCTTACAGGGCAGTCTGGCAGAGGTAGGTTGCTACTGGAAGCTGGAGAGCTACAAAAGCCAGCATCTGATTCAATCAGTCAGAAGCTGCAGAAAACGTAAGTGTCAATCCTGGGTGAAGTTGGTGCAAAAGAGTGATCTTCTAGGTGTAGTAGCAAAAAGGTGGTTTGTAGTGACAATGCAAAACTGTTTATTTATGTAAAATAAACTTAATAAAAAAGGAGGGAAAGGACAAATGTATTTGTGAATATAAATGACAAGTACCAGGTGCCTGGGAGAGAAAGAAAATTGACAGGTGCTCAGGAGAGGTGTCAGCTGCCATGACACTATCTGCCAATTCACAATGCAGCATTTACAGCACTACAAAATGAATATCAGGACCCTACAGTGAAAGCGCACATGTATCACTCTTTGTTATATTGCAGCCATTTGCTAAAATCATTTAACTTCTTTTTTTTCCTCATTAATGTACACACAGCACCGCATATTGACAGAAAAACACAGAATTGTTGACATTTTTGCAGATTTATTAAAAAAGAAAAACTGAAATATCACATGGTCCTAAGTATTCTTTCAATTATACTGGACCTACTCTTTTGCCAAAAGACTGCTCCCTTTCATTAGTCCCCTAATACTTTAGGTTTTATTTTAACAGAATTAAATAAAACAGACAGTAACACTACATACAGTGCAGTGTTTTTCAAGTATCAAGTTTTTCAAGTATTCAGAGCTTCTTTTTTTAAATATCTTCTGTCTAACAAACATGAAATATCCTTGGCCTGGATTGAAATATTGCCTATATATTTTAGTAAATGTTTACAGGAACTCGCCATTATAAAATATAGAATTTATTGGGAATCTTTAACACAAACTGTGATCGTTGTTGGATAAGAAATGTACATGTTCTTGAATATCAGCCCTTTCCACTACTATACAGGTGTTGTACAGGTAATCATCAGGAAGTCATTAGTTTCTAAGTAGATAGTCTACATTCTTACAATTGCTGGTTTAGCGACTGAAATGGATTTCCTTATCCTGAACAGAGGATAGATCATGAAGTGATAGGAGCATGATAAATCACCAGGCTTCAAATGTATTGCAAGTTTTAATTTCTTATTATACCCAAATTATTTATTTAATTTACTACATAGTGCCTGATGCCTATCCTCATGTGCATTTGGCGTGCTTTCTCCTAACTGCCTCTGAAAAATTCAAGATAACACTATTTGACTATCGTTTAACAGAATTAAAACAGCCCATTTAGGGTTAAAAAAAGATTGAAACAAAGGGTCCCTGCAATAGAAGAATGATTATACTCACCTCTCAGACAGCTTGCATCTCCCACCTTCCCTCCATACCAGTACTAAAGTCTACAATACTCTTCAGCATTAGAGTAACAGGTTCATATGGATTCCACTGTGGACCGTAGTTCCATCTTGTGCCCCCTATGTTACTACAGGGTACAGCGGCAACCTAAGAGTCAAAGAATGGAACCACAATACATCACAGGTAACATAAGCTTTTGATATGCCCTGAAATGTCAAATGAGGAGTCTTATGGAGGTCGCAGTATTAGGATATAGGGGGAGGTGGGAGGGAAGATGGGACTGGAAGCAGGGGTGCATTAAACCTCTCCAGGTAGAAAATTGCTTCCACACAGAGAGAAAGAGGTCCTTCTTTATAGCAGGCTGGCAGGGGTCAGGATTTACATTTTGGGCTGTGGTTGCTTTCTAAAGATAACCAACTGTAAAGCCCTGTACACACGATCGGGTTTCCTATGGATTCTAATCCGATGGATTTTTCCATCAGAAATCCGATGAAGCTGACTTCCATCAGTCTTGCCTACACACCATCAGTCAAAAATCCGACCGTCCCAAACGCCGTGACGTAAAACACTCCGACAAGCCGAGAAAAATTAGGTTCAATGCTTCTGAGCATGCGTCGACTTGATTCTGAGCATGCGTGGGTTTTTTGTCCGATGGAGTTCCACACAGACGATCGGAATTTGCTATCGTTTTTTTTTCCCATCGGATAAATTTAAAACATATTCTATTTTTTCTCACCGATGGAAAAAATGCTGATGGGGCCCATACACGATCGGTTTGTCCGATGAGAAAAGTCCATCGGACTGTTTTCATCTGTAAAACCGATCGCGTGTACACGGCATAAGGCTTTTCACACCTTTTGTTCTGATGCACCTAAAATGTATTCAATTGATTTAAAGTGAAAGGGCAGGTGAGCTTTAAATAAGGGTGGATGGCTGAGATGAGGTTTCTCTTTTCCATGTAGACCTTTCTTGAATGAACTCCAAGCAGCACTACAGCCCTTACAGGCTCTTCTTTATCAATGAGGAAAGACCTCATATTTCTACACTACCCACTTACATCCTATTTCCCGAGATTATGCATCGCCTCAGCCATGTAGCCCCTCCATCTACTTTATTCCTCCAGGTTTGTCTGTACTGATACACTTGTAATGGAATGTTGTCTGTCTTATAACAGACTGTAGATTCGTTGAATTGTAATTCTACCCTGTTCCAGAAAGACAATTACGACTCAAAATGTCATGCAGTGAAAATTTTTTTTTTTTTGGAGGTTATCAATATATTTCTCCCCAGATATCTTCAGTCTTTTGCCGTTTTATTGTGTTGCTAGGCGCTCTCCCAGAACTAAGAATTTTGACACGGCTTCACTTCCTCCCTGGATGCTCATCATGCAAGGATCACATGACACCCATCTGCACTGTGCACATGTCCTTCATGTTCTCATGAAACTCAGGCCAAGGGGCTTCAAAATGGAAATAGCAGAGGTACCGAATGCTCAATGAATTACACACTGACCATTTGTTTCACCCCTTTCAGTATCTGGATATTTAATAGTGAGGATTGAATATATTTTTTTCTTGTTTCACTATAGAAACAGGAAAATGCATTTCGAAGGAATCTGCTAAGAAAGCAAAATCATCATTGAAACGCCTGAGACACAGTGAGTCAAAGCCCATATTTTTTTAATACATTTATAAAATGCCAACAAATTCTGCAGAGTCTGTTGTCTTTTCAAATCCGTCCTTAACCCCAAAGGGTGCTTACAATCGAATGACACTTCAACAGGCATACCAACTACTAGGACTAAGCCAATTCATTTATCCACATAGTTAAAGATATATGAGGAAAGCATTTGTATAAATGGGAGGAATAAACAAATTGAATTTAGTCACAAATTCAAAAACCAATGCTGCAATACAACAGTGCTAAACAAATAGCCACAGTCATGCCATATTCTCTCAAAGTGGTTGTATTATGTGTAGAAAAATATATAGCCATGGAATGCCCTTGTAATCGCTAATATCTCTAAAACTTAATGTAGTGTAGTGCTACCCCCATAGGACCTGCTAGATAAATTCCAAGGATTCTTTTCCCAGTAATTGGCTCGCAGCCAGGCACACAATTCCAATCACTCTTCAGACTCATTAACCAGTCTAAGGGTATGCTTTTTTGGATTCTTTATTAAGAACTTGAACTTGGATAGTTAATGGGTAGTGGGATACTACAGTAACTCTTAGTAAGAATTTGAGGAGATTTAATCTTCCTCTTGGACATCCGAGCAAAGACCTTTCACTAAGAATTAAATAGGCTGAGCTCTTCAGGACACCAGACGCAATGTCCCCTTTAAACCTGCTGACTCTAGCATAAGAGGGATGGCAACAGCACACAGTCCCTAGGATCTCTGACACCAATCTGTACTCACTAATGTCCTAGAATAATTGGTTGCCTCCTTCCAATATCTTCCAGACACTTTCACCCTAGATCCTCAGATGACCGCTCCTCAGTCAGCTTTAGCAAACGCTCAGCAAAGCAGGCCTCCAGCTAGCTCAACTTGAGGATTCGAAAAGGTGCAGGCTTATGGCAGAATTGCCTAGGGGGCTAACAGCCCCATCCTCCCCCCAGACTGTGATCTCCTCATCAGGAAAAAAGACCCCCATGCTCCCAGTCTCAGAGTATTTATACTGACTACCAGCCACTATCTGGGCACCTCCCCCAGGGATTGGCCTGGGCTACATAAATTTTCAGCTGCTAATTAGATTTTTCCTGCCCACTAACTTCCAGAACATTTTTGGACAACCAGGGGGAGAGAGTCAATCCTGCAGCCACTGAAACACAGAACAGACCAGAACTATCAAACACAGCTACACTGATTACAGTGAGCCCGCAGTAAATTTCCCTGATGATGAAATGCAGCATTTACCTAACTTCGCACCTATCTAAAAGGGTGCTACAGTAGTATTCTGTGCCTTCAAGTGATCATTGGAGAACACTGAAACAGGGATTAGTTAAAGTTGAAATGATACACATATGGGAAGTATCTTATATCCAGGTGCTTTATTGAATTATACTCTTCTGCCAAACAGCACAGCCAGGAAGGTGACTCCATATTTATGCTGGAATTCAGAAATACAGTGGTGTCACCTCCCTGTCCACAGCCTGCTGACTGAGGGAACAGTAACACTGCTAAGTCACCTCCTTTCTGCATGTTCTCTCCTAGCATATGTGCATGCCCAAGAGCCTGATTTTTCCCAGTGTAAGTGTTCCTAAGCAAGGGAGGCTGGTACCAAAATTCAGGCCTTATGCTACTTGTATGTAAAGTACAGTACATTTGGTGATTTTTACCACTTCAGGCTCTACAGCAGCCTGATCCATTCCAGACGTAAATAAACACATGCCCCCACCTTTAAGGATGGTTTCTTGAACTTTCCTGTGAGGAAAGATCTGGAAACGCTCAGCTCTGAGCACTTCCAGGTTCAGAACTGTCAGATCCAGGTTGGTGCAGAGTACAGTCCATGCACAATTGTGCATGCAGGAATGTACAAAGGAGACATTAGGGGTCTAAGAGCACACATGAACACAAACACACATATAGGTTGTGCATGCATTCTTACATAACGACTGTGCAAAACATATTAGTTATTATTATTACCACACACACACACACACACTGGAGTCAGAAGAATAAGCCTTGGGCTAGAATTTGTAGTTACACGAAAGAACGAACCCTCGCTCTAAACCAAATCCACATCAAGAATGTAACCTAGTCTACTCTTGAAATAAGGACAGAAAGGGCATTTCTTGTCTGTTCTGCTAATGTGGTTTATTCTGCTGCCCAGCTTGCATAACTGGAATTTCCATTATGGTTTTAATGTAACTTTCCGATGAGTTTTATTGATATGGTTTTACAAGGTTTCATTGATTCTTATATGGGGAATTTGTTTCTTTTTTGCACAAGTGATTGTTCATTTACCCTTTTCCACCATTGTATGGATAGGGTATTTTAATAAACTGTGTTTATAATGGATAGCTAACTAAGACCCTTCTGGGCTGAAATGCGTAAGCTATTATTGTTTTATGGTTGACCTGGCTCTTCAATAAAATATATCTTGGAGGATTATTTTGTGTGCTGGCTTGTTTACATTCCCAGTATTTGTGGTTAACTCTAAGCTGTTGCGTTATAAAGGTTTTTAAAGTGTTGTCTATAGACAATTTTGGGTATCACAATATGTTGCCATTTCGTGGGCACATACAATTTTAAAGCATATCATTGTGCAAAATTCATTATAATCATTTCTACATTGAATTTCAATTGTTTCTGATTTTTACTGCATTTTCTGTCTCCGTCTGATTTATGGTTCCTGACATTGACTCTGTCTCATATTTTTTACTTACAGAAAATGTAGAGGTTCTGTGGTGTTTGTGTATTTTAGAAACAATTTAAGTGTATTTTTTTCTGAAATAATAGTTTTAATTTCATTTTCATGTACAAAATGGGCATCCAATGCATAAGTTCGCCTTTAGAGCATGTTACAGATCACACCCATATTTAGGGTGTAACATGCTCCAATTTCCCCCAACCCCTGTGACAGCAAGCAGGGGTTCCTTTTCCCTCACCCTCTGCTCACAAAGTGCATCATTCCTTTACAGGGATCCGTGAATAAGAAAACTACGAGTTTTGTCTCCCACTGCGGCAGACGGCTTGTAGTATTCAATGAACTGCGAGGGCCCTCATAGTTCATTCACAAGTTTTGTGAATTTCAAACTGACAGCCCATACAGAGGTGAGGGCAGAAAGCTGTAGGACATGTCTGCAGGAGCCTGACATTGTACCTGTATGATCCACTGAGCATAAGGGCAATGCTTTGCAGGCTTCTTTTCTGCAAAAATAATTGCATCTATTATTTTTTCTCCTTAGGTGAACTTAGCCTTAAAGCATGTGTATTCAAAATGAGGAAAAAAAAATGACCTTGGTAACAAAAGGGTTAAAGGAATAGACAACTGCATTAGATTGTGTTTAATATATCTGTCTGACTTTCAGCTTTAAAGGAATGTCATGAAAGAAATATGGAAGCTGCTATTACTGAAGTCCTTCTGAAAATGTAAGTTCTCCATTTGTCATGCTGACCCTTAATACTTTGAAACTTAGAATGATATAAGGTATCCATAGACAGTCTGATGCAAACAGCTGTGGCACCGTGTTTCATATGTCATGACTTTAAAAGATAACCTTATGACACCAAAGCTGGAAAAAATATATAAAACACTAGAAATGTTAGCAATCATGGCTAGTGAAACAATTCACAGCCTATAGCACATTTGTATATTGTGCTCTAAAAACTGGATGTAGACTTGGATGATTTACAAATGAGTCTTAGAAAAAAAATCCCTCAAGTATATGCAACCAGCTGTTAACTTTGTCTTTAGATGTAAGATCTGTCTAAAGTCCGGTACACACAGGCTGAAAATCAGACAGTTCCTTCTTCTGTCCGTGTGTACCGGTGTCTGCTTTAAAAAAGACAGTCTAATGACCGACTTCTGTCTAAAGGTCATGCCAGAAAACCAGCATTCAATCAGCGCTTGCAGCCGATGGCTGTGAGCGCTGATAAGTGTATTCTGGATAGACATGTGCACTGCCGAAAAAATTTGTTTGTTTTCCTTTGATTTGTTTTTTGTTTGTTTTTTCATAAATTCGATCATTCGGAAATTCGAAAATCGTAAATTCGGAATTTGTCAATTTGGAAATTCGAAAATTCGGAATTTGAAAATTCTAAAATTCTAAATTGGAAAATTCGGAATTCGAAAATTCTAAAATCCCAAAATTTAGAAAATTTGTATTAGAATAATCGCAAATTCAAAAATCCGAAAAATTACAAATCTGTAAATAAGAAAGGAAATCCGGAAAATCGAAGGAAGGAAAAGTCTGAAAATCCCAAAATTTAAAATATTAACTAAATATTAAGTTATAGGTATTGTAATTTCCTTTTAAATTTGGCTGTTAGTGAACGTAATGAATACAAATTTATCTGAAGTTACGAATTATCCAAAATAAAGAATCTACACAAATGGAACGGAACAAAATAATAAGAAATAATGATACGTTTTTATTATTAAAATTATTGTTATTTATTATTATTAATTCATTACGTTCCATTTGTTTTGATTAGGCATTCGTTATTACGGATAATTCTTAACTTCGGATAAATTCGTATTCGTTATGTTCACTAACAGCCAAATTTGAAAGGAAATTCCAATACCTATAATTTAATAGTTAGTTTATTTGAGTTATTATTTCAGATTTTAGAATTTTCGGGTGTTTGAATTTTTGGATTTTCTTTCTTATTTTTGGATTTTGAATGTTCAAATTTTTGAATTTCTGAATTTCCAAAATTAAATAATTTGGGATTTTCGGATTTCGGATTTCGGAAGATGTAAACCTAGTCTAATGAGGGAATGAAAAGGTATTGTTCTATCTGATGAAACAATTCCTTCTATATTCTGATTGAGTCTACAAATTACTGTTCCTTTTGCACTGCCATTCAACCAACTTTGCAGGACTGAATCAATGATGAAAACAATATGGTAGATTGGTTTATTCCAATTATCTTTAAGTTGATTGTGTAGTACTGTGGTTCTCAGCTTACAAGGTATAAATGATCTCAATTGGGGACCCGGACATCACAAAATGGGTTTGCTGATTATTCAGGTTGTGTAATGGTCCAGAAGATTGTCAGAGACTGGGGGGGGGGGGGGGAGTCAGAGACTGCAAAAATGCTACAAATGTGGCTTGTGGACTGGAGACCTGGTGGTTGAGACATTTAGAGACAGTGGGCATGTTACATAAGACTTCCATTTAGCCCCTTTACAAACTGATGCTTCCACTTCCAATATTGGCTGCTGAGGTCTGCTGAGGGCCACATATCAAGTACCAAAGGGCGGTCCATATGTGGTCCTCAGGCTGCAGGTTGGCCACAGAGCCTGTAGTGTATGAAGCAAAACGGTGGATTCTGAAATGACGACTTCAAAGTGATCAGACTAATACAGAGGAAACAGTGTAAAAATGATTTTAGAGTTTTTTAGACATCTCAATAAAACTATTAAATCCAATGATCAATAGCACAATAAATCTGTTTGTGTATTACTATCTTTAGTTTTAGAAACAAGCAGTTAAAACTAGCAGGCAGACATTCTTAAACTAAAAAGCTACACGGCTATAATGTGTATCCTAAAAGAAATGCTGTGAATTATCCCTGTTGTTGTAGCTTGCTGATGGTAAAGGAAATGTATGGTTTCCTTTTACTAAAGAGAAGGTCATGGTGAGTTGAACTCTATTCACTAGTCATAAAGGAGCTGGTCCTTCCTAAAAAAAAACACTCCCAGCACTCATTTTAGGCTGGACCTGGCCAGTGCTTTATGGGTGCATTTTGCTGACCTTAGGCTTTGGATTTTCATGTCTTTTAACCTCTGCATTGAGAAAACACATATAGAAAGATGAATGTGTCTGCAAGGATCAAATGTGAACTTCACACCGGCATTATCTGATTTCAAGAGCTTCAGCTGCAAGCTTTCATGGTTCTCTGTGACTATGTTTCTTACCTTCAGGGCTTTTTTTCAGCAGGAACGCAGGGGAACCGCGGCACCTCCAGCAAGGAGTACTGGGGTGTGCTGGAGGGTCTATTGATGCTTGCTGCTGAGAGAGCTATTGTCACTGTTGGGATCTATTTTTGCGCGGAGGTCTCTTGTTGCTGGGTAGATCTATTGTTGCTATGGGGGGGGGTGTTATGTTTCATGGGGGGAGCAATTGTTGCTGGGAGGGATCTACTGTTGAGGGAGAGGTCTATTGTTGCTGCCTCCTTGAGGGTCTACATGATACTTGGCTTTGTATTCTCTAAAATGGGTGGTACAGGGATGCCGGTAGGAGGTGGAACCAAGGAACTGTGCTCATGGGTGGGTAGGGAGCAGAAACGAAGGGTGAAGGTCGGAGTTCCTGCACTTATTTTCTGAGAAAAAAAGCCCTGCTTACCTTAGAGGGTGAGTGTTTGATGCTGGTGAGTTAAAGGACAATTTCAAAAAAACTTTTCGGACCCCTTTTTCCTAGCCCCTAACCTAATCTAAGCCTAAACTCCCCATCTTGATGCTTAGTTACCTTTTATGGATACTTGCTGTATTCTAGACTTCTACCCAAAATCTTCTTTTGGGGTGTTTGTGCATGAAAATGAATGTGACCATACACCATGGCCCCATTATTGCAAGAGAGAGAGAGTTACTGCATGGCAATGATTTAGCAGATTTCGGGAATTCGTTTGTAAACTATAGTTTAGGAAATGGTAAGTAACCAACTGGGCAGGGGGTAGGCTTAGATTAGATTAGGGGGGCCAGAGAGGGATTTTTCTTATATAATTGGTGCACTCAACATTTTTGAGATCTCGTGCTGAGTTTCCAGGTCTGCACACCTGATGCAGCCGTTCAAAGAGAGTATCACTTTTCCTGATGGATCATTTTTATATCATGCAGGTTGTAACAGGAGGAGCTGAAACACACAAAGTTGGGCAGGAACACTGAAAACTTCCAGGTAAACTAAAGCAGAGTTGGAAATCATGGCAGGGAGATCTTGCTCTTGGAGCACAGTAAGAAACCAGGAGCTGAAGCAGCCGAAAAAGCTCTACTCATACCTAAAATATTGCTTTTGCTTTAACTGATCCTTTAATAGGAACAGTAACAACATTTACTATACAATAAATTGTGAGAATCTTGCGAGCTACCGAAACACACATATATAAGGATAAAGAATATGTAATAAAATGAATGAAAGAGTAATAATAAAAGTAATAATAAAAGAATGACAGCTGCTAGCACTGATCACGTCTCATATAGGCCCCTTTCACACTGGGGCGGGCAGGTGCGGTGGCGGTATAGCGGCGCGATTTTCAGTGAATTTAACCCCCGCTAGCGGGCGAAAAAGGGTTAATACCGCCCGCAAACCGCGGCTATTGCCGCGGTTTGCGGGCGGTATTACCGCGGTGTCCCATTGATTTCAATGGGCAGCCGCGGTAAAGGAGCGGTGAACACACTGCTCCTTCACCGCTATAAAGATGCGGCTAGCAGGACTTTTGGAGCGGTCCTGTTAGCGCACCGCTTCAGTGTGAAAGCCTTCAGGCTTTCACATTGAAGAATACAGGGCACGATTTTTCAGGTGGTATAACAGCGCTAATATTAGCGCTAAACCGCCTGAAAAACGTGCCAGTGTGGAAACCAATAACATTTAATTAATGTGCTGCGCTATCTCAAAAATATAATCCTTACTAACTGTGAATTATATTGTGAGGAGTGTCACACTCCACTGTGAATGTATATTAATATCAACATAAATTATTATATAAGAAATATAAATACATGCAAAAATAGATCAAATATAGTGCCACAAACTGTAATATAATAAATGAATAATCCATATAAAATATATAAAATATAGTTCCACAAATGTGAATCATAAAGTGCTGTAGTGCATGAAATGGTGATGGTCATTGGTCAGGTTAGAGAGGAAAATCTGTCCAGTATAACAGGTATAAAGTCCTTTTTATATATGTATATATATAGCAGTGGCTTCTAATTTCATATTTTATTACTGTCTGTATTTTCCTATCCCAGTGACAACAACTCCCCTAATTTCTTATCCTACTGTCATACAGACGTGAAGTGAGGGAGAAATCTTCCAAACAGCAAAAAAATCTTGACAAGTATTTACTCTTCTTATGATGAAATGTTTTGGCTGGAGTTGGTCTTCATCTTCAATTATTCCTGTTGCTCCTGGTGCATTATTTGTACTTTATGATAATTTAAAAGTCTAACAGTGATATTGGTTTTAATCATAATAACCATGATAAGTGATAAGTGATAAGTCTGCAAATATGCAAATTTCATACCATTATTATGCAATTTAAATAGATTTGGTCACTTTGCCTATTTAGGGTTAAGCGACAGAGTCTCTTATAAAAAGAACCCCCATCTCATGCACAGAAAACATTCCCTTCTTTACCCCATCACTATTTTAATTCATCAGAGCTGGAATTCCAAACTCTATGTAAGCTCTGGGTTAGATGGTGTCACACACACACAGGGTTAATAACATCATCCTTCTTATCTGCAAGGCATGTTGATTGACTGGCCTGGTCCAACCACTGCATCTTAGGAGGAGACATCATGCTCCACCATAAGGACTGGCTAATTACCAAGGAATCCAACAAAGAAAGCGGTGACGGAATGTGGGTGTGTATAAATTGATTCACCAGTCAAATTTTGATGGAAAACTTTCGGTTTTAGAACATTTCTTTGATTTTCTAAGGGTTAGTGGGGTCAAGTCAACAATTGTTTTCTATCCACTATGGAGATAAAATTTGAAGGAGCAGGATAGAATTTGTTTCCCCGAACAAATAAAATTCTAACTGCAAATGTAATTTTTCTTCAGGAGAAATTATACATAAAGTAATGCTCATGTTCTAGGCACAAAAGAGACCTGTTTAATAAGTCTTGGATTCAATGCAAGTAGCTGATCTGCATGAAATGTTAAGGGTTTTAAAACAAAATTAGTTGACTCAATGATGGCAAGAACGAATGCTTTGACAAATGATTTTTCAGAATTTCCATACGCCCGTTCAAATTAACTTCTACTGACCATACATGAGAAACTGTCCTGAATGGGCAAATTGACAGATTCTCCTTAACTCTGCTAATCCCAACAAATATTGAAAATATCAGCACAGCAGACCAACCCTGTAAATAGAGCCTTTATCATTGAAAATTTGAGAACATTAGTGACAGAATGGGAGAAACTCTCCAGTATTTTTCCTTACATAAAGCTGAGCTTTGCAGAGTAATTTATGGATTCTTTCCCAGGGTCTTTTTACTTGAAGCCCACACACTAATAGTCTGGTGCTTACAGTCTAGAGTGGTATCCTGGATCTGCTCCATCCGTTTTAGTTTCTTAGTTTCAGTATGTAGGGCCATTCAAATGAGAGTTCATGTTGCATCTGTGTTAGCAACCCGTCATTCTCTGGCAATTTATCACTGAAATTCATATTTTAAAATAACTCAGAAACCAAATATTTAAAATGTACAAAATTCATCACTTGTATTTTTCCTGTGTTTGTTTTGCTTTTTAAAGTGAACCTGTACATTGTCCATGCAAGACAAAGTAACAGTTAACCTTTAATATAACCCTCCCCAGCAGCCTATAGTGACCTCTCTGTTCAGCCATCGGGAGGAAAGAAAATGTCTTCTCTAAGCTACACGTGTTGTAGCTTTTACAGGGCTATGGACTCCCCATGTATAATCACTGTTACCTCTGGAGGGCCATGCGCCACGCACTTAGACTCTGACTCCTCTCCTCCTCCGAAGACCCCTTCCAGGCGGCATCTGCCCCTTATTTATCCTCTCCCAGCATGCACAGCAGGCCAACCACGCCCACTGTACTGCTGCCGAGAGAGGACACCCCAAGGCACAGCACTAGTACTGATGGTTCAACCCTGACCTGTCATGGCAGCGCCACCCACAGGCCACAGGGAACTGCAAACCAGTATACCACCTGGAGAAATAAAGTAGCACAACCTATAAATGAGAAGGGTCTGAGCCCAACTACTATCTCAGACCAGCCCCTAAATTTGGGTATATAGCACCCCTAAATGGGGTGGGCGCTACATAGGCTTACCTGTAGCATAAAGTTAGAAAAAAGGGTTTACAACCACTTTAATAGTTAGGTTGGACTTCCTCAAAAGGGACACTAAAGTTAACTGAACAAAAGCTGAACAACAGAAATCATTAGATCACCCCATGCATGCTAAACAGCATAGATGGAGGAATCTCCAGTAAAAGCTATTGTATGCTGACAGCCTTAGCACTCATGGCCATGGGCGTCCTCTGAACTTTTTTCAGGGGGGGGCATCATTTTAAGGTCATCCATGCTCGGCCCCTTTTTGACAATGTCATGAAGGGGAGGGGCTTAGTCATTATGACATAAAGCGCAGGCATGCAAAGGTTTGAGAAACCTGATGCAAAAGCTTAATAGAAGGATCAAGCTGCCATTGTCTGATTAGCAATTTCTATTTTTTTTAACCCCCCCCTCTAGCGGCCGAATAGCGCCACTAAAAACGATGGTAAAGCGCCGCTAAAACTAGCGGCGCTTTGCCGATAACGTGGCCAGCTGGCAATGTGAAATAGCTCTTGAGGATAGTTCCGCTTCACTCCATGTCCATATAAATATAGTGTGTCTCCAGGGGGGGGCAATTGACCCCCCTTGCCCTATGGAGCAGACGCCCATGCTCATGGCTGTCTGACTACCCGAATAATACCTTGATCCTACATCTGATAGGATGGGGTGAGGGGGGACAGGGGAGGCAGATTAAAGCTCAGCTTGAGTTTTCAAGAGATCAGCTAGACGAGTTTTAGAATTCTAATGTATTTTTTTGTTTGCAAAGCTGATCAAGAAAGATGTGTCTTTTTTACTGAACCATGCAATGAAAGTATATGTGTTCATAAATATGATACAAACGCTTTTTCTCCATAGCAAGGATAAAATGTGAACAATAAGGAAGAATTCAAACTAGTCAGAGTTCAAAATCGTGTTCCAGTGAGACGAATGTAGATGTGTCATAGATCTATAAACTCAGATTAACCCACTTGTTACAATAATAACACTAATTACTATAACACTGTGCATGCTTGTAGAAGCAACAATGGTGTGGCTTCTTCACTGTAATTCTGTCAGGAAGGATGTGGGGACCTTAAATAATCAGGGTAAGAATAGACTCCTTTCACAGAGGGTGGGTGACGGGGTGACTTCACCCTTTCAGCTCCGGACACTATGGATATGAATAACCCCAGCCATAGGCCCAGTCGTTTAAAGCTGATGCTGAAGTTATTATTGCTGTCTCGGACTCTCTGACACCAATGCTGGGGGTTACTTTTGCGGGTTACTGACACAAATACTGGGGGTTATTATTGCAGCCATTGACATCAATGCTGGGGTTTATTATCACTGTCACTGGCAACAATGCTAGTGGTTGTTATTCCAGCCGCTGACATCACTGTTGGGGATATTTTTGCAGCTGCCAACACCAGTGCTAGGGGTTATTATTGCAGGTGATGATATCAGTGCTGCGCCAATTATTGCATCCACTGACAACAGCACTGGGGATTTTGATAGCGGCCACTGACACTAATGATGGAGATTATTGTACCCTAACATTGAGTTGCGTTACAGTCTGTTCATTTTAAATAGACTGCCTAGCTTGATGCGATATACCTCTGCTATTATGTGGCCCTCTGAAAGTGTTGAGGGCCACACTTAAAGTGGGAGTAAAGTCCAATGCATGAATTTTACCTATAGGTAAGCCTAAAATAAGGCTTACCTATAGGTACTGTAAAGATTTCCTAAACGTGCACAGTTTAGGAGATATTTAATGTAGCTGCAACTGGTGACATCACCGGCGCATGCGCTCTAAAGCAACAGCATACCCGTGACCCATGCTCCATACCATACTCCTTCAGAGTCCTGTGCCATAAATCGCAGCTCTGGCCACTCCCACAGCTGGAGTCTGTGAACCAGGAAGGAAGACCGGGTGACGATGGAAGCGCCTTAGATGGTGACAGCGCGCTGCTGGAGGGCTTCATTCTAAGGCAAGTTTCACATAATGTGCTAGTATGCGATGCAGGTTTAAAAAAAGAAAAAAGACAGCGGTTTATTACTGCTTTAAAGCCACCATTGTAATAGACACTCAATCTTCCCAACAAAGATACAGACCTCATTAAAAACTCGATAGGTGATCTTTCTCCCTCCATCCAACAAAAAGTTTTAGCCATAGAGGATCACACTGAGCGCTATTGTCAGCATATTTTGCACTTTTGCTGTGTGAGTGTTTTTTAACTGGTTTTGTTTTATCAATTAATGATAAAGAGAGCACTATTGGTGCCTTCCATATATCCCATATCTGTTTGAGTGGTATATGACTTTTTTTGCTTTCTATGTGTAGCGGCCTCACCCTCTCTCTCTTCTTTAGTGGATACTTTGGCTTCGGTCTAGGGGTACCTTGAAGGGGGGAGCGAGGTGCGCCACGGCCCATGTCCTCTAGATTACAGCATGTAGAGGTGAAGGCCAGCATCTAATTACACCCGGGCTGTGTATACGCTCAGAGCCAAGTCTGTTCTGCTGATAACCCCATTTGCTCCCAGTAATTGGAGTACCACACACTGAAAAGATCCAACACTTATTTATTCCATAACGGCAAACAAATAGTCCTTTACGAGCAGACAGTTTGAGACCCATAGAACAGTTCAGTATTGGTGGGGAGTAGGTCAAGGCACAATCCTCAAAGAAACTAACAAGTTGAGGTTTCACCAACGGTTGCTAAGCACAGTGGCTGTTAAATTGACTTTTCGGCTTCAGAGTCTCTTCCAGCGACTCTAGTGAACAGGAACTGGAGTTACCTTCGCTACGTTGCAGCCCCTGTCAGGGGGAAGACATCCCTCCAAGGGAGTTACCAGAGGCCCCGCCGTCACCGGATTAATGCTGTACCGGGCTATTCGAAAGGGTTACACTCCCCGGCCTCCTCGCCTCAGATACGGGTCCCAACACCTTAGGGCCCCTCGGACTCTTCCACCCTCGCGGAACCCAGTCGAAGTTACTGGGCCCCAGGCCTTGGTCATAGTACCTCACCCTAGGCTTAAGGTGCCTGGGATGGACTCCATCCCTCGCTCCGGCCAGGTCAAGGGCACCTGGGCCCGGAACTCCGGAACGCCAGCACCCAGGC
The DNA here is from genome assembly GCA_029206835.1 of Rana muscosa. Taxonomy (NCBI): domain Eukaryota; kingdom Metazoa; phylum Chordata; class Amphibia; order Anura; family Ranidae; genus Rana; species Rana muscosa. The sequence goes on along the minus strand of CM055119.1, from coordinate 169,794,933 downwards.
CGAAGGTGCCTGGGTGCGGCCGCGTCCTCCAACTCTCAACCCCAAGGTCAGGGCGTCCGCCCCTTTTATCTCCTCTCCCTTTGCATCACAGCGGGTTCCCCGCCCCGCTGTACCGGTGCCAGGAAAGGACAAAAAGGAACAGTCTTGCGGTGCAGGTTCAACTCCGACCCAGGGCGACAACGCCACCTGCAGGCCACAGGGAACCTTGCACCACCAGAGTCCTCCAAGAACCACAAAAGGGACTCTCAGATTCCCTAACAATTAGTACATCTGGGTTAAATGACCCAGATGCTCCCCCCCAAATTTAAATACCCGCTACATATGTGTCTAACTTTGTATGAGACATGTGTGGTGTGGAATGGAGTGAAGCAGAGTTTGGATAACCAGATCCTTGCAACAATCCAGAGGAGATGTTATAGAGCACTTTTAGACCTCCAAATATCTTTTGAGGTCTAAGCTGAAATCATTTTAGGTGGAGGATACACATAAGGTACAACAGTATATTGAGCTGGAGAAGAGAAGATTTCAAGTTTTTCACAATTGATGATTGACAGCGCTGGTCACTTTGGACTTTATTGGACTTTTAGGATTTATTGTTGGGATCACGGTACAGGCAGTCCCCAGGTTACAAACCAGATAGGTTCCGTATGTTTGTTCTTAAGTTGAATTTGTATGTAAGTTGAAACAGGTACATTTTTTATGTGTAACTCCAGCCAAAATAAATTACTTTTAAAGGGGTTGTAAAGGCAAAAGTTTTTTCACCTTATTGCATTCTATACATTAAAGTGGGGTTCCAATCACATTTTTCATTTTTTAAAAGCATGTTATTTCAGCATTCAATACAGTGGTACATATAAGATGACTTACTATTTTAAAAACCGCCGCCAATCTGCCGAGTTACTGCATAAAGAGACTTTAAAAAAAATATTTGCTGAAGTTTTCATTTTGCTTGTGGGCATGTGAAGCCCACAAGCATTTACTTCCTGGATTGTATTGACGAGTGATTCTAGCCATAGGGGAAGCGCACTGCATCCTGGGAAATGATGACACACATTTCCCAGGAGCAGTAAAAAAAGTTTTTAAAAAAAATAAAAAAAATTCAAATGGTTTTTTTTAGGCTATTATTTGCACAATAATGCTATTTTGTATTTTTGGTGGAAACTCCACTTTAGGGTAAAAAAACATCTCTGGATTAGCGGCCCCCCGAGCACTTACCTGACACTTCGAAAGTCCCGCACCGTGAACACGCAGGCATCTCGGCCGGATTCTCGGCTCATTCATTGGTTGATTGAAAGCAGTGCAGCCATTGGCTTGCACTGCTGTCAATCACAACCAATGACGCGGCGTGCCTGGGGGCGGGGCCGAGTGATATAGTGAGTGGCTATAGCCGCCGGCTGTATCACGGGAGCGCGCCCGCAAGAACAGAAAACAAAAACCGCTCATGGGTGGACGTTCTTCAGGTGATTACTTCCTCCCAACAGCCAAGGGTGCAGGCAATGCAAACTCAGGCAATAACAAAAGAACAAATCTTCTGGACAGCAGCACTCCAATAAAAGCCTTTATTATGCAAAATCTTCCAAAAATCCAAATAACACACGGCAAGTCACAAAACTCCTTTCAAAGCTGACGCGTTTCACACTGTCTTAGTGTTTAATCATAGAGAGAGCTCGCATGAAGGTGGTTAGTTCTTGCGGGGAGGAGCCGAGACAGCCGCCGAGGGACCCCAGAAGACGTGGATCGGGGCCACTCTGTGCAAACGAGCTGCACAGTGGAGGTAAGTATAACATGTTTGTCATTTTTTTTTTAAAATGTTTTATCTTTAGTGATCCTTTAAGTCTTACACCCCTGTAACGTTTGTTTTGCTGTCTGTGCCCCTTGTTCAGAAGATTTCACCTCACTTTCTGTCCCTATGACAATTGGATTTTGAAAATTTTGGGTTGTTATGGAAACAAGGATTGGTGATAAAGTATCAGTGGAGAGGAGACACCTTTTACCCATAATAACTCTTAAGCCTCGTACACACGGCCGAGATTCTCGTCGAAAAAAACATGTCGTTTTTTTCGACGAGATTCTTGGAAAAGAAACTTGTCCCGGCCGAGTGTACACAGGCTCGATTCAAAGAACCCGCGGTTCTTTGAATGGAGCGAACGCGGTGACGTCATCGAATACGACGAGCATGCGCTCGTCACATTCGATGCCGTCGCCGCCATCTTGGTATACCCTACCTATGCCTAGGAAGCTACCGCGCATGCGTCGAATTCATTTCGAACATGCGCGGGCTTCCGGGAGGACAGGTAAGTGTACACACACTCACTTTTCTCGTCGAGAAACAGGCTGACGAGAATCTCGACGAGAAAATAGAGAGCAGGTTCTCTATTTTCTCGTTGAGATTACTTGTCGGTTTTCTTGACAAGAAACCATACACACGAACGAATTTCTCGGCAAGACATCTCTGCCAGCAAGTTTCTTGCTGGTTCTTGCCGAGAAACTCGGTCGTGTGTACGAGGCCTGACAGGAGTGAATTTCCCTACCTAGGGGTAGATTTCCTCTCACTTCCTGTTGCCTCCCCTTGTTTGTAAGTAGGAGTCGTATGCAAGTTGGATATTTGTAACTTGGGGACTGCCTGTATATGTTAGTTGCACTACACCATTTATATATGTTTCCTTATTTAATTTTGAGGGTTTAGTGAAATCACTCTGATGCCTCGTACACACGACCATTTTTTCAGACGGGAAAACTGCTATGAGAGCTTTTGGCCGGGAATCCCGGCCGTGTGTATGCTCCATCGCAGTTTTTCCGACGGGAAAACTGCCGGATAAAAAAAGAGAGCAGGATCTATTTTTTCCTGTCAGGAAAAAATCCTGGCGAGAAAACCGTTCGTCTGTATGCTTTTCCGAGGGGAAAAAAAACGCGCATGCTCAGAAACAATTTGACGCATGCTCGGGAGCATAGAACTTAATTTTGTCGGCTCGTCGTAGTCTTTTACGTCACCGGATTCTTGGCAGTCAAAAGTTCACCGGACTTTTGTCTGAGCGTGTGTATGCAAGGCAGGCTTGAGAGGAATTCTGTCGGGAAAACCATTGTTTTTTTTTTTAAAAACCATAAAGCTTTTATTAATGCTTAATAATAACATTTGTACAATCATACTAGCATTTGTACATAAATATCATATAAAAGTATAACATTGTAGAATTGAGTTCAATAGTAGAGTATTTTAATAATAAAACCATTGGAGTGGCTTCGTAATTAACCGATCATTGCATCAATAGTCTATTTAGAAATACTCTGAATATTTGTAGAAAAAAATGATTATTTAATCTCAAAAAGAAAGGAACAAAAGTAAAACTTTGTGGACCTCAGGGAGAAGCCCATAGAAGAAGGTATAGTGATAGAAATGAAAGGGAATAGAAGAAAGGGAAATAAAAATATTGCCGCGTACACACGATCATTTTTCCCGTCAGCAAAAATTACATTTTTTTTTTTTAACAAGAAAAACGACCGTCTGTGGGCTTTTTGTCATTTTTCCCGATGGGAAAAACAGCATTAATCACGACGAGAAAAATTAGAACATGCTCTAATTTTTCTCGTCGTGATTCCCGTCGTTTTTTTCCGCTGCAGTTTTCCCATAGGGAAACACTGCCACAGAGCCCACACACGGTCGTTTTTCTCGACCGAAAAAAAAATGTCGGGAAAAACGGACGTGTGTAGGGAACCAAGCCGTTCCCTCGTTTTTCCTGTCGATTTTCTCGACGGTGTTTTCACCGTAGAGAAAATCGATCGTGGGTACGCGGCATCAGGAGAGATATTGCTCATTCACGTTTCTCTATATTTTATCCGACAGAAAAACCGGCTATGTGTGCTAGGCATTATAGGTGTTTTAGCTGGCAACTATCGATAATTGTTTACTATTTTGTGTGTTTTGTGACTGCGCTGATTGCTTTTACACTTTTAAAAAAAAAAAATTATTGCACAAGGTAATACATTTTATTAAAAAAATAAATAAAATTGTGATTAACAAACACAGACAAGGAAGTCTAAAACAGTTAAATAATTAGCATTTTTTTCAGAACGCAGTTCTTACAGAATTAAAAGCTTCTAATTTCACTGCCCACTAAAGCCCTTTCTTCCATGTCACCAATCTTTCACTGGCTCAGATTCGCCATGTCCTGCTACGTGAGTTTCTGACATGACTTAAATACAATGCAATTTATGATTAACAATAGCATCTCTGAAAGGACAGTAATTATTGCTTCTCTGTGCCCTTTAAAGTCACTGCATACAAAAGCATAGACTGAACTGAACAGAATTTAGACATGGCAACAAGGCCATTAGGAAAAAAAGATGTGTATTTAATGAGAAGCAAGTATGCAGGCCACATTTTATAACAGGACATTGCCGTCCTTTTTAGTGGAGAGATGGCTTCTACAGAGAATGCTCATAAAATGGTTAGAGACCTAATATGGGGTCATAACCTCTATACAATGGAAGTAACAAAGGTGAAAAGACCTTATAGAATGGTTTGATGTACAGACACCAAAGCACACAACACGCAGAAGTGTGGTGGCAAACTGGTCTACACATGTTGTGCAGGTGATGGGGAGTTTTTGCAAACAGCAAATGGGGTTCCTATAGCTTCTGCACTCTGCCCTCTACTACCAAGAGATCAGTAAAGTCTAATAAAGCATACAAATACATGTGTACAGTGATGGAGCTGCTAAAAGTGGTGGTGTCTATAAGTGGATATTACACAGTGAGATGTCATTTGTTTTTAGCTTGTATTTTGTTGTTGCCAAACTAGGTAGTCAACCCTCGAAATTATTGAGTGTCAGGTATTTCCAGTAAAGATTACTGTTAATGATAATGCATGCAGAAAAATTGTAGACACTTATACGTTTTTAACCTTATGGTGACAGTTTGAGAAAGGCAGCTTTATGTTTCTTCGTGACTGTGCCCTAGGGTTGCCACCTCATCCCTTTAAACCCGAACACATATGAATTACACAGGTTCTGAGGGTAATTTAATGCAAATAAGGCACCAAGTGAGTTTAATTACCACCTTAATCAGCCACAGAACATGTGTCATTAATATGTGTTCCATTCTAAAATGATGAGGTGGCAACCCTACTGTGCCCCTGTGCTAGAGTTGCCCCCTCATCCCTTTAAACACAAACACATATAAATTAGACAGGTTCTGAGGCCAATTTAATGCAGATAAGGCACCAAGTTAGTTTAATTACCACCTCAATCGGCCACAGAACCTGTGTAATTAATATGTGTTCGGTTTTAAAGGGATGAGGTGGCAACCCTACCCTGTGCACAAAGCCAGCTCCATAAAGATAATGGTTTGATGAGTTTGGTGCGGAGGAAATCGAGTGGCCTGCAAAAAACACTGACCTCAACCTCACTGAACACTTTTGGGATAAATTCGGAAAGCCAGTTGTGAGCCAGGTCTTCTCATCCAAATGACCTCACAAATGCCCTGTTGGCTGAGTAGGCCACAGTCTCACTCCAAAAAGCCATCCCAGAAGAATGGAGGCTGTTATAACGACTAATGCCGCGTACACACGACCGTTTTTCATGACGTTAAAAATGCCATTTTTTAAATTGGGCATTAAAAACGATCGTGTGTAGGCTCCAGAGCATTTTTAACGACATGAAAAATGGCCTAAAAAAAATGAGAACCTGCTCTATTTTTTCACGTCGTTTTTTTTTTAACGTCGTGAAAAACGGTAGTGTGTATGCTTTTACGAGGGAGAAAAAAAACGCACATGCTCAGAATCAAGTATGAGACGGGAGCGCTCGTTCTGGTAAAACTAGCGTTCGTAATGGAGATAGCACATTCGTTGCGCTGTAACGGACTGAAAAGCACGAGGCTGAAAAGCGCGAATCGCCGCTCAACAAACTTTACTAACATGAAGGGTGGCGCCATTCGAACAGAACTTCCCCTTTATAGTGCCGTCGTACGTGTTGTACGTCACTGCGCTTTGCTCAAGCGTTTTTTTTCATGAACGTGTGTATGCAAGACAGGCTTGAGAGGAAACAAGAAAAATCACGTCGAGAAAAACTTTGTTTTTGAAAATGACATTAAAAACGATCGTGTGTATGCGGCATAAGGGTGGCTTTGAAATGGGTTGTGCAGCAAGCACATATAGATGCGAAGATGCCCACAAATGGCTTATATAATAAATTTGTAAGCAAATTAAAAAGCTTCTTTAGGGCAAACCATTTAAACCTCAAATCAATCGGGCTTGTGATTCTCAGTCATCATAAACTTGCATAATGTTCCATTTTATTGAGGTGCAGCTGTGAAGTCAAGAAGAAAGGATGAAAAACTTTTTATTCCAGTGGAGGTGACTTGTGCTTATCTTTCACTGTCTAAAGCCTCGTACACATGAACGAGTTTCTCGGCAAAAACCAGCAAGAAACTTGCTGGCAGAGATTTTTTGCCGAGAAATTCGTTCGTGTGTATGGTTTCTCGTCAAGAAAAGCGACAAGAATCTCGACGAGAAAATAGAGATCCTGCTCTCTATTTTCTCGTCGAGATTCTCGTCGGCATGTTTCTCGACGAGAAAAGTGAGTGTGTGTACACTTACCTGTCCTCCCGGAAGCCCGCGCATGTTCGAAATGAATTTGACGCATGCGCGGTAGCTTCCTAGGCATAGATAGGGTATACCAAGATGGCGGCGACGACATCGAATGTGACGAGCGCATGCTCGTCGTAGTCGATGACGTCACCGCGTACGCTCCATTCAAAGAACCGCGGGTTCTTTGAATCGAGCGTGTGTACACTCGGCCGGGACAATTTTCTTGTCCAAGAATCTCGTCGAAAAAAACGACATGTTTTTTTCGACGAGAATCTCGGCCGTGTGTACGAGGCCTTAGGTTACCCACACATAACACAACTGATCCTGCTGAAATACCAAGTATCCATGAATAACAGTCTAATGCCCGTGAATTTTGTTGCCTTGTGCATGTCAAATGAAACTACTGCAGAAAGTGGCTGCATGATTTTAGCAGCATTGAGCTGCAATAAAGCATACAAAAGTTGAAAACAAGTATTTTCTTAAGAAAGGGTGATTGTTTATGATACACAGTGCTTTAAAAAACTAGATGTCATACAGTTAGGGTTTATATCTACTTTACCTCTTGTCTGCCAAGATGACAAGGTGGGTTATAGGAGAGCTATGGGAGGTGTCTGCGATCCCCCAGCCAGTTCTGGCAAGTCCAGTCCCAAACATGCTAACATCTTCCTCTTTGTTAATGTTACTTAATCCCCGTGATCTCCCAAATAATACACTGTAATGCCATATAAGGCTGAGGAAGCCAAGCACATGCATAAAACCTAGGGATTTAGAGACATGGGGTCAAATTCAACATGACCTGGTCTTGACATTTATTATTAGTCTAGGCAGGCTTCCATCTCCATCCAGAAGAATTCTTAGTGAGAATTAGCACCACCGGGGTGGACATCTTTAAATTATTAATTACAATTTTGAACAAAATTGGCAATCTGCAATACATGGCAGTGCGGTGTTAAAGCGTATGTGTAGGCAAATCTTTTTTTTTTCTTTTCAAGGTAAAGGTTAGAACACTGTCAAGTTTTTATTGCAGTCTGTGTCCCCTCTAGGTAGAGTCTTAAGCCCTGTACACACGATCGGATTTCTTATAGATTTTAAACCAATGGATTTTTCCATCTGAAATCCGATGAAGCTCACTTCCATCAGTCTTGCCTACACACCATCAGTCAAAAAAAACGATCGTCCCAAACGCCGTGACGTAAAACACTCAGACGAGCCAAGAAAAATGAAGTTCTATGCTTCTGAGCATGCGTCGACTTGATTCTGAGCATGTGTGGGTTTTTTATCCGATGGAGTTCCTCACAGACGATAGTAATTTGCTATCGTTTTTTTTTCCATCGGATAAATTTAAAACATGTTCTATTTTTTAACACCAATGGAAAAAAGACAAATGGGGCCCATACACGATCGGTTTGTCCGATGGAAAAAGTCCATCGGACTGTTTTCATCGGTAAAACCGATCGTGTGTACAGGGCTTTACTCTCTGTTTGTCCTAGTGACCATTGTCAAATGGGAGAAAGTGAGGGGGAACCAAAATTTGTCACCAAAACAAAAGGTAAATCCTCCAGTAAGGACACCTGTTTTGGAAAGAACTGTCCAAGAGGGGGACTCAATTCACTTGTAGAGGTTTTCTCTCACTCCATGTTGCATCTTCAGGATATATAATGAAGGAAAATCACTCCAATCAAACACACACATCACAAAATGTACTTACTGGGTGCCTATGGTCTCAATGCCACCAATGCAGCTGTCGGCATCTGTCCCTTCTGTGCCACCCATCAAACCTCAGAAACAATGACAGCACAGCCAAACAGTTTTTATTTTGTTTTGGATAAAGTGAGGAAGAGCTAGAACTTCTGTCAAGTTTTCATTGCTGTCTATACCTCCACTGTTCTTGTGTCCTTTGCTACTGAAACAGAAAATTAGGAGAAATCCAAAATGTTAGAGTTGTTCCCAGAACAAGAGGTAAGGGGAAATCTTCCAATAGGGTCACCTGTTTCGGAGACAATAATAGGGAAGTTTCCTGCACTTTGGGGAGATTTCCTCCAACTTCCAATTGCGATAGGATTGGAAGTGAAACTTTCCACAATGGTACGAAGACAGCAAACAAACAAATAAATAACTATCCAAAACAAAAGATAAAATTCTGGCTATACATACACTTTAACCAAACTAAATGTCATTGAGTTAGAGTTTAGATCTAATTTAAATCGTATTTTTTTCCTGACTGGAAATCTCCTTTATTTCCATTTCTTAAAAATAAAAAAACAGTCTCGGTCATCTAAACATTGAGCCTGTACAAATCTGAAAATCTAGCCGGGCGTGTTCCTAAGACAGCATAATGCAGGCTGCCTGGCCTTCTTTCTTCATTGTAAAAAGAAAAGAAGGTTTTGCCATCATTATGTCTGGTGGCCGATTTGCCGGGCTTCGGCCCTTTTGAAGTAGGTGGCAGCTGCAGCACGAGAATAAAAACTCCTTCCCAATAGCGCCAATGACCTTGGAAATCGAAGTGCTCGCCACTTGAATTGCCCCCCTCCTCTTGATATCCCGTCTTCTTTATACCTCCACAAAGCACAAACGGTGGAGAGGGAGAGGGAGAATTTGCTACTTAGCATATCACTGCCGCCTTGGAACATCATGATATTTCGGATGAAAATGAGGTCATATGGAGTGATGTCATTGTCATTCTGCTCCAGTGTTCTCTCACAAAGCTCCTCTCTTTGTGTTGGTGACATGGTGGCCTCGCATTCCCCTCACATTCCTGCAGCCCACACCACACGGCCATACAAAGACAGGCTTCTGTCAGTCTCCTGCACAACTTGTGTGAAAGGGCCTTGTTGACAACTGCGCCTCGGCTCACGCCTCAGGAATCCAAAGAATTGCCCCGACATAAAGGCAGCTTGTGACTTTGGACGGACATTGACGGCAATTCATTTTGTATGATATTGTAATCCTCATTATTATTGTAATTCCGCGGGCCATCGATAATGCAGGAGGCTCGGGCCTGTTGATGCTACTTTAATTTGTCAACCATTATTTATTGGCCCCCGTCGAGCAGACTCTGGTATATAACATGCAAGGCCTCTATAGCCACTATTATTAGTTAGATGTTGCTGCCTAGCTAGCTTCTCGACCCTATTCAAAGCAGAAGAATCAAAACTAACTATTCCTACACGCTAATATGTACCCCTGGCACTGTAGCAGAGAGGGCGTTTTTCCTATGTGACCTGAATTTCAAGGATGTGACTTTGTCCTACTTAGCTGTTGTAAGAATAAACTGACATTTTGGTTAACAAAAGCATTTGACTTTTTGTAAAGTGGACCTTTTGGTACTTTAGAAGTCTGCCCAAATAAATTCTTGATGTGCCACTATAAATAGTAAATATATTTTTTTACGTTCCATGTTTATTACTAAAAAGATGTCATAAGTTTGCTGCAGGCAGGAGTATGCATTTATTTAGTCTCCTCTCCTCCAAGGATCAACCTGAAACATTGTAAATTTTGTAGCAGGTCACGAGGTGTGTGACCTTCTACAACTGTAGAGCGGCTTTGTTGGGGAATTCTGCCACCTCTATGAGATGGTATACATTCCAGGAAGTGTTATATTTACACATTACTTAACATACATGATGCTAACATAAAAATATACTGTATGTCTGGTGCTAGGTCCACTTAAAACTTAAAGCTGAACTGGTGTGATCCTTATAGCACACTTACGACATGGCACAATGTAAGTATACATATTTCATATCTAATGGGCCACAGGGGAAGCTTACAATCATTGTGGTAGTCGGTGTTACTACAGCGATAGGCATGATCTTCCGGGTCCTGCTCAGATTCTGTGAATTCTTCCCCTCTGAAAAATGGTACGCAACTTTTGAGGTAGTACTTTAGATATGCCTCTGAGAACCACTCTTACACAATATTATGTTTAAAAACCAAATTTTATTGTACACATTGATAAAAAGTATTACAATCATAATTAGCAAAAATCTTCTTTGAAATACACAAGAGAAAAAAAACTCTGTCAGTTACAGTATTTATCGGTGTCTGAGACTCTCAATGCGATTATAGGTTGGTCTACGCGTTTTGCGGGGTCATCCTCTTCATCAGGACAATACATTCTACACAGAATTTATAATTAATAACTCTGCCTTAAAAATATATAAAAAAACACACAAATGATAGTTGTAGGTTGTCTGTCTTAGGGTGCGCCTGCCAGCCCGTAGGACATACCCGGATCCACAAGGCCGCAAGTCAAGACACAAATAGGGTGATTTGGGGGGTATATGCTAGATAGACACCAATGTTCTTCAGACCATATGAGTAAATGGCAAATTAAAAGGGGGGGGGGATTCTGGGTCAAATAAGCACAGCTATTTTCAAGCGTTCCCACTATGCGATTTTGACAGTGCGATCTTGATTTTAATGTGATTCTGTGTGCCGCATAAGGTAGCCCATTCACTTAAGCACCTACTCTTTTTTGGTCAACAAGCATCACATGATTTTTTAGGGTCAGTACATACTGGGCTTAAAAAACTCTGCTTCATACCTATAGGCAGGTCTCTATAGCATGGTAACATTATCCTCTTCAGTCATGAGGATTCCTATGTCTCCCGTTTTCCAGGTTCGGACCTCTTCTAGCATTTTTCCTTTCCTTTCTTTTCTTTCCGATCTCTTTTCTTCTAATGTGTGTTTGACTACCCCCACGTTTGATGATGTTGAGTTTACATACTCCGTATATTGATGGTAGGGTGGTTTCCAATGGGCATGTACTTACTTGTCAAGGTATTGGCTGTCGATCCCCGACGACGAGTTGTTGAGTTTATTATTTTGAATATTGAATTTTGAGAGAGGCTGCTCCTCTCAACTCATTTGATATGCTTATTTGTTTCACTGAATTTTGTACTTTTGTACTGATGTTGGTTATTTATTTTGTGAAAATTTCCAATAAATATTTTGAAAAAAAAAAAACGCTCATTCTTCAGGAGTTTTGAGGTTTTTTTTGTCCTGCCTGTAGAAGCAGCTCAGTGTTATTCTATGTGTCCATGCACATTAGAGGCATATTTTAGAGAAGAGTTTTTTTGAGAGGAGTTTTCAAGCAGAAAAAGGGGGACATTTTTCAGGAAAAAAATGCTTATTAAAGCAAATGCCCATGAACCAGGGCTTGACAATTTGTCTTTGAATCTAGGACCCAGCTAAAAAAGTTAGGAGCCAGTTTGTGCGTGGTGATATGAAACTTGTGTATCGCAACTGACATTTTAATGCGTAGGTGCCCGAACGCGTGGGGGGGGGGCAGGGGTCCGTAAAAAAAAAATTGGGGGGGTTTATGTGCTTGGGTGTAACTTTCATTTTTTACAATTACATAACTTTTTTTTCATCACAGCCTGCATGGAACACCTTTGCATCCCTGTGCGGGTAAACATGCGAACAAGGCCTTACGGAGCCCCAAATAGCAGCAAAAAACTGACAGGAGTTCTAATCTTTCCATACTCTATCCCAGGGATATGCAATTAGCGGACCTCCAGCTGTTGCAAAACTACAAGTCCCATCATGCCTCTGCCTCTGGGTGTCATGCTTGCTGCTGTCAGAGTCTCGCTATGCCTCATGGGACTTGTAGTTTGGCAACAGCTGGAGGTCCGCTAACTGCATATCCCTTCTCTATCCAAAACAAAAAATATATATTTGGCTGGACTAAAGGGAACCTAGAACAGCATTTGCTCCAGGAAAGACAAGTATTTCAGCCCTTCAATTACACTTTATTAATCCATGCCAGCAGGCCAGCTTTATGTTCACATTTCGGTATAGGCCCATTTTAACACATCATCTGTTCTAACACCTCCACTTTCAGCTCCCCTGCTTACATACACACCCATCCTCATTGTATTTAGAATATAAATCTTTTTCTAGCGCTTCTACTTTCTAGGAACTTGTGCTCTGGTCTGGACTTTGTGAATAGCTTGAATATCCTACATGGCGCCCCAGCATGCTGTAAATAGACCAAGAGAAGCACAGATTGGAACAGCGAGACAAGTCCTGTAAACAGCTTCACGGGTGCCAGCTTATGCCTGGCATGTTTCAGTCCCCTCTCAATCGATGTCTGTACCCCTTCCAACACACCAATATAACTAACGAGAAACACATGGAAGGACAGGAAACTGTGCAGAAATTAATGGGGGAAAGTTATGCTGAGAGGTGTTTAACGAAGAAAGGATTGTGGGGAAGGACTCCCCGGTTTTACTTAAAGAAACCCTGGCACCCGTGTAATAAACATTTCAGGTAAAAGTGCATAAACATAAAAAATTGAAATGCTTACTTGCAGCATTTTTTTCTTTCCATTTTTTTAATTTATTTTTTATTGATTTGCAACGTGCCTCTGAACTCGCAAATTTGACTACTTTAAGAAGAGTCAATACCCTAGTACATCTCCCTCCCTCTTTGCAAGTCATAGCCTTCTTCTCTTCTAGGAATTTCTTGTAAATGTCTGTGCTGGCCCAGCCTCTCTGCTCTACCTTCCCTATGATTTTATGTAGCAGCAGGGGGAAAATGGTAATACTATAGAGTATCACTTGAGTGAGAGCTCTGAGTCTCCCGGCCTGCTGACAACTCATCCAAGATGGTGGCACCCAGCAACAGTCTCAGGGATTTTGGATGTCCACACAAGGGAGGCTTTGACAGGTAAATAGCATTCATAAAATATGTTAAATGCACATGTAAACTTAAGGGAAGATTTTTATTGAAATTAATGGTCTGGCTAAACATATTACGTAACTTTATTAATCCATTTTTGCTCAATACCTGATAGCTACAGAATGTAGAATTTACTCTGACTTTGTACAATTCCTAAATAAATTTAATTAGTGACAATAAACACTGATCAAGCTAAGATTTTTGATAGAAAATTAGAATATGCTAAAGAGGACCAGTCACCAAATGGGCATTTGATCGGAATCTCAGATTCTGAATGGTTATAGTGCAGTTTTTCATTTCAGAAATTATTTAAAAAAAATATTTATTTACTTGTATTCTCTCCCTGTGAGAGTGAACATTTGAGACTGAATCACTCAAATACTGTCATATAACAAAGGTGATATCAGGAGTGTATGGGAAAAAAAATGGATCTGTGTGCAGAATATCACCACCAGGTGCTTTTCATCAATTTCCTGGGCCCTCTTCAACCCTGAGCCCCATAGCAGCTGCTAGGGTTGTTATAGCTGTACAGTAGTTATTGCCTTTGTTCTCTTGGTCTTCCGGCAGCTCAGCCTGGCGTCAGTATACAGCACTGAGCACAGATAGGAACCAGGTCAGCCTTCAAAGGAGCTGTATCCCTTGACACTTATCTGATAGTTCCATTCTGCCAAAAAGAGACTACGACCAAATAATAACACACTTTACCTTACCCAGATGGGTAACATTGTTATAAAAACCCAAGAAGAAAATTATATTCTTACAAATGTCACCTCTTGACTGGTTCTCTTTACATTTAATTGAATTTGGTGGAAAATATGGCACCTCCATTTACTTCATTTGGTTCTACTATCTCATTCTTGAACCACAACATAATGCTTAAAGCTCTTCTCCATGTTCCCTGCCCCTCTATATACATTTCTTTGTTTTATGGGTCTGGTCTTGTGATGTTATGGATCCCCTTCCTTATCCAGTCCTAAATGTTGCAGAGAATGGCACCACATAATGCCAATCTCTGCAGCAGTTTTCTGCAAAGCCAGGAGAACTTGATGACATACCATAGGAGGTGAGATCTCGATGCCCCAGGTTCACAGGCAGTAAGTCAAATGATGTTGAGCATCTCTCAACTGAGAAGATAAGTGGTGTTGGACATGGTGAGTCTGAGTGGTGTTGGACATGGTGAGTCTGTGGGGCACAGCCTTAGAGAGGAGGTGGAGATTACAGCAAAAGTTTATTTTTATTTTAACAAGGTGAGACAGACATAGAGTGCTGAAAACTCAGGGTAATTCTGCACTGGTCTTGTAGAGTTAGTGAGGTGCAGTGTTTCAAGGTTGGCTCTCAAGTACAGAAAGGCTACCAGAGCCACTCGAGGGTGGAATCGGGGTGAGAATGAAATGCAGGAGTGCCACGTCACTTTTATTTTAACAAGGGTTGGGCTACTTTTAAAATGTTTATTTGAAAGGGGAGTTTGGCTTTAAAGTGTATGCAAACCCTAACAATGAACTTCTTGTATTTGGTCCCTTTTGGTCTGTTTGCATTTTGCTATATCTGTTTGATAAGCTCCAGAAAATTCCTGTTGATCGTGCCAGAAATCAGGTGAGTTGATAAATTCCTGTGCTTACTGTGTGTTGACTGTTATCAGTTACATATTCACTAAGAACTACAGCAATATGTCCCTCAATTTTATGGACAATAGAAAAGTGATGGGGTTCTGTAACCCTGCCTTGTTTCTGATATAGAAGGATGAATTACTGCTGCGATCCTAAGATAGGAAGTGTTTTATTGGCAGAATCTTTAGGTGCAAATAAAGGAAAAAAGCTTGAAAAAAGTGATGTAGTTTGAATCCCAATTACGGCACTACCTGCCTTGTGTTTGCATGTTCTCCCTGTGCCTGCATGGGTTTCCTTCGGGCACTCTAGTTTCCTCCCACACTCCAAAGATATGCTGGTAGGATAATTGGCTTCTGGCTAAATGGTCCCTAGTATGTGCATGTATGATTGTGAGTTAGGGACCTTAGATTGTAAGCTACTTGAGGGCAGGGACTGATGTAAATGTACAGTTTATACTGTATGTAAAAGCACTGCCTACATCAGTGGCGGTGCGTCCATAGAGGGCGCCGGAGCGCCGCCCCCTCTCGCTCCTGCACCGCCACTGAAAAACAATACATGTATTGTCGCCGCTGCCGCCCACTATTCAGATGGCCGGCCCCCTGGCGAGCGCCGGCCATCTGAATTAGAGCGGTGGCCGGCGGTGGGTGTGTTTTGGAAGTGTCTATCAGAGCCAGCGGCTCTGATAGGCTTTCCGATTACAGCCCTCAGGCTGTAATCGGCTTCCAAATAGTTCACCAAGGGACGCACTGGGGGTGCATTCCTTGGTGAACACTGACACGCATCTCAGCCAAACAGGTTCACCGGATCTGGTTACCGGTAACCTGATTGGCTGAAGCGACGTCGAGGGCGGGACTTGGGAGAAGACATCGTGGGAGGATGGCTGTCCTGAAAAAGGTAAGTGCTGGGGGAAGCAATCTGGCGTTTTTTGAGGGGGCAAACTGGCAGCAACTGATGGGCACAGTGGTGACAATTGCTGGCACAGTGGTGACAATTGATGGGCACAGTGGTGACAATTGATTGCACAGTGCCTGCGTTTGATGGCATGGCACAGTGGCTGCGTTTGATGGCATGGCACAGTGGCTGCGTTTGATGGCATGGCACAGTGGCTGCGTTTGATGGCACAGTGGCGACAATTGATGGCACAGTGGCGACAATTGATGGCATGGCACAGTGGCGACAATTGCTGGGCACAGTGGCTGGGTTTGATGGCACAGTGGCGACAATTGCTGGGCACAGTGGCGACAATTGATGGCATGGCACAGTGGCGACAATTGCTGGGCACAGTGGCTGGGTTTGATGGCACAGTGGCGACAATTGCTGGGCACAGTGGCGACAATTGATGGGCACAGTGGCTGCGTTTTGGACACAGCGAGGCTGCAATTGATGTTTTTTTTGTTTGTTTGTTTGCGCCCCCCCAAAAATTTTGAGCACCAGCCGCCACTGGCCTAAATTGATGCAAAAGTCCAAAACAGCAAGAGACAGAGAGATACCACTCCAGGTAGGTGCAATCCGGCAATCAATGTCTTCTCGGATACCAAGGGTGCAGGCAATGCATGTAGCAAGAAATAGGATGAATATGTGGACAGCCGCATTGCAAAAAAAACGTTAAGGTAGCCTTTATTTAAAAATTGCAAAGCACTACAAGTCACAGCAGACAAAAAGGGGGTACAACTGACATGTTTCGCACTGCTGTGACTTGTAGTGCTTTGCAATTTTTAAATAAAGGCTACCTTAACGTTTTTTTTGGCGTGCGGCTGTCCACATATTCATCCTATTTCTGGCCTAAATTGATGGCGCTACATAAGTACCTGTAATAAATTATAAATAAATAATACCACATCTAAGGACTGGTAAGCTGCCAAATATACATTTTGTGGTGTGGGATTTAGATATGCTCTAGTTGTAACAATCCACTAAATTATTATTATTATTTTTTTTTTAAATCCTTGTTTCGTTTTGTTTTTCATTTACAGTGGACATTTAACAATCAACCAACCTTCATGTTATAAGTGTCCAAATTACATGTGTACCTATAGTCTTTTTCTTCCACAAACTGGGGTGACACAAATAAAAACCATTGACATTAAAAAATATTTTTTCTGCAAAGTCAAGATAATAACACGTTAGCTAATATGTCAAGTAAGACATTTCTGAAACTGAGGACTTAACAATTCCCTGTGGCTCTACATTACTGATTAATATTGATTAGTCTCATATGGAGATGGATGCAAGTTTACAATAGCATGTCCATCTATTGGTTCAAATGGGCTAATTCTACTGATGAACAGTGATTAATCCACTTGTAAGGAGCAAGAAAATCAATTAATACATATTTGCATTACACAGTTCATTGGATAAGTAATTGCCAATAGTACTAAATTAGGGCAATCCTAGTATTGATCCCATCAGAGTTAATATGTATTGATTGCCCTTGGTTGTGAACACTGTGAGCAATTATTGATATTATTTTAACCTAACAGATTTAAATATGGAAGCTGTCCCTGCCAATCTGCTTGCCTGGATTATGTAAATTCTATGTAAAAAGAATTAGCAGTTAAGAGTTGTAGCAGTTGTTGGTATACAATTGCTGCCAGCAAAGGGATGGGCTGAAGCAGTAATTGTAATAACTGGGTCAAGGGATGTCCAACAAGCTCATATGGGTGTGATGTCTCCACTAGCTTTTGGCCATATATTTATTTTTTTATTTCAGTTTTGGGTGAGTGTTGGCTAAAATGAATCTGATGCTCATTTTTTTACTCTTATGCCACGTACACACGACCGTTTTTCATGACGAGAAAAATGCCATTTTTTAATTTGGTCATTAAAAACGATCGTGTGTAGGCTCCAGAGCATTTTTCACGACGTGAAAAATGGGCATTAAAAATTTGGAACATGCTCTAATTTTTCTCATCGTTTTTCAAGTTGTCGTTTTTCTCGTCATGAAAAACGGCCGTGTGTAGGCTTTAATGACATGAAAAAAACGCGCATGCTCAGAAGCAAGTGATGCGACGGGAGCGCTCGTTCTGGTAAAATTAGCGCTCGTAATGGAGATAGCACATTCGTCACGCTGTAACAGACTGAAGAGCACGAGGCTGAAAAGCGCGAATCGTCTCTCACCAAACTTTACTAACACGAGGATCAGCAAAAGCCACGCTTTGCTCGAGCATTTTTTTTCATGATAGTGTGTAGGCAAGGCAGGCTTGAGAAGAATCACGTCGAGAAAAACGTTGTTTTTTTCAATGACATTAAAAACGGTCGTGTGTACGCGGCATCAGAGACCCAAGTAGTGAGACGTCCATCAGCGTAATATATCACCTACACAAATGCTGTTCCGTTTATCATAAATGCTGCTGCCAGACTCCTCTACCCTACAAACTACTCAATGTCTGCCACCCCTCCTTGCCAATCCGTCTGATGGCCTCCCATTGCCCAGCGAATTTCATAAAAAAAACTAACAACAATGTACAAAGCCATTCACAACTCTCCCCCCTGTTAAATCACCAAGCTGTCTTGAAATATCACCCAAACCATCATCTTTTCTGCTCCCAAGACCTCCTGCTCTCTAGCTCTCTTGTCTCCTCCTCCTTTCATGCTCTTCTCTGGAATTTCTCCAGAGCCTCTCCCATCCTCTGGAACTCTCTATTTAATCTGTCCAGCTATCTCCTACTTTGCCCACCTTTAGGCGATCCCTGAAAACTAACCTCTTCGGGGAAGCCTATCCCACCTCCAGCTAACAACTGAACTTTTAACTCTTCCATCAGCTCATCCCCCACAGTTATTACCGTATTTATCGGCGTATACCACGCACCTTTTTCCCCTTAAATTCAGGGGAAAATAATCGTGGGTGCGTGTTATACGCCGATCCCCGCTGTCTCTGAGGAAAAGAGAGGAGCGAGCGCCGCCGATATACACATAGCCGAGTGTACTGCGTACTCGGCTGAGCTCTGCTCCGCTCGCAGTCACGCCCTGTCCTGACCATTGGACCTGTGTTATGTCCATTATAAAAGCCTGGCCAAGGGGCGGGACTGGGCGGGACTGTGAGAGGAGACGAGAGGAGACGAGTACAGCCGAGTACACAGGACATCCGGCTCTGTATATCTCGGTGCCATGGCGGTAAAATTTAAACGATCATGCTGCAAGGACACTAGGCAAGGCTGCAAGGACACTGGGCAAGGCTGCAAGGACACTGGGCAAGGCTGCAGATGGACATTGATCATTCTGCAATGATGGACAAGGCTGCAGTTGGACACTGATAAGGCTGCATTGATGGACATTTAAATGTAAGTTTTTATCCTTAATCTTCCCTTCTAAAAGTTTTTTTCCTTAAAATTCCCTCCTACACTTGGGGTGCGTGTTATACGGTACTTTTTGTACCACTTGTACCAGCTTATTAAATTGTAAGTGGGGCCATCTTAGCCCTCTTGTATTTTATTGTATTGTAACTGTACTGTCTCCCTTTATATTGTAAAGTGCTGTGCAAACTGTTGGCGTTATATAAATCATGAATAATAATAATACCAATAATAATTAATAATAACAACTTTTAATTTCACAAACTTTTGGTTATACAGTGTATGAGGTACATCTTTGAGGAACTTGATGAGCAGACAGAAGACTATACTGTACATTTGTTTGTAACTGTTTTTTTTTAAAGCAGAATGCCAAGTTTCAGTCCCTGCAAAAAAAAATAAGCCCACTCACCCCCTCCTGGATCTTTTACAAAAACACCCTATACATTCCTTTATTCCAGAAGTCTTCTAGCTGTGATGTCACAGGTCCTTCCTCTTCTTCTCCATTGGCGGTGGGGGGTGATACCTCTTTCTGAGCTGAGCCCAGGTTGTGTGCCAACGACACGCTAAGTGTGCCAACGACACGCTCGGCTCACAGGAAATGGGTTGAATGGCAGAGCTGAGCATAGGGGGAAGCTGTGGACAGCACTGGAGGGAAAGTAAAGCTTGGCCAGATATGCTTGAGTTCTACTTTAACCCTTGTGTTCATGGGATTTCAATACAAAAAAATTATATTGCGGAAATGTTTTTCAGTTTCCATGGAAAGCAAGAAATACACCAAAGCACTTTATGAAACAGACTTTTGAACTATCTGAAGCCCAAGATAACAAGAATTTATTTAGATATTTTGAGCTTGTAATGACTTCCTGATCCAACCCCAATGCTTGGTTTATCAGGGTTTGGCTCTGTTTGCAGTATGGATAAAAGACAGCTTAATTCAGAACAGATATTTTTATCTTCAGGTAATCCTGTGTGCAACCGGAGCTTAGAAATCAAGTATGTTAAAGGTACCCACAGACAAATCGGGCCATCTTCCATTTAGAACTCTAATGTCTGCTTGCTGGAGCAATAGTCACATGGCACTCAGAGATGAGTTTGACAATTGTGCAATCAAAGATTGTGAAAAATAACCAGCACTCTGGTATTTCCAAAGGTAAGGTGGGGCTTTAATGAGCCATTAAATAGTCATCTTTTCACGATCAAGGTTGTCTGGTGGATGGGTCCCGAAAAACCTCACTACTTTGGAAACTCCAGAGTGCAGGCAATCTTTCATTATCACTTGAGTGATTAATAAGTCCAAGTTTCAAGTACCTTGATTATGTTATGGTCCATAAGCTTGTAAGGGGTCTTTCACACGGGACGGATCCGTGAAGATCCGCCCCGTGAAGCTCTGCTTGCTCAGCGGGGATCGCTCAATTGACTCCCCGCTGAGCCGGCGGATGACTGGGCGGTCCCCGCACACTGTGCAGGGACCGCCCTGTCAGAACGCCGCTCTCCCCTATGGGGGAATCGGATGAACACTGACCATCTGTCCGTGTTTATCCGATCCGCTCCGCCGACGGAAGGAAAAATAGGGTTTTCCTCCGTCACACTTTGGCGGAGCGGAGCGGAGCAGATGTCAGCGGACATGTCACCGCTGACATCCGTGGCTCCATAGGGCTACATGGAGCGTCCGTCCAGGTCCGCCTAAAAAACTGACAGGCGGACCTGAACGGACCCTCCGTGTGAAAGAGGCCTTAGTGTGATGAGTGGTTGCTTCAAATAATGTTAAATTTTCAGTCAAAAAGATTGCTTCTTTTTTTTCTGAATGATCAAGTGCTCATTCACAAAGATTTACAAGTATGCTACAAAATCTCTGCAACTGATGTTGTGGATTTTCTTTGCTTGTTGATAATCTTTGATATTTGTTAGCTACCGCAAAAGGTGGAACTAGAAGCACCTGGGTCCCATAGATAAGAATTTCATCCTTCCTCCTTGCGTTTAGGCCAACATTTTCTCTTTAAATATTTTATAAGATGCAATGAATTACAATAAATCATCATTGCAAAAAGCGTTTAGGCCAACATTTTAGCTGATAGGTGGATCTTGCATTTTCGTGCAAAGTCCACTTTAAAAGAGAAGGATAGGTTTCCTTTCTATTCAATAATCATACTTACCTAGGTGGATGCATCATCAGTCCAATGCTGCATCTGTCTCTCGGCGCCTCTAACACTGAGAACCAAGCGATCTAACACCGCCGATCACTCGTTCTCAGAGCTCTGCCCCCCCACTCTCTGGACCAGGTTCCGGTCCAGGCATGTGGGCAGATCCCTACTCGCGATCTTGCCCGAGCCTGCACCGGCTCGGTGATGTCAGTGGACTTCAGCCCACTGCTGAAAACAGGTCACAGGAGTGCAGAACGAACTGCACTCCTGTGATCCACAGGAGAAGAATGGCCAAATGAGCTTTGGCTGTACTTCTTCTATAAGCAATACCTGCAATACCTACTTCTTCTATAAGCAATACTTGCCAGACATCCCCTGGCTGACCCATCTAAAGGAAAGAATTAATTGCTGCTCCTTCAGCAAGGTTCTTTAGATGATAATACAACCCCTCTTGCTAAACAAAAGTTGGGACTGTGTAAAAAATCGAAACTGAATGCAATGATTTGCAATTCTCATAAACCCATGCTTCCCTATTTTATTATAAAGAAAGAAAATACTGCGCTAATCTAAAATAGTGAATAAAAATAAAGCTGCTACATAAAATGTGACTAAAATTAATAAACATGGAATGAAGATGTAGCGCTAAGTGAAGAAATGAAGCCCGATGAATTGGGCCTCCAATCAAACCAAAGTGATAAATAATATCAATATAATGAGTCCATACAGTGTCCATAGAAATTTTTTCGTGTTGTGAAGAAAGAACATGTAGCACTGAAGGGTCATCACATAACTCTTGTAGAAAAAGAGAGGTAGAATACTCTTACCGGAACATTAGACCTGTGGTTTAGGCAGGTCAAATAGGCATACGAAATCCCAGTGGCACTCCTCATCAGTTAGTCTGGAAACTGGATCAGATGGGTCCCCAATGTAGACTGTCCGGTAGGCTCCCCGACTTGACAGCAGACTCTGGGTTTCACACCAATCCAGGTGGTCCTCCGATGGAACTGGAACCGCCACTCAGCAAGGAGACTCTTTACCACGGTGAATATTAGTAACCAGTGGCCAAAGGAAGCTATTACTTGACCAACCACCCATGTGAGGAGAAAAGAAGGGAAGGAATGCTCCAATGGTGCAGGTCAATGAGGGTTTATTCAACCAACATAAAAGTGATCACAAACAATAAAAACTTTTAAAAAGGGGCAGTGAATTAGGTAGTGTACCAAGCCCAAATTTCCATATTTTATTCACAATGGAAAATAGAAAACATACCAAATGTTTAAACTGTGAAAATGTACCATTTTATAAAAAAAAAAAAAGTAATTTTGAAATTGATGGCAGGAACACGTCACAAAAAAGTTGGGACAAAGCAACAAAAAGCTGGCAAAGTAAGTGCTACTAACAAGGAAGAGGTGGAAGAACATTTTGCAACTAATTAGGTTCATTGCCAACAGGTCAGTAACATTTGATAAACAGTAACATTTTAAATATTTGATGTTTTTGTATTTTCGATTGTAAATAAAATATGGGTTTATTCGATTTGCAAATCATTAAATTCTGTTTTTTATGTAGATTTTACACAGCATCCCAACATTCTTGTAATACCTGCAATCTCCTGTCTGAAAGAGTAGCTTTAGATTGGCCCTCGTACTACACAGTTGTTTGTAAATGCTGTTGCTTTAACCCATCAAAACTGAAACAAAATCCGTGTGTGACCAGCATGGTCCTAGACCTATTCCTAGCACTGCCTTGTTGCTGGTTTGATAAGTACTGTATATGTCAATGGACACAGCAATGGTCTTTTACCATGGGAAGATGTCTCAGAGAACCAGCAGAGAGGGTATGAGTCCAGCTAAGTCCACTGATCAAAACCTTGGGCTTCTTTCACCCCTCAACCCATCTGTTCCTAACGCGTGCACATAACTTGCTGGGCACAGGTCCCAGTGCAATTGATGGTGCCCAGCAGCCTAGCTTATCACTGCAGCCATTGAGCCATTATTTTATCTTGCTTGTTCCAGTTTTTTAAAGGCTCTGGCGTCATGCCACTGGGAGCTCTTGGACCCGGCGCACGTGTTCCCAGCTGTTGACTTGTGACACCCTCCCCTTGAACAAATGAAACTGGCAATTCCTTGGAACCCGCCTTACTATTTGGCAAGAGGCAAAATCCCTAGAAAGAAAGACAAAATGGAAAACTGTTAAACCTCTTTTATTCTCAGAAAAGTAGATACAAAGCTCATTACTGAGAAGTACATTTGTAAGCGCCCTTTCTTAGATGGTGCCCGTGCTGAGATAAACGTCCCAACAGCTGCCTTGACGAAGACAGCAGCACACAGAGCTGCATTCTATCACAAATATGCAGGCACAACTGGTGCGATTATTATGGCTCTGTGTTTAAAAAGCAGCAATTCATGTCAAGGAAAAATATACTCTTCCTCCTAAAGTATTAGTATGGTGGAGAGAAAATATGTTAGCCGTGACAATGCACAGCTCACAAATCTTCTTCTGTTTGTACCAACAATTCCAACTTTGCACTTCCACATTCTGAGCTCAGTTTCACAATTAGAATTTATTGAAGGAGCTTATTTTTGGTGGACGATTTTCAGTCCTGAGTCATTGTACAACCAAATATCCTTTAATAAATTGTTGCAGCGCCTGTCATCAACTACGATATGCAAAATGTACGCAGTATGTGACATATATTTAATTATTTTATTAATTCCAGCTGGAATTAAAAGACACTCTGAAAACTGGCTAAGCGATTCTTGTAAAAAAAAGGGATTTTTATAACAGCTTACCTGTAAAATCCTTTTCTTGGAGTACATCACGGGACACAGAGCGACTTAGTCATTACTAATGGGTTATATAGTTTACCTTCAGGTGCTGGCACTGGCAACTTCCAAACCGGAAGTACCCTCCCCTATATAAGCCCCTCCCATCCGGGAGCACCTCTGTTTTGTAGCAAAGCAATAAGTGTCCCAAAAAGAGGGGTGGGAGCTCTGTGTCCCGTGATGTACTCCAAGAAAAGGATTTTACAGGTAAGCTGTTATAAAAATCCCTTTTTCTTTTTCGTACATCACGGGACACAGAGCGACTTAGTCATTACTAATGGGACGTCCCAAAGCAATGCCAAATGAGGGGAGGGATACACTATACATAAGCTGGGCGCCATCAAGCATGAGGCTCTTTTGCGGCCTGCAACACACTGCGCCCAAAGGCGACATCCTCCTGACTTCTGACGTCTACCTGGTAGAATCTAGTAAACGTGTGTACTAAGGACCATGTTGTGGCCTTACAGACTTGAGCCAGGGAGGCCTGGTGATGCACTGCCCATGAAGTTCCAACTGCTCTTGTGGAGTGCGCCCTAACTTTGAACGGAGGCGGTCTCCTTCTCAAGCCATAGGCTTGTATTATGACCTGTCGAATCCACTTGGCTAAAGTAGATTTTTGATGCTGCCTGACCCTTTCTGGGGCCTTCCGGCAGAACAAAAAGTATCCGTTCTGCGAATCTGAGCAGTGGCTTTAAGATAAGCTTTAACTGCTCTTACTACATCCAAAGAATGCAATAACTTTTCCTCTACCAAACTAGGTTTGGGGAAAAAGGAAGGAAGAACCACATCTTGGTTCAAATGGAACCTCGATACCACCTTAGGAAGAAGGCTGGATGAGGACGTAATACTACTCTGTCCTTATGGACAACCAGATATGGCTCCTTACAGGACAAGGCGGCTAATTCCGATACTCTTTTAGCCGAACAAATGGCTACTAAGAAAATCAATTTCCTGGTGAAAAGAACTAAGGAAATGTGCCGCAATGGTTCAAATGGTTGTTTCTGTAGAACCGACAGAACCAGGTTTAAGTCCCATGGACATATGGGAATACTAACCGGAGGGCTAATACGCATCACTCCTTGTATGAAAGCTTTGACTAATGAATGCAAAGCCAAGGGCCTTTGAAAAAATATTGACAAGGCCGTCTGACCCTTGATAGTACTCAAGGCAAGCTTCCTATGTACAGCCCACTGTAGGAAGTCCAGAATCCTACCTATTACGTACTTACGTGGATGCCATTTCTTGGCCTCACACCACGTGATGTACGCCTTCTAGATCCTATAATAGATCTGCCTGGATACCGGCTTCCTGGCATTGATCATGGTAGATACCACAGGATTAGAGAGCCCTCTCTTTTTTAGAATGTGGGCTTCAATAGCCAGGCCGTCAAACCTAGGGCTGGTAAGGAAGGGTAGTATATCGGTCCTTGCGAAAGCAGGTCCGGACGATGTGGGAGGGTCCAAGGACTTCCCACTGACATTTTTACAATCTCCGCATACCATGCCCTTCAGGGCCACGCTGGAGCCACCAGAATCACTGGTTTCTTTTCTACCCTGATTCTGCGGATTAATCGCGGTGGGAATGCATATATCAGCTTGAACTGATCCCAAGGGAACACTAGGGCATCCGAACCGCAAGCTAGGGGATCCTTTGTGCGAGACACAAATCTGTCCACCTTTGCGTTGAATCTGGATGCTAGCAGATCTACATCCGGTGTTCCCCACCGCTGGCATATTGCCTGGAAAACCTCGGGGTGAAGAGACCATTCCCCCGGGCATAATTGCTGGCGACTTAAAAAGTCCGCTCTCCAATTTTCCACTCCTGGGATGAAAACCGCGGATATGGCTGTGACATATCTTTCTGCCCATTCCAGGATGCAATTCGCTTCCCTCTGGGCTGCACGACTCCTGGTGCCACCCTGGTGATTGATATATGCCACTGCTGTGGCATTGTCTGATTGAATTCTGACAGGTGACCCTTGGAGTTTGGATGTCCATGCTACTAGGGCATACCGGGCTGCTCGTATCTCTAAGAGATTGGTGGGCAGGGCCTTCTCTGCTTCTGACCACTTGCCCTGGAGAGACCATTGCTCCAGTACTGCCCCCCAGCCTATGAGGCTGGCATCTGTAGTGACCACCTTCCAAGAAACCGGACTGAAGGGTTTCCCTTTTTCCAGATTCTGGGGCACCAACCACCAATGGAGGCTCTTGCGAACGGAAGGGGACAGGGACATTGGTAAGTCTAAAGCCTGAACTCTTTTTGTTCCAGGCTGACAGTATGGCCCTCTGCAAGTTCCTTGAATGGAATTGACCGTAGGGTACTGCTTCGAATGAAGCCACCATTTTTCCCAGCAGCCTCATACACAGGCGTATGGATGGTTTTCTTTTTTGTACCCACTAAGTGGGTCAAATCTTTCAAAGACGACACCTTCTCTGGAGGTAAGAAAATCTTTCTCTGATTTGAATCCAGTCTTAGCCCCCAAGTATTCCAGACTTTTGACTGGTTTTAGGGCTGACTTGTCTCGGTTGATAATGCAACCGTGAGATTCCAGATACTTGATTATCTTGTGAACGACCACTTCTAGTTTTTTTCACTGAGTGGTCTATCAGCAACAAGTCGTCTAAGTATGCCATTATCGTTACACCTTGTGTTCCTAGTTTGGCCAATCGTAGGGCCAGAATTTTTGTGAACACTCGTGGTGCTGTGGCCAGACCGAAAGGTAAGGCTCTGAACTGAAAATGGCGCCCTTCTACTGCAAAGCGTAGAAATTTCTGGTGGGCCGGACAGATGGGAATATGCAAATAAGCATCCCTTATGTCGATCGAGGCTAACCATTCCTGCCCTTGTAGGGCGGTGGCCACCGATCGGATCGACTCCATCCGAAAAAGTCCTGATATGTAGGAACTTGTTTAGCCCTTTTATATTTAATATGGGCCTCACGTCCCCATTTGGTTTGGGGACTGTGACAAGGTTCGAGTAAAACCCGAACCCGCTTTCTTCCAAGGGAACCTTCATGATTACCCTTGGAGCAATAGTTGTTCTAGTGCCAGAAGGAGGGATCCACTCTTCTGGGGATCGCTTGGCACGTTTGACCTTATAAAATGGGCAGGAGGAATGTCTTTTAACTCCAGCCTGTATCCCAGACTTACTGCGGAGATCACCCATCTGTCTCTGATGGTGTCCCGCCAGGTCTCTGTGAACAACTGAAGTCTTCCCCTCACCCGATTGAGTGGGGGCAACCCTTCATGACTGGGGGGAGGTTTTGTACCTCTCTTGACCCAGGGTTTCTTGTTACCCTGTGATTGTCCCTGATTTCTGCCCCCTGGATTTGACCGCGGAGGCCGTCGGAACTGTTTCACAGCCGATGTGCCAGGGACTGGAGAAGTAGGCCTCTTAAAAGAAGGACTTCTACCCTTGTTCTTAACCGGCAAGAGTGTACTTTTACCGGCAGAAGGTTTCTGGATATATTTGTCCAGATCATCTCCAGATAAGCGTTCTCCATGAAATGGGAAGCTAATCAGCAATTTCTTACAGGGAGCTTCAGCAGACCAGTTTTTGAGCCATAGAAGCCTACGCATATGTCTACAGACAGCGTAAAGCGGGATGCCTGTTGGATTGTATCCTTTATGGCGTCCACCGCAACACAAGGCTCTAGGTAGGTCAGCTAGGGCAAGAGCCTGCTGATCTGGTAAGTCCCTTAAGACTTGTTTCAACTGATCTTTCATTGGTGGGAGACTCCAATCGCTGCTACTGCAGGTTATGTCACCATGCTTGCTGTAGAGAAAGCAGATTTTAGTAAAGACTCCAATTTTTTATCTATTGGGTCTTTGAACATTGGAACATTATCTACTGGACATGTCAGTGATTTATTTACACAAGAGATGGCTGTGTCCACTGTAGGGACCCTCCATTTTTTATGAACTTATCCTCCATGGGATAGATCACTGGAAATCTCTTGGGGGGAGTAAATATTTTATCAGGATGCTCCCAATCCTGGTAAATAAGCCCTTCCAATAAAGGGTGGATTGGGAAGGAACAGACAGCCTGGGGAGCTTTCAGCGACCCCAGCGAGGAAACCGTAGTGGTTGATGGTTCCGCCAGAGGCATTTTAAATGCTGATCGGACCATGTTAGTCAGAGACTGAACCCATAATCTTTCAGCCTGAGATGCTGAGAAAGGTTCTTCCACTGTTGATTCCTCTATAACTGAATCAACCTCATCCTGATCCCCTTCAGGTAGGTCGATCTCTGTGTGGGGCTGTTCCTCCACTAACAGGCACTCTGAAGGAGGAGACGGAGATCGGACGTGCTTTCCCTGTGACAGGGAAGCAGCGATCAATGCTGTTAATCTCTCTTCCAATCCTCCCAGAGTTGAGGATAAAACCTCCTCTGTTATATATACAGGAGCAGGTGGACTGGGGACAGCCGCAGCACCAGGCACTCCTGCGGGGTTCCTACGGCTACTGACCTCTGAATTTTCAGGGGAGATTGGTGCAGTACAAGCATGCCCAATATCCTCAGAGCCCGATGGAGACCCCTTTGGCTTCCTGGAAGACTTATTTCCGGAGCGTCTGGACGACATATCCTTTAAGCACAAAGCTGAGGTATTCCCGTCGTCATACACCAATTTTGCTGGTAATAGTCTAACACAGTTGCTGCTATATACCAGCTGGTGTCCACTAAAGTGCCTTTCTATGGGGATGCCTGCATCAACCGCCTCTGTGTGCCACCGTTTTGTTGCTAGCTCTGTTTGCATCCAGCTGACACTTGTACTGTGTCTTTTATACATGCTGGGACGCCTGCACATGCGCAGAAGCGCCGCGGCGCGCATCGAGCGTCATCCACCCGCCCCGCCCCTTTTTTTTTCATAGGAGGCGCGTGCACGCGCCCGTGCACCATTGGCGCCCTTTTTTGAAACCAAGCAGGGACTAGGAGCCAGGGCCCTTTTTGCCGGAGGGCCTGTGCGGTGGATGAGCGCAGCAACAGGGCAGAGGAACTGGATTCCCACAGAGAAACTTACCAACTGCCTGGATCTTTTGACTTGAGAAAACCAAAGATCCACATGACAAGAAAAATGGACCACAGCGGCCTCTAGTGGTTTAACACAGGTACCGCGGTCCTCTTTTTTTTTTTTCTTGACTACTATTAAAATTTTACATTTTCCAGTAGTTATAGGCATACACAGATATTAGCGGGAATACCGTTAGGTAACAGACAGAAAGACAAATTAGGCTTGGGGGTCCCCCAATAGAACCAAGTTCCTGGGGGCCCCCACTTACCTGTTCCCCGCCGCAGGACTCTGTTTGGTCCACAGAAGCCCAAACTTCACCTATCACGGC
The DNA here is from genome assembly GCA_029206835.1 of Rana muscosa. Taxonomy (NCBI): domain Eukaryota; kingdom Metazoa; phylum Chordata; class Amphibia; order Anura; family Ranidae; genus Rana; species Rana muscosa. The sequence continues at coordinate 169,765,463 of CM055119.1, read as the reverse complement.
AGGCATTGTAATTAAACCTTCAGGGACCGGGTTCCCAAGGATTCCACTCCCCTGGACCTGTATAGCACCCTGCACAGAAAACATCTTGGTCGTGGGTATGACCAGAGCTCTGGATCCCAGGGTCCAGCCCTCCTAAGAGAGGCATTACAGGCAAAACCTTGCTCTTCTGTTGCAAGGCCCGGGTACCGACCGTTTAGCTATGAAGCTTTTTTGGTGGGATCCGGAACAGCTTACTAAGGCCCGTAAAAGAACCTGTACGCAAGCCCAGGAAAACACATGTTACTCTTTGGCCAACACCTTAGACACTGGCAAAAAACTGAGGTGCTCCCGGATGGGAGGGGCTTATATAGGGGAGGGTACTTCCGGTTTGGAAGTTGCCAGTGCCAGCACCTGAAGGTAAACTATATAACCCATTAGTAATGACTAAGTCGCTCTGTGTCCCGTGATGTACGAAAAAGAAATCTGGAATACTTGGGGGCTAAGACTGGATTCAAATCAGAGAAAGATTTTCTTACCTCCAGAGAAGGTGTCGTCTTTGAAAGATTTGACCCACTTAGTGGGTACAAAAAAGAAAACCATCCATACGCCTGTGTATAAGGCTGCTGGGAAAAATGGTGGCTTCATTCGAAGCAGTACCCTACGGTCAATTCCATTCAAGGAACTTGCAGAGGGCCATACTGTCAGCCTGGAACAAAAAAGTTCAGGCTTTAGACTTACCAATGTCCCTGTCCCCTTCCGTTCGCAAGAGCCTCCATTGGTGGTTGGTGCCCCAGAATCCGGAAAAAGGGAAACCCTTCAGTCCGGTTTCTTGGAAGGTGTTCACTACAGATGCCAGCCTCATAGGCTGGGGGGCAGTACTGGAGCAATGGTCTCTCCAGGGCAAGTGGTCAGAAGCAGAGAAGGCCCTGCCCATCAATCTCTTAGAGATACGAGCAGCCCGGTATGCCCTAGTAGCATGGACATCCAAACTCCAAGGGTCACCTGTCAGAATTCAATCAGACAATGCCACAGCAGTGGCATATATCAATCACCAGGGTGGCACCAGGAGTCGTGCAGCCCAGAGGGAAGCGAATTGCATCCTGGAATGGGCAGAAAGATATGTCACAGCCATATCCGCGGTTTTCATCCCAGGAGTGGAAAATTGGAGAGCGGACTTTTTAAGTCGCCAGCAATTATGCCCGGGGGAATGGTCTCTTCACCCCGAGGTTTTCCAGGCAATATGCCAGCGGTGGGGAACACCGGATGTAGATCTGCTAGCATCCAGATTCAACGCAAAGGTGGACAGATTTGTGTCTCGCACAAAGGATCCCCTAGCTTGCGGTTCGGATGCCCTAGTGTTCCCTTGGGATCAGTTCAAGCTGATATATGCATTCCCACCGCGATTAATCCGCAGAATCAGGGTAGAAAAGAAACCAGTGATTCTGGTGGCTCCAGCGTGGCCCCGAAGGGCATGGTACGCGGAGATTGTAAAAATGTCAGTGGGAAGTCCTTGGACCCTCCCACATCGTCCGGACCTGCTTTCGCAAGGACCGATATACTACCCTTCCTTACCAGCCCTAGGTTTGACGGCCTGGCTATTGAAGCCCACATTCTAAAAAAGAGAGGGCTCTCTAATCCTGTGGTATCTACCATGATCAATGCCAGAAAGCCGGTATCCAGGCAGATCTATTATAGGATCTAGAAGGCGTACATCGCGTGGTGTGAGGCCAAGAAATGGCATCCACGTAAGTACGTAATAGGTAGGATTCTGGACTTCCTACAGTGGGCTGTACATAGGAAGCTTGCCTTGAGTACTATCAAGGGTCAGACGGCCTTGTCAATATTTTTTCAAAGGCCCTTGGCTTTGCATTCATTAGTCAAAGCTTTCATACAAGGAGTGATGCGTATTAGCCCTCCGGTTAGTATTCCCATATGTCCATGGGACTTAAACCTGGTTCTGTCGGTTCTACAGAAACAACCATTTGAACCATTGCGGCACATTTCCTTGGTTCTTTTCACCAGGAAATTGATTTTCTTAGTAGCCATTTGTTCGGCTAAAAGAGTATCGGAATTAGCCGCCTTGTCCTGTAAGGAGCCATATTTGGTTATCCATAAGGACAGAGTAGTATTACGTCCTCATCCAGCCTTCTTCCTAAGGTGGTATCGAGGGTCCATTTGAACCAAGATGTGGTTCTTCCTTCCTTTTTCCCCAAACCTAGTTCGGTAGAGGGAAAGTTATTGCATTCTTTGGATGTAGTAAGAGCAGTTAAAGCTTATCTTAAAGCCACTGCTCAGATTCGTAGAACGGATACTTTGTTTGTTCTGCCGGAAGGCCCCAGAAAGGGTCAGGCAGCATCAAAAATCTACTTTAGCCAAGTGGATTCGACAGGTCATAATACAAGCCTATGGCTTGAGAAGGAGACCGCCTCCGTTCAAAGTTAGGGCGCACTCCACAAGAGCAGTTGGAACTTCATGGGCAGTGCATCACCAGGCCTCCCTGGCTCAAGTCTGTAAGGCCACAACATGGTCCTTAGTACACACGTTTACTAGATTCTACCAGGTAGACGTCAGAAGTCAGGAGGATGTCGCCTTTGGGCGCAGTGTGTTGCAGGCCGCAAAAGAGCCTCATGCCTGATGGCTCCCAGCTTATGTATAGTGTATCCCTCCCCTCATTGGGCATTGCTTTGGGACGTCCCATTAGTAATGACTAAGTCGCTCTGTGTCCCGTGATGTACGAAAAAGAAAAAGGGATTTTTATAACAGCTTACCTATAAAATCCTTTTCTTGGAGTACATCACGGGACACAGAGCTCCCACCCCTCTTTTTGGGACACTTATTGGTTTGCTACAAAACTGAGGTGCTCCCGGATGGGAGGGGCTTATATAGGGGAGGGTACTTCCGGTTTGGAAGTTGCCAGTGCCAGCACCTGAAGGTAAACTATATAACTCCTCCTCCTAAAGTATTAGTATGGTGGAGAGAAAATATGTTAGCCGTGACAATGCACAGCTCACAAATCTTCTTCTGTTTGTACCAACAATTCCAACTTTGCACTTCCACATTCTGAGCTCAGTTTCACAATTAGAATTTATTGAAGAAGCTTATTTTTGGTGGACGATTTTCAGTCCTGAGTCATTGTACAACCAAATATCCTTTAATAAATTGTTGCAGCGCCTGTCATCAACTACGATATGCAAAATGTACGCAGTATGTGACATATATTTAATTATTTTATTAATTCCAGCTGGAATTAAAAGACACTCTGAAAACTGGCTAAGCGATTCTGGTAAAAAATGTTTGCCTTTAACCACTTAAGCCTCGGACCAATACGCAGCATAAAGACCAGGCCCCTTTTTGCGATTCGGCACTGCGTCGCTTTAACTGACAATTGTGCGGTCGTGCGACGTGGCTCCCAAACAAAATTGACGTTCTTTTTTTCCCACAAATAGAGCTTTCTTTTGGTGGTATTTGATCATCTCTGCGGTTTTTATTTTTTGCGCTATAAACTAAAATATAATAAATATCCCCAAAAAATATATAAAAAAACATATTTTTTCCTCAGTTTAGGCCGATACGTATTCTTCTACATATTTTTGGTAAAAAAAAACGCAATCTGCGTTTATTGATTGGTTTGCGCAAAAGTTATAGCGTTTACAAATAGGGGGTAGTTTTATGGCATTTTTATTAATTTTTTTTTTTTTTTAATAGTAATGCCGGCGATCAGCGATTTTTTTTGTGACTGCGACATTATGGCGGACACATCGGACACTTTTGACACATTTTTGGGACCATTGTCATTTTCACAGCGATCAGTGCTATAAAAATGCACTGCTTACTGTGAAAATGACACTGGCAGTGAAGGGGTTAACCACTAGGGGTGCTGGAGGGGTTAAGTGTGCCTAGGGCAGTGATTACTACTGTGTGGGGGCGTGGCTACGAGTGACACGTCACTGATCTCCGCTCTGATTACACAGAGCGGAGATCGCTGACATTGTCTGTAGGGGAGCGGGGAGATGTGTTTACACTAACATCTCCCCGCTCCATGCCTCCGTGAGATGATTGCGGGGATCCCCACTGCGATTGAGTCCGTGGGACCCGCGGTCCGACTTACGGGGAAGGCAGGGGGGTCGCGAGCGTGCCGCCGCCGGCGCGCGCACGAACCTCGACATCGGGCAGTTAAAGGGGACGTACAGGTACGTGATTGTTAAAGGGGACGTACAGGTACGTGATTGTGCCTGTACGAGCCATTCTGCCGACGTATATACACAGTGAGCGGTCGGCAAGTGGTTAAATAGTCCCTGAGAGTTCAGCTGACTATACAGTAATACGTAGTTTGAGCGAAAAAAAATTACCTGTTTCCCTTATCCACACACTCAACGTGGATGGGGAATCACTCCCGCTGCGCTAATGTGTTCTAAAGGTAAGGAGACTTCCCTACCATCAAAACGCACTGATCAGTGTGGCCCACTATAGCCAGCGGCGCTGATCATTCGGAAAAATCCAGGCAGGCTAGATGTACAGAAGTCGATCGTAGATTGACTTCTGAACAACCAGCATTCCCATACATGGATCAAAATGTGTCTGGTCCCTGTTGAACCAGCCCAATTTCGATCCATGTATGGATGCCTTTACAGAAGCTCTTTTAAACCCCACTGGGACTTGTCTTTGTACCAAAATATTGCCCCTTATATTTTTTTATATGAAAGAAGACATTGGAAAAAATAAATACAAAATTCATAGAAAAAAAAAAATGATCGAAATACACAAAAAGAAAACAACTAAATGACCTTAAATACAACCCCCCCAAAAAACCCTCAAAATTTTCAAAGTTGATTTTTTTTTTTAATGCACATTTTGTCCATTGAAGGTTTTAGTAATGCTAAAAATTGGTATTGTTTTTGGAATTTGGCATATTTAATATTTTATGTTTCTCTATTGATTCCAATACATTTTGCCAAAATAAAGAAGTTTTGAAAATGTCTTCGAATTTTCATCAATGTCAGGGATATGAAAATTTGCAGTTTTGGGCATCTTAAAAAGCCCAACTCCAGGATTAAAGGAAAAAGCCCTTGCAGTCCCCATCCACTGTCACTACAGGGATTAAAAACTCATGAACTCTACTGGGTAGGGGAAGAGGCTATATTACTTGGGCTTTAACCACTTGAGCCCCGGAAGATTTCCCCCCTTAATGACCAGGCCATTTTTTGCGATACAGCACTGCATGGCTTTAACTGACAATTTCGAGGTCGTGCGACACTGTACCCAAACACAATTAATTTTTTCCCCACAAATAGAGATTTCTTTTGTTGGTATTTGATCACCTCTGCGGTTTTTATTATAGATTTATGGAATTTTTATTATTATTTTATTTTTTTACTATTAATGGCGGCGATCTGCAATTTTTAGCGGGATTGGCTCCCGTTGCTGTCAAAGTCAGTTAGCCAATCAGGAGAGAGTGGGCGGGGCTGAACTGCATCTCTGTGTCTGAATGGACGAACTGAGCTGCAGCTTGGCCCGGGTGCCCCATAACAAGCTGCTTGCTGTGGGGGCACTGAACAGGAGGGAGGGGCCAGGAGCACTGAAGAGGGACCCAAAAAGAGGAGGATCTGTGCTGCTTTGTGCAAATCCACTGCAACATAGCAGGTAAGTGTAACATGTTTGGTATTTTTATAGAAAAAACAAGACTTTACAATCACTTTAATGCTGAGAATGTATTAAGGTAAAAAACCTTTAGCCTTTACAATCACTTTATTATTTCCATATTACAACATGCACATTTCTACAGTGTTTTTGATCTATAGGTCTGGATTTAGGCTTGGTTAACACTTGTGAGGGTGGTTGCAGGTGTGGGAATCGCACCTGTTCCCACACCCACAACCACCCGCAGCCAAAAGGCACTGCTCTTCTACAGATGTGTGGGGCTGCCATTCATTCCTAATGGTATTCTCATGCATCTAAACACTCAGTGTATTTACGGGTGTGAACCTAGCCACCTTGGGCAGCTGTTGTGTAGAGGTCAGGGACTGATGTACAAGCTATCTGTGTCCATCCCTAACCACAGATAATGGCTCCACAGGGGAATACAAGCGAACAGCTGTGGGAAGTCACGGGCAGGGTCATCTTTTGCTCATTAACTTTTACAGGCTACCTGATCAGAAATACCTGGCCATGCCCGCTATAAAAAAACGCCCTAAAGAACGCCCAGTCTAAAGAAATAGACTGAGACTTTTTGGGGATTTTATTCCTTTTATTAATGACTTAAGGACTAAATGGTGATTTATATTTTGCTTTTGCCCAAAGTTCTGCTTAGTTTTCCGAAGTCTTCACATCTGCCTTCTCTTGTGTTTTCAACTATACATTTTTAATTCAATAGAAAATGTGGCTGCCCACCCCAATATAGCATGGAAAAAGTGAAGTGCCTTGGTGCCTGATATAGCCTGTCCTCAGCCACTGAGAACTGGCACAGCAGCTGCCAAGTAGGGCCTAATTTACGCTCTAGACATTTACAGTAAGCGAATTCGGGTTAGCTGCTGTAAGCAGGGCTGCAAACTTGTAAACACTCCGTTTCCATGGAAATTTGAAAACACTTAGAAAATATTGGGGATGTTGAAATGTTAACTTTGTATCTTCGCTGAAATATATTTACCACGGCGGATATTTGTGGCCCAGTGTACATTCTACTTCTTAAAACAATCTCGACTGCTTGTTAGGAAGAAAGGACAGCGTTACCGCTTTTTATTTGTGTATTCCAAGCCACAGTGGTGTCTTCTTTCTGTGTTTTAGAATGCAATTATTTTATTGTGAAAGCACAAGGTCCATCAGCAGAATAGGAGCTGTCCATCTGCAAGTTGGGTGTAGGCCCTAAAGATGGACTCCAGTCAGGAACGCAATCAGCAACTTAAATGTATTGTTCAGTAAACAGCTGCAGCATTTTTAATTGATCTACAAATGTGTATCATCTTCCTAGTATAGAGCAGTTGCTAGGATACATTAGTCTGGCTCCCCTGTAATCAGTGGAGCAGAGGTTGATTGTTTAGGGCTGCTCAGTGTTTCACAAGCTGCTGTTCTGTTACTTCCCCCTGTCTTCTACAGGATTCTAGAAGTATAGCCAGAGGTAGGACAGGCAGCCTGAATATATATGTTGCTCCAGCCAATCTCTGGGGAGGTGTGCCTGAGCAGCAGTCCAGTGTTCCTGGGTCCAGTCCTACAGGTGGAAACCCCTGTGCAGGGGCTCTGCCCCTTGGTGCAGGATCCTAGAGGAAGCCTTGGGGCTTAGCTGGGAGGGCTTATTTGCAGATCCGTGTCCAGGGGTTACGTTGGGTTTGGAGGAAGTTGGTGGGAAAGTGTCCAGCTGTCCTATGGTGGTGTGAGTCTACATCTATCTCACCAAGTGGAGCCTGGTGAATAGCAGCAGGAGGCAACAGATTTAAAACTGCTCGCTGCTGTAATGTATTGTTGGATCCCGGCATTATAGATAAAAATCATTTAAAAAAACGGCATGGGTTCCCCCCCAGTCCATTAACAGGCCCTTTGGGAATATTAAGGGTAACCCTGCACCAAAATTTTAAAGAAAAATGCGTGGGGGTCCCCCCCAAAATCCACACCAGGCCCTTCAGGTCTGGTATGGATATTAAGGGGAACCCTGTGACAATTTAAAAAAAAAAAAATTGCGTAGGGGTCCCCCCCAAATCCATACCAGGACCTTCAGGTCTGGTATGGATTTTAAGGGGAACTCTGCTGCGCCAAAATAAAAAAAATGGTGTATGGATCCCCCCAAAAACCATACCAGACCCTTATCCGACCATGCAACCTGGCAGGCCGCAGGAAAAGGGGGGGACGAGAGAGCGCCCCCCCTCCTGAACTGTACCAGGCCATATGCCCTCAACATGGGGAGGATGCTTTGGGGTCCCCCCTGTTATATAGCTGAAGGCGGGGCCACCCGGTGATGTAAACGGGTGACCCCACCCCTTCTGACGTCACGTGACGTCATATGATGCCAAAAGGGGGCGGTCACCCGTTTACGTCACCGGGTGGCCCCACCCTCAGCTATATAACAGCTGTCATCGCAAAGAGGATTCAGTCGGCGGGAGCCTCCCATGGAGGCAGAGTTGTTGCATTTTTTTTTCTCGGGTCGTTGGAAGCTGCGATCGAGTATAAATGGACATCGCGGGACAGTTTTTTTTTTAAATAAAGGACTTATCCCAAGTTGTCTACTGTCATTTTTAACATTTTGACACTTTTTTTGGTGAATGAGTAGGGGTACAATGTACCCAATACCCATTCACATAGGGGGGGCGGGATCAAGGGGTCCCCTTGTTAAAGGGGGCTTCCAGATTCCGATAAGCCCCACAACCACCGGGCAAGGGTTGTGGGGATGAGGCCCTTGTCCCCATCAACATGGGGACAAGGTGCTTTGGGGGGGACCCCAAAGCATCCTCCCCATGTTGAGGGCATGTGGCCTGGTACGGTTCAGGGAGGTGGCCACTCTCTCGCCCCCCCTTTTCCTGCAGCCTGCCCGGTTGTGTGCTCAGATAAGGGTCTGGTATGGATTGTGGCGGTGACACCTACGCCATTTTTTTTTAAATTTTGGTGCAGGGTTCTCCTTAAAATCCATACCAGACCTGAAGGGCCTGCTATGGATTTTGGGGGGACCCCCACACATTTATTTTTTTTACATTTTGGTGCAGGGTTCCCCTTAATATTCATACCAGACCCTAAGGGCCTGGTAATGGACTGGGGGGAACCATGCCGTTTTTTTCAATGATTTTTAGCAGTTTTAAATGACTTTTTCCTTTAGAAATGTAATTTTGCTGAGGTACTGTTCTAAACACGGGAAAGATGCGCTACTTTACAGGCATACCAAGGAGACCTCCCAGGCACGATATTTAAAGGAATATTTCATTTTTATTGTTTCACTTTAAGCATTATTAGAATCACTTCTCCTGAAAAAACTGCAGTTTTTATACCTTTTTTTTGCATTGATACATGTCCCCTGGGGCAGGACCCAGGTCCCCATGCCGTTTTTTTCAATGATTTTTATCTGTATTGGCAGGATCCAACAATGCATTATAGCCATGAGCAGTTTTGAATTACTTTTTTTCCTTTAGAAATGGCATTTTGCTGTGGTATTGTTCTAGACACGGGAAAGATGCGCTAGTTTATAGGCTTACCAAGGACACCTACAGGCACGATATTTAAAGGAATATTTCATTTTTATTGTTTCACTTTAAGCATTATTAAAATCACTGCTCCTAAAAAAAAAACAGTTTTTAAAACTTTTTTTTGCATTGATACATGTCCCCTGGGGCAGGACCCGGGTCCCCAAACACTTTTTATGGCAATAATTTGCACTTTTGATTTTTTATGTTTGCGTCCCATAGACTTTAACGGTGTTCGCTTGTTTGTACAAATTTTTTGCCTGTTCGCATGTTCTGATAAGAACCAAACTGGGGGGTGTTCTGCACATCCCTAGAAGAAGCAGCCAAGAGGCCCATGGCAACTCTGGAGGAGCTACAGAGATCCACAGCTCAGGTGGGAGAATCTGTCCACAGGACAACTATTAGTCGTGCACTCCACAAATCTGCCCTTTATGGAAGAGTGGCAAGAAGAAAGCCATTGCTGAAAGAAAGCCATAAGAAGTCCCTTTTGCAGTTTGCGAGAAGCCATGTGGGGGACACAGCAAACATGTGGAAGAAGGTGCTCTGGTCAGATGAGACCAAATTTTAACCTTTTGGCCTAAAAGCAAATCACTATGTGTGGCAGAAAATACTGCACATCACACTGAACACACCATCTCCACCGTGAAATATGGTGGTGGCAGCATCATGTTGTGGGGATTCTTTTCTTCAGCAGCGACAGGGAAGCTGGTCAGAGTTGATGGGAAGATGGATGGAGCCAAATACAGAGCAATCTTAGAAGAAAACCTGTTATGCCTTGTACACACGATCAGAATTTCCTATGAAAAAAGTCTGACGGAATTTTTTCATCGGATATTCCGACCGTGTGTGGGCCCATCAGACTTTTTTCCGTAGGATTTTAAAAATAGAACATGTTTTATTTTTTTCCTATGGAAAAAAATCTTATGGGAAATTCCGATCGTCTGTGTGGAACTCCGACGGAGAAAAAAAACACGCATGCTCAGAATCAAGTCGACGCATGCTCGGAAGCATTGAACATTTTTCTGGGCTCGTCGTAGTGTTTTACGTCACCACGTTTTGGACGGTCGGAATTTGGTCTGACAGTGTGTATGCAAGACAGCTTGAACGGAATTCTGACGGAAAATTCCATCAGATTTTATCCCATAGGAAATTCTGTTCGTGTGTACAGGGCATTAGAGACTGCAAAAGACTAAGACTTTGGTGGAGGTTCACATTCCAGCAGGGAAACGACTCGAAACATACAGCCAGAGCTACAATGGAATGTTTTAGATCAACACATATTCATGTGTTAGAATGGCCCAGTCAAAGTCCAGACCTAAATCCAATTGAGAATCTGTGGCAAGACTTGAAAAATTGCTGTTGACGGACGCTCTCCATCCAATCTGACAGAGCTTGAGCTATTTTGCAAAGAAGAATGGGCAAAAATTTCGCTCTCTAGATGTGCAAAGCTGGTAGAGACATCCCCAAAAAGACTTGCAGCTGTAATTGCAGAGAAAGGTGGCTCTACAAAGTAGGGACTGAATACAAATGGACGCCACACTTTTCAAATATTTATTTGTAAAGAAAATTAATCATTTATCATTTTTTCTCCACTTCACAATTATGTGCCACTTTGTGTTGGTCTACCATATAAAATACCAATAAAATACATTTACGTTTTTGGTTGTAACCTGACAAAATGTGTAACATTTCAAGGGGTATGAATACTTTTTCAAGGCACTGTATGAGCATGTGGCCACACAAAGCTTCTTTCTTACCCTCTCACTGCTTTAAAAGTTCCTGTATGAATCTATTTATTCTGCATTCTCTGTGCGGCACTGGTGGGGCCAGTAGGGATAGGAGCTGTGGGATTTTCCTATTACGGCTCTTTGGGATGCTGGTGGAGGTTGGCTGGCCCAACAGCTTTACGTGCTGCTCCTCGATTTCTGGCTCTCTGAGCACAACAAGCCTGTGAAGCGTTCCATATCATACGTGCCAGGAAAATAGGAAACACCGACAAGAATACCGCTTCCAAACGGATTAGAAAGATGTATGAGTATGACGACATTACGCCTGCTTCCAGAAATACTAACTGGAATGGCTAATGGATCATAGTGGACTTAGAATAGAATCCATATAGAATATCACTTCACAGATTATCGCAAATTGTCTAGGAATTTTTTGTGTGCCAAATTCTGAAGCTCAACTCTAGGCAGATATAAAAGACAAATTATCCAGCTCTGCATTTATTAATACAACATTACATTTATTATTATTTTTTTTTTTTAAAGACAAGCAGTGTAGGCATCTGGATTTGACTTGGTATTTGGCCTCTTGCAGTACCTGTGCAGAAAAGGTCAGACTGAGAGAGAAGCAGCACAAGGAGCCAATGAGTGTTGGTAAGCTAACAACGGACATGCCATATACAGTACTACACTATATATATATATATATATATATACACATACACTATATTGTCAAAAGTATTGGTACACCTGCCTTCACATGCACATGAACTGTGATGCCGCGTACACACGATCATTTTTCCCGTCGAGAAAAATGAAATTTTTTCCTTTGGACGAGAAAAACGATCGTCTGTGGGCTTTCTGTCGTTTTTCTCGATGGGAAAAACTGCATTAATCACGACGAGAAAAATTAGAACATGCTCTAATTTTTCTCGTCGTGTTTCCTCTAGTTTTTTTCTGCTGCAGTTTTCCCATAGGGAAACACTGCCGGGGAGCCCACACACGGTAGTTTTTTTCGACCAAAAAAAAAATGTCATTTAAAAACGGCCGTGTGTGGGGGGAACAAGCTGTTCCTCGTTTTTCACGTCGATTTTCTCGACGGTGTTTTCACCGCGAAAAAAACGATCGTGTGTACGCGGCATAATGGCATTCCAGTCTTAGTCCGTAGGGTTCAATATTGAGTTGGCCCACCCTTTGCAGCTATAACAACTTCAACTCTTCTGGGAAGGCTGTCCACAGGGTTTAGGAGTGTGTTTATGGGAATGTTTGACCATTCTTCATGAAGCACATTTGTAAGGTCAGGCACTGATGTGAATGAGTAGGCCTGGCTCGCAGTCTCCACTCTAATTCATCCCAAAGGTGTTCTATCGGGATGAGGTCAGGAATCTGTGCAGACCACCAAAGTTCCTGCACTCCAAACTCGCTCAACCATGTCTTTATGGACCTTGCTTTGTTCACTGGTCAAAATTATTTGGTGGAGGGGGGATTATGGTGTGGGGTTGTTTTTTAGGGGTTGGGTTTGGCCCCTTAGTTCCAGTGAAGGGAACTTACAAGGTGTCAGCATACCAAGACATTTTGGACAAGTTCATGCTCCCAAATCTGTGGGAACAGTTTGGGGATGGCCCCTTCTGCTCCAACATGACCGCACACCAGTGCACAAAGTAAGGGCCATAAAGACATGGATGAGCGAGACCTGACCTCAACCCGATAGAACACCTTTGGGAGGAATTAGAGCAGACACTGCGAAGTGTTAAAGTTTATGTGCGTGTAAAGGCAAACATCCCAATACTTTTGACAATATAGTGTGTATATATAGGTTGGACTTGATGGACTTTTTTCAACCTCCTACTATGTAACCTATGTATATATAATTATTTTTTTATCTCTGTTTGCCTGGAGTTCAGTTTTATGTCTGTTTCTCTTGACAAAAAATTGAGTAGAATTCTCTTTTGTGCGTACAAAAATGCAATGAAATGCTTAAGGCCACTATTGCTGGTTTCCTTCTGAAAATGCTAGTTGACTGGCTGTTAAAATAGAAGGAAAGGCAATACAACCATCCAGGTTTTAAATGTTGCTTCCCCACTGCTCTGCCTCTTATATTTCCTGCATAACAGTAATGAAACTTTAAAGCGGTGTTCCACCTGCAAATAGTTTTTTTAAAGTCAGCAGCTACAAACACTGTAGCTGCTGACTTTTAATAAGGACTTACCTGTCCGGGGAGCCCGCGATGTCGGCCCCCCGAGGCCGATCCGTCCATCGGATCGGGGGCAGGCGCCACCATTTTAACTAAGGGAAACCGGCAGTGGAGCCTTGCAACTTCACTGCCCATTTCCTACTGCCCATGCGTGAGTTGCGCGGCGCTTTGTGAATGGCCAGTTGTCTTCTGGGACACACACAGGTCATAGAGGACAGGGGCTCGCCGCACAAAAGGATATGACGTCCTGCGCCGCAATGAATCGGAAGCACAGGCTGTTCTTCATAAAAAGGTACTATAGAAGAAAAAAATAATTAATATCCAAAAACGAGGGGTGGAGAGGTGGTCTTTCGTTTACAGATTGCTCCGGAAGTGACGTTCCGCCGCCGCCATCTTGCTACACCCCACACTCCTGCACAGTAATGATAGAGTGAGAGGGGGGCAAGCGGACATCTTGTTACACCCACCGGAGTTTTCGATTTCACGGTTGTTTTCAGCATAAAACGGAGCTTATCTGCTTAAATACAGTAGTTGGAAATCCAACGGACTGTTTAGATGTTAAATTTTAAAAGCAGCAGCAAACCTGCTGACCTTACATGCTTGCTAATGTGACAGAACACCTCTGTTTTTCACATTTAACATCTAAACAGTCCGTTGGATTTCCAACTACTGTATTTAAGCATATAAGCTCCGTTTTATGCTGAAAACAACCGTGAAATCGAAAACTCCGGTGGGTGTAACAAGATGTCCGCTTGCCCCCTTCTCACTCTATCATTACTGTGAAGGAGTGTGGGGTGTAGCAAGATGGCGGCGACGAAACGTCACTTCCGGAGCAATCTGTGATGGGGAGCAAAATATGACACTACACCGTCATTAGTTGAGACTGCTTCTGTTATTTTTGCCTTTTCAGCCGAGATCCATGCTTGATGAAAATTCCCCGCAACACACATTTAAGTGTTTCCCATTGTATGGGGGTTGAGGTATTATCATTTTCATGAATTACTAGAAATTCTCTCACTACTTGTCGTATATTGTTTTCACATTCTTTATTTTTTATTAAATTATCATTCAATCTCCACATCCCTACTGTTTTTTTGTATTCAACTATCCTAAGTTCCAAATATATCGGGGCATGGTCTGACCAGGAAAAGTTACCTATGTCTGTTGAGGGGGTCATCATCAAACCGGATTGATTGAGAAAGAAATAATCTATTCTATGATATGAGTTATGTATATTTGAATAATATGTATAATTTTTTTCTGTTTGGTGTTGAACCCTCCATATATCTATCATTTGATGTCTTTCCAATAAATGTTTAAATTCTTTTAGTTGACTATTTTTCCTATGGGAATGAATACTAGTTGTGTCTATCATTGAATCCAATATAAAATTTTGTAAAACATTTTGAAAACCATTTCTCATTTTCCTTACAATTCACAATTATGTGCCACTTTGTGTTTGTCTATCACAAAAAATCCCAATAAAATACATTTACGTTTTTGGTTGTAACATGACAAGTTGTAGAAAATTTCAAGGGGTGCGAATACTTTTTCAAGGCACTGTATATACCTGTTTATTTTCAGACACTCTGCCTCTGGCTGAAACTTTATATGGAGCCTCTGAAAAGAGGACAGGAAGAAGGGGATGTCACAGCACTGACTCATTTAATTGAAATGTGTAAATTCTTGCTTGAGCTATTGAGCTTTGCAAACAGACCTTTTCAACAGAAAAGCTAAGAAGAGCCTGGAGGAAACAGTGTTTTAGGACATTTCCATTCCAAAATCAGTTAAAAATCATTACATATGGGGGCTATAAAGTTAAAAAAGAATGGAAGAATTAAAGGAAATTTGTGAGAGAAATACAGGGGCAGCAATTGCTTGCTGTCTACCTGGCTGTCTCTGGTTTCAGTTCACTGACCTGTAAAAAGTATTCAGCAATCACAATTAGAATCAGAACCCATCAACTACACGCTTGTTCAAGGTCAGTGATTTTAAAAGCACCTAATCCAGAAGCACATCAGGGCAGCCAGGGAACTAGCATTTCCAAAAGGTGATCAGTAATAGCCCCTGTGCTTCTCTTATGACCGATGGTATGTCTGCAATGACTGCAAAGTTTCCCTACTGTTTTGCACATGATGTATTTGGAGGTTTTGGTATGCAGTGGCAAAACATGTCACCTCTTAAGCCCTGTACACACGATCGGTTTTACCGATGAAAACAGTCCGATGGGCTTTTTTCATTGGACAAACCGATCGTGTATGGGCCCCATCAGTCTTTTTTCCATCGGTGATTAAAAATAGAACATGTTTTAAATTTATCCGATGGAAAAAAAAACGATAGCAAATTCCGATCGTCTGTGTGTGGAACTCCATCGGAGAAAAAACCCACGCATGCTCAGAATCAAGTCGACGCATGCTCAGAAGCATTGAACTTAATTTTTCTCGGCTCGTCGGAGTGTTTTATGTCACGGTGTTTGGGACGGTCGGATTTTCGACTGATGGTGTGTAGGCAAGACTGATGGAAGTGATCCATCTGATTTTATTTAATCAGAAATCTGATCGTGTGTACAGGGCTTAAGACTGTTAGCCCCAGATTAATCAATCACTTAGCACTTATCAAATAAGCCTCCTCATGCTTTCCATGTATCTTTGTAGTACTAAGACTTTGAATTTTTTAATATTATATTCATTTTAGATATGATGTTGCACAACTATTGTCAAGTAATGAGGACACTACTTGGAATTAAAATGACCAATTTGTGTTATTCTGGCTTAGAAGAGCCACAAATTCCATATTAGATTTTTCTTTATTTACACGTGGCAGTAAAAGCTTTCGTCCTTATAGCAAGATAAGAAACTATGTTATATCATTAACAGAATACAGGTCATGCATAAATGTCATTAACCACTTCAGCCCCGGACCATTTGTCAGCCTAAAAAAAAGTAAATGGAAGTTTTGGGACTTTGAGTCAGCCTAAGGATCAGAGGTCTTTTTACAATTTCGCACTGCGCTGCTTTAACTGGTAATTGCGCGGTCATGCAATGTTGTACCCAAACGAAATTTGCGTCCTTTAGTTTTTTTTAACTGTGGTGGTGAAATCACCTCCTACAGAGTTGGTGTCACGGCTTTATGTATTGTGGGCGCAAACGCTGTTGCTGTCAAGATAAATAGATCCGCGCTGCAACTGAATGGCGTACCTGCTAAGCAAATGATGGTTAAAATTAAAACAAAGTAACATTACAGTATAACAGTAAGACCTTACCATACCATACCTGCAAAGCAAATACCAAAAAAAAAAACATAGTAAAAAACAATTTTTTTTTTAACGCAACCTGTGCCTAATATATATATATATATATATATGCCGAAGCATGGGGGCATCCTCCCGCAAAAAAGTTATACCGCACGGTCGGACTTTTCCACGGGCAAGTTATCAGTACATGGATATGCCTGTACGTGCCATTCTTTCGATGTATATGTACATGCGGCGGTCCTTAAGTGGCTAAAGAAAACCTGTATCAAGGAGAAAATATAGGTAAAGTAAGATGAGACTGTATAATGGATCTTGTACTTACCTTAAGTCCCTGTTCATATCTGTCAACTTTGGCCATCGCTTGACAATAGTAGTCCAAAAATGCAGCGCTTAATAATAAAATCAAAAAATGGTCAACAGGGTTTTAGCTCCCCTACAGGCTTCACTATGCTGGTCTTTCTTCTTCATTGAGTTAATACTTCCTGTTGAGGACTGCATAACATCTCCATCCTATACCAAGTCCTGGATGCCCTTCTATGCTGGGGATGCTGACCATTTTTTGATATTGACCAATCAAGTTTGGATAGCTGTGTCTCAGTGTCATCTTAAGAGCATTATAGGCCCCCGGGCAATACGGTGCACTGGGGCCCTGTCTACACAATCACGCACGAGAATTTTTTACTGACAAAAATCATGACATTTACTGGCAGAACCACCTTTTTTACTGCCACTGCAAAAAGGTACCTAAAATTACAGTTTTCAGTGCCAAACAGTGCAAATGTCAGTATTTAAACTATAAACATATAGATCGTGCTATTAGCAATGTGTTTAAGTTAAACAAAAGTAAAAAAAAAAACATTTCTTCATTGACATGAAGGTTAGGTTACTATAACCCAGCCAGCACAGAGTTTCCTCTTACATCAGAGTCTGCAGGATTCCCCCTTACAGATCATGATGTAAGGGGAAACGCTGATGTAAGGGGGGCTGTGGTGACCAGAGACCACCTTATATCAGAGTCCACTGCTTTCTCTTTACATCAGAGTTCCCACTTACATCAGAGCAACAGACCACCCCCCGGTCTCTTTGTGCAAGCTGCACAGTCAGCCAGACAGCAACTCACCGTACGACACCGACCAGGGCACTCTGTGTCTGTACTGGCTGGTGGCTGGGCAGGTTACAGGCTCACGAAAACCGGCACTGCCGACAGGGGTCCGACTCCACCACACTCTGCTTCAAGCCTGCTGTGCTGTCTGCTCTGACAACTCTACTCTGTCCATTCACCCTCAGCTCCTCCTGCTTTTTTTTTTCCAAGTCTGGCGGGTGTGGCTAACGTCATCATCGGCGGACAGACAGAGGCAGCACTCGTGGAGGATCGGATCTTCTCGGCGATTTCCGCAAACTGCGCATGCACAGTTCTGACCCGCCGCTTCCCACCATTTTTTTACTGGGGTCGCTGGGCAGCCGGTGGGGCCCCCCAGGCAAGTGTGGCCCACGGGCAACTGCCCAGCATGCCCAATGGAAAAGATGGCCCTGCTGTGTCTACCATTGACCCTCTGCAACCATTTATACATCGCTTGTGTTTATTTACCTTCTGGTAAGCAGATTGTGAGCACGATTGGTGTGGTGTGCTTTGTTCTTTGCACACTGAAGTTTTGGTGGTGGTTTCCTCATCAGTTTCTATATCCACTTCATCTTATGCTGATTATCGCACCTGGACTGTTATTCACATTTTATTATTAAGCGCTGCATTTGTGGACTGCTATTTTTTGACGTTTGCCTATCAACAGACTGTGCCGGCTGCTTCATTCACTTTATTTATTTTATTTCCACTATTGTCAGCGCAGATATTGGTTCACCTTGTTTTACATCGCTTGACAATGCATGAAAAGATGAATATCATTATTGTCTATGGGGCTCATTCTCTCAACTTGTGAAAAGATGCAGGTGCTTCTTCTGGTGTGTTCTTGCCCCATAGACTTTAATGGGAGCACATAAAAAAACATGAAAATGCACGAAAAACAAATAAAAATGCATTAAAAATGCACAATAAACACATGAAAGTGCAGCTACGGAAGTTTGAACCTAGCCTAGAGTGTGTCAAACACCAGATATATTTTAACCAGGCACAGAACATCTGATAAAACTGGCCATTTTCAACTGAAAAATAAAGGAACAACTATAGTTATGCCGCGTACACACGATCATTTTTCCCGTCGGGAAAAATTTAATTTTTTCTTTTGGACGAGAAAAACGACAGTGTGTGGGCTTTTTCTCATTTTTCCCGACGGGAAAAACGGCATTAATCACGACGAGAAAAATTAGAACATGCTCTAATTTTTCTCGATGTGATTCCCGTCATTTTTTTCCGCTGCAGTTTTCCCATAGGGAAACACTGCCGGGGAGCCTACACACGGTCGTTTTTTTCAACCAAGAAAAAAAATGTCATTTAAAACGGCCATGTGTAGGGGAACAAGCTGTTCCTCGTTTTTCACGCCGATTTTCTCGACGGTGTTTTCACCGTCGGAAAAAATTGATCGTGTGTACGCGGCATCAGAACGTCCAAAGCCTTCTGACATTGCCCTCCTACAATTTCAACTAGAGCTTCAGCGTTTATCTTTGATACAACAGTCCAAGTCCAAAGTTTGTCTGCCTGACTATCCTTGTGATGTTCATAGGCCAAGAACATCTGGTACGGACAAATGATTGATGTTTAAACAATTGAGACCAAGCTCTTTGTATTTTGCAAGAGACATCCCAAGTCTATAGCCACCTTTAGAAACTTTGTGACTAGTCTATCTTTGGGCATTGTGTTCACAAGGCATGGATCAGCTGCCGGTATTGGGGGGTGGGGGTTGTATGTGGATTAATTTCTACAATGAAGACCAAACATAATCATGTTGATTACATTTTACTAGTACAAAGACATGGCCCAACAAGTGACCTCAAGGCCTTATAACAACAAAACATATTAAGGGTGCCTACAGACTTTAGAGAACCTTCACCTGTTCCGAACATTTGCTATGAATAAGGACCTTCATTCAAAATGCGTAAACTGTTTTTAATGTACTTTGCATAAACTAATCTTTTTAGGAAGTATTTATGCTATTATGATTTGCTTTGAGGAACATTTGTTGTCCCTTTCATGGTCCTGGTCCTCCAAGAAACCTAATCCCTCCGGCTTCTCACCTCTTATGCCGCGTACACACGACCATTTTTCTCGTCGGGAAAAATTCAATGTTTTCTCTTTGACGAGAAAAACGACCGTGTGTGGGCTTTTCATCATTTTTCCAGACGAGAAAAACGGCATGAATCACGACGAGAAAAATTAGAACATGCGCTAATTTTTCTCGTCGTGATTCACGGCATTTTTTTTCCGTGGCAGTTTTCCCATAGGGAAACACTGCCGGGGAGCCTACACACGTTCGCTTTTCTCGACCAAGAGAAAAAATGTCAGGAAAACCGGCCGTGTGTAGGGAAACAAGCCGTTTCTCGTTTTTCCCGTCGATTTTTTTTGACGGTGTTTTCACCGTCGAGGAAATCGATCGTGCGTACACGGCATAACTCCATGAAACATCTTTGGTTAGGAAGATCATTTGGCATCCTGCCCGGCCAGCCGCTGTCTTATGCCTGAAGGCAGCATAAAGATGACATGCAATATATTTGAACCTTCTCAGCGATCTGTTTAGACTCTCACTCTGGTGTGACAAACAACCAAGTTTTTCAACAAGTTGGTGTCTTGCAAACTTTCACACATAGATATTCCCAGCCCGGGCCAAATCACAGGCCACATTTACATAGACATGAGCCGAATCAAAGGCTTTTGAGAAGATTTCTCAACTCTAATTTAGTTGCAACAACTGCTGCTTTAGGACAGACTCTATTCACATGGAAAAATGCTTCCTCACTAACACATGAACAGACTCCAGAAACGCATAAATTGTCACCGCTGTGAAAACATTTTCACCTCGACACAGAGGATTCTCTGCTCTTCACTTGCTTTTATACAGAGGAGAGTGCTATTCCAAACAATAGCTCTCCTGTCATAAGACATCTATAGAAGGCACAGACTGACCATTTGCTGGATTACTGCTCAGCACCAGGGTGCCGGGGTTCATTAACTCTTTAGTGATCCCGGCCTTCCAGAAGGCAGCGGTGGTTTGAGATGCACAGAGGGGGGTGTCTCATATGATATGCGATTTTGTAAAGCGCGTATTTTCCAGGCCTACCAATTATTCATTGTGGACTTTCAGCTCTTTCTCAGACTTGAAACGTTTGTAGTGCCTATTGCTGACCTGAATGCGGAAAAGTAAACCGATTCATTTGAAACGCTGTGCACAAAGCTTCAGAACGTCAAGCCTTTTTTTTTTTTCTAAAAAAATAAATAAATAAAAGGGGTAAAAGTAATTTATGTGTCCGCCTGAAAGGGATAAATGGATATTTTATTGTCTTTCTTGGACTAAGTACGAGCTTGGAATGAGGAACGCTGGGGAGTTGGGCTTCAATGACTTTTCATCGAATGCCGATCAAACATTTGTATGGCTTTTTTATGGGAAAGTTATTTATATACTTTTTTGGTTGTATAGTTCTTTTATAATATATCTGGGGTTTTTTTTGTCTGCTTTATCGTATGCTTCTAATTTTGTTTCTGTATGTATTTCTAAAGCCCAATAAAAAATGTTTCAAACAGATAAGTTAGGAGTTAGCCAGTTCCCTTAGACTGGATTAATAGCGTAAATTGACGTATTGAGGAAGAAGGTCTAGTCTTTCAATCCTTCAAATAATCTTTTTCTTCTTCACCATGTACTTTTTAATAATTAATTGCATGCTTTTTGGGAGTCAGTACCATATAGTTACTTAAGTTTAATAAAAAAAATAACTCCTTCATTTGGTTGAATTGTACACAATTAGTCTTTAAACACGCATACCCAGTTGTCCAAAAAAGAATGGCCAATATCAAAAATGTATTGTTCTTGTGTATAGGTACTTTACAATCTTTGTAATGTCTTTTTAATGACTTCAGGTAATCTTTTTCTTCTTCACAATGTCATTTTTATTAATTGATTGCATGCTTTTGGGAGTCATTACCATACCATAAATATACTTTAAGCTATGAGTAAGCACTTTAATAGTGTGAAACGCGTTAGCCAGATGTGATCAGTTTGCTGTGTTGTGCAGTGTGTTCTTGGTTTCCTGAACCTTTTTTTGGAATAAAGGCTTTTTAACCGGAGTGCTGCGTCCAGAAGACCTTTCTTTCTTTCCTCATAAATATACTTTACCAACTCCTTCATTTGGTTAAATTGTACTCAATTGGTCTTTAGACACACATACACAGTTGTCAAAAAAAGAATTGTCAATATCAAACAATTTCTTGTTCTTGTGTATAGGTACCTCAAAGGTAGACTTACAATCTTTGTAATGTCTTTTTAATGACTTGCTAAAATCAGCTATGTAAATAGCAAAGCTGTTTTAGGCTTCAGGAACACAGCCATACAGGGGTCATACAGTGTGCAGTGCCTGTGTAATGCCATTCCTGGGACCTGCTGCCACTACGTACAGCCGCCCATTGATCTGCATTAGAAGAAACAGCTGTACGTGGTTTTGTGCAGTGGCGTCACTAGGGTTGCTGTCACCCGGTGCGGAAAAAATTGGTGCCACCCCCCTCCAACAACTATAGTCCACCCTCAGTACAGACCCCCCTCCCTCAGTACAGACTCCCCTCTATTAGGTACAGATCCCCCTCCCGCAGTACAGATTCCCCTCCCGCATTACAGATCTCTCTCCATTAAGTAGAGACCCCCCTCCCGCAGTATAGATCCCCCTCCCTCATTACAGACCCCCCTTAGTGCAGACCCCCTCCTCCATCAGTGAAGATCCCCCTCAGTGCAAACACGCCCCCTCCATCAGTGCAAACCCCCTTAGTGCAGACCCCCTGCATCAGTGCAGACATCCCCCCTGCATCAGTGCAGCCCCCCCCTGCATCAGTGCAAACCCCCCTCAGTGCAAACGCCTCCCTCCATCAGTGCAGACATTAAAATGTTCAGACCTCAGAACAGCGCGGAAATGGATACAGCATTATGTCCCTTGGGCTTCCTCCTCCCTCTAACACAGCGGAGCGAACCAAAGCCGCCTCCCCTCCTGTAGATGTAAACAGAGAGAAGGGGGAGGCAGCTTCAGTCTGCTCTGCTGTGTGAGGCAGCCAGTGAGATCTGAGACACAGATCAGTGAGGACCGTGCAGCGTTAGCAGTGCCGCTGTTCTGTCATGTTTTCCAACTCTGCACACAGGTGTCACCCCTCTGGCGGGTGTCACCCGGTGCGGCCCGCACCCCCGCCCCCCACTAGTGACGCCACTACTTTTGTGTTGGGGTTTGCGTACAGTACCCCCATGCGCACTGATGTATGCTTTCAAAGCACACTATTTGCTTTCATAGCATGCACCAGTGTGCATGTGGGTGCTTTACCCAACCATCGTCACTCAACCATGTACAGCCACTTTTTCTAATGCACCCCAATGGTTGGCTGTATGTGGTAGCAGTGAGTCCCAGGAATGTCATTACACAGGCTCTGGACACTGTATCACCCCTGTACGGCCGTGTTCATGAAGCCTAAAACTGATTTGCTATTTACATAGCTGATCTTTTTGCAGGTCATTAAAAAGACATTACAAAGATTGTAAGTGTACCTTTAAGGTGATACACAAGAACAAGAAATTGTTTGATATTGACAATTCTTTTTTGACAACTGTGTATGTGTGTCTAAAGACCAATTGAATACAATTTAACCAAATGAAGGAGTTGGTAAAGTTTATTTATGTATGGTACTGACTCCCAAAAGCATGCAATCAATTATTAAAAATGACATTGTGAAGAAGAAAAAGATTATCTGAAGGATAGCTCAGTGGATAAAGCTGGCCATACACCAACAGTTTTGTTTCATGCAGCCTGCAGGCTGAAAGAAAAATGCCAGATTCCTCTATCCACATACAGTGCAGATGGATGAATATTTCGCTGTGTCTATATACGACACTACCAGGCAGGCAGTGACTGCGTCTGACTGGATGCAGCCATTTTTCAGCTGACAACTTTCTGCCTAGCTCAATGGAGGAAGGCAGCCGTCGAGGTAACCCACCTGAGCTAATTTTTAGCTGGTTCATCATAAACAGGCCAAAATTGTACAGTGTATGGCCAGCTTGTATGTTTATTTACCTTGTTTCTACATATAGTTGTGTAATTATATACAGTATGCACAGTGCCTTGAAAAAGTATTCATACCCCTTTTCCACATTTTGTCATGTTACAACCAAAAATGTAAGGCCCGGTTCACATAGGGGCGACTCGTCAGGCGACTCGGTCGCCTGACGAGTCGCGTCCCGCTCTGTATTATGGAACTGTTCTAATAGGAGCGACTCGGGTCTCTCCGACTTAGAAAAAGGTTCCTGTACTTCTTTTGGGGGCGACTCAGGGCAACTTGCATTGACTTCTATACAGAAGTCATTATGCAAATCGCCTCAGGTGGGCGTCTCAAGTCGTCTTGAGATTGCGCCGCCGAGTCACCCCCAAAGTCGTGCCGCCCCTGTGTGAACCGGACCTTAATTTATTTTATTGTGATTTTATGTGATGACCAACACAAAGTGGCACATAATTGTGAAGTGGAAAGAAAATGATAAATGGTTTTCAAACAATTTTACAAATAAACATGTGAAAAGTGTGCATTTGTATTCAGCCCCCCGGAGTCAATACTTTGTAGAACCACCTTTGGCTGCAATTACAGCTGCAAGTCTTTTTGGGGATGTCTCTACCAGCTTTGCACATCTAGAGAGTGACATTTTTGCCCATTCTTCTTTGCAAAATAGCTCAAGCTCTGTCAGATTGGATGGAGAGCGTCTGTGAACAGCAATTTTCAAGTCTTGCCACAGATTCTCAAATGGGTTTAGGTCTGGACTTTCACCATGGCACTTTGGGCCATTCTAGCACATGACTATGCATTGATCTAAACCATTCCATTGTAGCTCTTGCTGTATGTTTAGGGTGATTGTCCTGCTGGAAGGTGAACCTCCGCCCCTGAAGTCTTTTGCAGACTCTAACAGGTTTTCTTCTAAGATTGCCCTGTATTTGGCTCCATCCATCTTCCCATCAACTCTGAACAGCTTCCCTGTCCCTGCTGAAGAAAAGCATTTCCACAACATGATGCTGCCACCACCATGTTTCACAGTGGGGATGGTGTGTTCAGGGTGATGTGCAGTGTTAGTTTTCCGCCACACATAGCGATATCCTTTTAGGCCAAAAAGTTACATTTTGGTCTCATCTGACCAGAGCACCTTCTTCCACATGTTTGCTGTGTCCCCCACATGGCTTCTCGCAAACTGCAAACTGGTCTTCTTATGGCTTTCTTTCAACAATGACTTTCTTCTTGCCACTCTTCCATAAAGGCCAGATTTGTGGAGGGCACGACTAATAGTTGTCCTGTGGACAGATTCTTCCACCTGAGCTGTAGATCTCTGCAGCTCCTCCAGAGTTACCATGGGCCTCTTGGCTGCTTCTTTGATTAATGCTCTCCTTGCCCGGCCTGTCAGTTTAGGCGGACGGCAATGTCTTGGTAGGTTTCCAGTTGTGCCATACTCTTTCCATTTTCAGATGATGGATTGAACAGTGCTCTGTGAGATGTTCAAAGCTTGAGATATTTTTTTATAACTTACCCAACTTTATCCCTGACCTGTCTGGTGTGTGCCTTGGCCTTCATGATGCTGTTTGTTCACTAAGGTTCACTAACAAACTAACAAACCTCTGAGGGCATCACAGAACAGCTGTATTAATATTGAGATTAAATTACCCACAGGTGGACTCTATTTACTAATTGGGTGACTTCTGAAGGCAATTGGTTTAATTTGTTTTTATTTAGGGGCATCAGAGTAAAGGGGGCTGAATACAAATGTACGCCACACTTTTCAGATATTTATTTGTAAAAAAAATTGAAAACCATTTATCATTTTCCTTCCACTTCACAATTATGTGCCACTTTGTGTTGGTCTACCACAGAAAATCCCAATAAAATACATTTACGTTTTTGATAGTAACTAGACAAAATGGGGAAAATTTCAAGGGGTATGTTACTTTTTAAAGGCACTGTATATGAAAGCAGCCATATTTTACCCTGCAGGCTTTACTTCCTGCTGATTCTCTTATCTCACTGATGAGGTCTTCCTGATGGAATACAGAAGACTCTGTGTTTTTTTTAATGAGAGGAAACACCCACAATGCACCAGGTAGCTGGAGACCTTGCTATCTTTGTCTAGGCTGTGCATGAAGCTTAAGCAGCCCATAGTTTTTTTTGTTCATTCAGCCGGTTGAATGAAAGAAAAAACTGACCTGATTTCCCCATCCACACATTCGAGGAGAATATGGAATCCTCCCAGCTGAGCGATTGCATTCTGACAGTGGGGAGACTTCTCCGCCATCAGAATACACTGATCAGCATTGTAGGCTATAGCCTGTGGTGCTGATGAAGCAGGTAAAATCCAACAGGGCGGTTGTACAGAAGTCGATCGGTAGATCAACTTCTGTAAGACCACAGTGCCCAGACATGGATCGAAATTCAGGCAGTCCCTGCTGAAGTAGTTGTGACATCAGTAGTATAAAGCACTTTACATCACATTGCTAATGTTTATGAGCAATAACTATAGCTAAAATATAAAGATTTTAATACAGTGGAACCTCGGATTGCGAGTAACGCGGTTAATGAGCGTTTCGCAATACGAGCACTGTATTTTAAAAAATCGTGACTCGGTTTGCGAGTGTTGTCTCACAAAACGAGCACGATTCAGGCCAAAGCGGTGTGCAGTACCGCTTTTGGCCTGAGGTGGGGGGGGGGCGCCGGAGCCGAGCAGAGCCGAACGTCCGTTCGGAAATGCACGGAAAGGCCCGAGGACAGCATGGCTGACCTCAGCAAGTCTCGGGTAGGAAGTCTTTTCGAGGTTTGCCGAGGTCAGCCGACGTGTCCTCGGGCCTTTTCGGACGTTGCATGCCATTGAAGTCAATGCGGAACAAATTATTTTCATTTCCATTGAATTCAATGGGGAAACTCGCTTTGATATGCGAGTACTTTGGATTACGAGCATTCTCCTGGAACGGATTATGCTCGTAATTCGAGGTTCCATTGTATATTGTAAGCGTTTGACATGCTAAAATGTCAGCAAATCCTATTTATCTGTGCAATTACAGAGTTAAATTCTTACATATCATTTATAATTATTCCTTGAGTATAGGTCTGTCCTGTACCATAAAGATCCGCTATCGCTGCAAGGCTGAACTTTACCCAGAGATCTCGGATTCCCATCCTATGTACGGTTGAACTTTGGTCCACGCAGGCAAACCACCCACACTGCGCACAAGGACCCCCAGAAATAGCCCTGGCCTCGTGGATTTCTCAGGATCAGGAATAGATGCACTTCCGCTGGTCCTTGTTGAAATATAGATTTGGCTCGATGTGAACATGTCAGCTGCAGGAACATCTGTCTGTAGAAACTCATTCCATAGAGCTTAAGGCCTATATCACTATATGTTCAGTCATGATAGAAGAATTTTTATTGTGCTAAGATATTGTGGTGAAAGGCACACGTAGAATGCTAGAAAAACTGTAATGCCGCGTACACACGACCGTTTTTCATGATGAGAAAAATGCCATTTTTTAGATTGGTCGTGAAAAACGGTCGTGCGTAGGCTCCATAGCATTTTTTGCGACGAGAAAACTGGCTGAAAAAAAATTAGAACCTGCTCTATTTTTTCTTGTCGTTTTTCACGTCATTCTTTTTCACGTCGTGAAAAACGGTAGTGTGTATGCTTTTAAGAGGGGAAAAAAAACACGCATGCTCAGAATCAAGTATGAGACGGGAGTGCTCATTCTGGTAAAACTAGCGTTCGTAATGGAGATAGCACATTCGTCACGCTGTAACGGAACGAAAAGCACGAGGCTGAAAAGCGCGAATCGTCTCTCCCCAAACTTTACTAACACGAGGATCAGCAAATGCAGCCCAATGGGTGGCGCCATTCAAATGGAACTTCCCCTTTATAGTGCCGTTGTACGTGTTGTATGTCACCGCGCTTTGCTTGAGCATTTTTTTTTCATGAACGTGTGTATGCAAGGCAGGCTTGAGAGGAATCACGACGAGAAAAACTTTGTTTTTTTGCATGACATGAATAATGGTCGTGTGCACGCGGCCTAATTATAAATCATCTAATAAAGTGACTCGGCTCTTCTTTTAAAATAAAAAAGTCAAGCTGCAGATTGGTAGGAGGCATGGTAAAATCCCACTTCAGCCCCCCACCCCCAAAGAAATGGTACTTTTGGTTTTAGGTGGAGATTTGACTCCTTGCCTCCTTGCGTACATTGGGGTTGAATTTGCCCCAGTGCTTAGTGAAAGCGGCAAATTCCTTTCAAAAGTGCAACTTCCCCTGAAAGATGAACAGCCTTTTTGCCTTTAGTAAATCAACCCCATTGTTTAAGTAGCCAATCACTAGGCTGGATCAGTGTCACATGGGGAAGCTCTGTAGTTTTCAGCATTCAGAACATCCAAAGTCAACATTTTAGGCCCCATATACACGGGACGCTGGTGCATACTCTTCTGAACAAAACTTGTAACCGGGGTTTAGAAACGCGTGTTTGCATGCTGCGTTTAGCGGCATTTTACTGCGTTTGCGTCTAGGAGCGTTTAGTTAGGAAACATCATAAGACCCTCCCTAAGCTCAAAAAACTGTATATTTAACCATTTCAGCCATTTTGTGAGACCAGAGTGAGTAGCAGCAGCTTGAGAGAGCAGCAGTGTACTTGTATTTAGCGTGTCACTGGCCACATCACCTGCCACAAGTTGTGGATTGTCCACTTGCCACATCACCTGCCACAAGTTGTGAATTGTCCACTTGCCACATCACTTGCCACAAGTTGTGGATTGTCCACTTGCCACGTCACCTGCCACAAGTTGTGGATTGTCCACTTGCCACGTCACCTGCCACAAGTTGTGGATTTTCCACTTGCCACGTCACCTGCCACAAGTTGTGGATTGTCCACTTGCCACGTCACCTGGCACATCACCTGGCCACGTCACCTGCCACAAGTTGTGGATTGTCCACTTGCCACAAGTTGTGAATTGTCCACTTGCCACGTCACCTGCCACAAGTTGTGGATTGTCCACTTGCCACGTCACCTGCCACAAGTTGTGGATTGTCCACTTGCCACGTCACCTGCCACAAGTTGTGAATTGTCCACTTGCCACGTCACCTGCCACAAGTTGTGGATTGACCACTTGCCACGTCACCTGCCACAAGTTGTGGATTTTCCACTTGCCACGTCACCTGCCACAAGTTGTGGATTTTCCACTTGCCACGTCACCTGCCACAACTTGTGGATTGTCCACTTGCCACGTCACCTGGCACGTCACCTGGCCACGTCACCTGCCACAAGTTGTGGATTGTCCACTTGCCACGTCACCTGCCACAAGTTGTGAATTGTCCACTTGCCACATCACCTGCCACAAGTTGTGGATTGTCCACTTGCCACGTCACCTGCCACAAGTTGTGGATTTTCCACTTGCCACGTCACCTGGCCACGTCACCTGCCACAAGTTGTGGATTGTCCACTTGCCACGTCACCTGGCACCTCACCTGGCCACGTCACCTGCCACAAGTTGTGGATTGTCCACTTGCCACGTCACCTGCCACAAGTTGTGAATTGTTCACTTGCCACGTCACCTGGCACGTCACCTGGCCACAAGTTGTGGATTGTCCACTTGCCACGTCACCTGCCACAAGTTGTGGATTGTCCACTTGCCACGTCACCTGCCACAAGTTGTGAATTGTCCACTTGCCACGTCACCTGCCACAAGTTGTGGATTGTCCACTTGCCACGTCACCTGCCACAAGTTGTGGATTGTCCACTTGCCACGTCACCTGCCACAAGTTGTGAATTGTCCACTTGCCACGTCACCTGCCACAAGTTGTGAATTGTCCACTTGCCACGTCACCTGCCACAAGTTGTGGATTGTCCACAATGCAATGCAAGCAATTACAGTTTTTTTTCATATTTTTTTAATAGTTTTTCATCATTTGCCATAATTTTTGAGATTTTTAATGTAAAAAAATAGGTCACCTTTAAAAACGCTTATAAACGAAAACGCGGCTAAATGCCGGTACCGCGTTTAGCGTCTGAAACGTGAGAATCTTTTGCGTCTGAACCCATTTTTTTGCTTTCAAAGAAACGCTGTTAAACGCAACTGCCTAAAAACGGCAATAAACGAGACTGTGTACATGGTCCCATAGGATAACATTGAATGAGTTCAGAGGCAATTGAAAAAAGTGTCCAACTGCCTCTGAACGCGAGTTTAACAGCGTCCCGTGTACATGGGGCCTTAGGGCTCTAATTATGGCACATCAAACGGTAAGTGAGCACGGACAAAGCACCATAAGCTGTGGTCAGGATTTATTTTATTTTTTTGCAGAAAATACTAAGGGGGCTATTTTATACATATTTGCTGTTTCAATGTATCCTCATTTGCTCAATATTCACAAATAATACACGTAAAAAAATTAGTTTTCTGATGTTTAATTTGTCTTTTGCAGGACGATTGTAAGATACATTTGGCGAATCCCATTTGTTTCAGTGTTGTAAAACTGAAGGTAATGAGACTGTGTTAACTGTTATACATCTGATTGTATAGATTTCTCTGTTGGATATCAGAGGTCCTGGGTGCCACATGCGATCAGAACAAAAAAATACCTTAAAAGCAATTCATCCTATGAGAAAATACGTTAAGAAGATTTGATCCTAGGAGAAAAAACACTGGGAAAATGCAATGAGAATATAAAAAATACCCTAAGAACATTTAATTTTAAGAAAAAATACTCCAAGAACTGTTAATCCTAATAGAAAATACCATTAAAAAAATATGATTCTAAGAGAAAATAAACTAGAAATGTTCGATGCTGAAAATATTATAAGAACATGCATTCAGAAGATAAAATACTCTAATGCCGCGTACACACGACCGGTTTTAATGTCATTGAAAAAAACGACGTTTTTCTCGACGTGATTCTTCTCAAGCCTGCCTTGCCTACACACTATCATGAAAAAAAATGCTCGAGCAAAGCGCGGTGACGTACAACACGTACAACACCACTAAAGGGGAAGTCCCATTCGGATGGCGCCACCCTTTGGGCTGCTTTTGCTGATTTCATGTTACCGCGTGTTAGTAAAAGTTTGGTGAGAGCCGATTCGCGTTTTTTAATCTCTGTGCTTTCCAGTCCGTTACAGCATGACAAATGTACTATCTCCATTATGAACGCTAGTTTTACCAGAACAAGCGCTCCTGTCTCATAATTTGCTTCTGAGCATGCGCGTTTTTTTTCCCTTCATTAAAGCGTACACACGGCCATTTTTCACGACGAGAAAAACGACGATGTGAAAAACGATGAGAAAAAATAGAGCATGTTCTAAATTTTTAATGGCTATTTTTCTCGTCGAGAAAAATGCTCTGGAGCCCACACACACGATCGTTTTTAATGACCAATTTAAAAAATTGCATTTTTCTCTTCATGAAAAATGGTCGTGTGTACGCGGCATAAGAAAATTTAATCCTTCAATTCCAGGAAAAATTACCTTAAGAACATTTGATTCCAAGAGAAAATACCCTAGAAATGTTCGATCTTAAGAGAAAATATTCTAAGAACATGCGTTTGATTTTGCCTCATTCTCACAACAGAATAGATTTACAAATGTTAACCATTTTATATCCGGGCCAATTCTGACACTTTGCTGCTACATCTACTTTGAACCCCCAAAATACCCCAAAAAATCACTTAGGCCCCTTTCACACTGAGACATTTTTCAGGCGGTTTAGCGCTAATAATAGCGCTGCTATACCGCCTAAAAAAATCCTGCCCTGCAGTCTTCAGTGTGAAAGCCCAAAGGCTTTCACACTGAAGCGGTGCGCTAGAAGGACCGCTCCAAAAGCCCTGCTAGCCGCATCTTTACAGCGGTGAAGGAGCGGTGTGTTTACCGCTCCTTTACCGCTGCTGCCCATTGAAAGCAATGGGAAACCGCGGTAATACCGCCCGCAATGCGCCTCTGCAGAGGCGCATTGCGGGCGGTATTAACCCTTTTTCGGCCGCTAGCGGGGGTTAAATTCACACCACTAGCGGCCGCATATCGCGGTAAAAACGAAGGTATAGCGGCGCTAAAAATAGCGCCGCTATACCCACAGCGCACCTTCCCGCCCCAGTGTGAAAGGAGCCTTAGAACCTCCAAACCTAATATATATATATTTTTTAGCAGAGGCCCTATAGAATAAAATGATAGGTGCTGCAATTTTTTATGTCACACAGTATTTGCGCAGTGGTTTTTCAAACACACTTTTTTTGGGGGAAAAAAACACTTTAATTAATTAAAAAAAGCCAAAACACAATATTTTCCCCAATTTTTTTGGATAATGTAAAAGATGATGTTACGCTGGGTAAATAGATACCTAACATGTCACGCTTTAAAATTGCTTCTGCCCGTAGAATGGTGGCAAACTACGGTGCTTAAAACTCTCCATAGGCATAGCTTTAAACACCTTTACCAGTTTAGAGTTACACAGGAGGTCTGGTACTAGAATTATTGCTCTCGCTCTGATGTTCGCGACAATACCTCACAGGTGTGGTGCAATCACCATTTTCATATACGTGCGGGAGTAACGTATGCGTTCACATTTGCGCACAAGCACGGGGAGACGAGGGCACTTTACATTTTTTTATTATTATTATTTATTTTATACCAAACTTTTTTTTTTTTTTTTACACTTTTTTTATTTATTTTTTTGGATTACTTTATTTCTATCACAAGGGATGAACAACATCCCTTGTGACAGCATGCGCCATGACAGGTCTTCTTTATGGAGAGATCTGGGGTCTATTAGACCCCAAATCTCTCCTCTGGCCTCCAATACAGCCAATCAGACACAGATCGGTCTGATCGGCTGCTTTCCTGGCCGCTAACAGCCAAGTAAAGAAAGAGGCGGAACCTCTTATAACTAAAATATACTTTTGGGTGGACCAGCCCCTTGAAACGCACAGTCGCTTAGATAACTTAGCTAAGCAAAAATGAAGGTGTGCCACAGCACTATTTAAATCTGTTGCACTTCATAGCTAAATGGGCTTAAAGCGGAAGTAAACCCATCCGTAAAACAGTTTTATTTACGGCACGTGCCAGAAATGTAACACTCCTATTGGTTGTGCTCTCAACCAAACTGTCAAACCATCCAATGGCTGCTGTCATAACTGATCACATGTGCAGCATCATGGCAGTTGTAGATTAAACATAGGCCAAGATGGCAGCTTCCTTGGCTGAAAACGATCGGCGGGTTTACTTCCACTTTAAATGCTTTGAAAAGTATTTAAAATAATGGCAGAAATACCCAGCGCTCACCATGTACAAATGCAAGCCCAAGAAATAGATAACATAACAATGCATAACACAATTTATATATTCTTGGATACAATGACTCTATTTTTCTAGTCATAATTAAATCTAAATTGAAAAAAACTACCTAAATGTTCACACTGCAGTTCCCACTATGCTTTCAGTGTTGTAAAAATGAAGGTAATGAGACTGTGTTAACTTTTATACATCTGATTGTATAGATTTCTCTATTGGGTGCCAACATAACAACAATAAAAGATGTACATACATACTTAACTACAAAACTATGTCAGCAGAGACATTAAAGGTCACATTCACTGCACCTTCATGTAACTGATTAAAAGGTTACCTTGTACAGGTCCACACCTCTGTGCAAAGCTGCACTTCAATAAGCTGATCCTTTAGAACCCTTTTAAAGGGAAAACACTTTTTTTTAACACAGAATGTATATTTTTGGAGCTATAAACCAATCCCTAAAATCTTTTATGAGATTTAACAAGTTGGAGCTCAACTGAACTTAGTTTAAAGCAGTTGTAAACTACGGACGTTGCAAAAAAAAAACAAAAAAACTGCAAGGCAATGGCATAATGTGCTAGAATACATCGCATACTAGCACATTATGAAGTGCTTACCAGGGAATGAAGCCCTCCAGCACTGTAATGTCACCACTGAGAGGGCTGACCTTTTTTCACGTGTCTTTTTTCCGGGTTTGCGCATTCCAGCTATGTGATTGGCCGGAGCCGCAATGAGTTCACACTTCCGCCACGAAGCTCTGAAGTTCCGACAAGGTATGCCGGACCTTCAGAGCACATGCGCCAGTGATGTCACTCTCTGCATGCAGGGTGAATATCTCCCAAATGGTGAACTTGTAGGAGATATTATTTTACCCACAGGTAAGCCTTATCATACGGTAGGCTTATCTGTAGGTAAAAATGACCAAGCGGGGTTTACAAGCACTTTAAATCGAAAAACAAAAAATTACCTAATGGTAGACGCGCCAGTTATTATTTTATTGAATAATGTTGGTTTAAAATGATTGCAAATGTCTTTTAAAATTACATTAAAGGGTTTGTAAAGAAAATTTAAAGAAAAAAAGAATAACAAACATGTTATACTTACCTCCACTGTGCAGCTCGTTTTGCACAGAGTGGCCCCGATCATCCTCTTCTGGGGTCCCTCGGCGGCTGTCTCTGCTCCACCCCGCAATAACTCACCACCTATATGCACGCATGGTGGTGAGTGATTGCGGGCGCGCTCCAGTGATACAGCCGGCGGCTATTGCCGCTCACTGTATCACTCAGCCCCGCCCCCTGGTTTGCCGCGTCATTGGATGTGATTGACAGCAGTGCCAGCCAATGGCTGCGCTGCTTTCAATCCATCCACTGTAGCCAATCAACAGCCAGGCTGAATGGCGAGGAGGATGTCGGGGCCGAGCGCGGGACTTTCGAGGGCTCAGGTAAGTAAAACGGGGGCATAGGATGCATTAAGGTGAAAAAAACTTTTCCCTTTACAACCCCTTTCAGGCCAAACTGATCTTTACATGTGAAAACTACAAGTACCAACAGCCTTTGCGGTTGTCGACTTGTAGTCCTTAATGTACTACCACGGAAGGACCGTGGCATTACACCCACAATCTCCTGGGTGCAATGCCGTACAGGTTCCTAACAAAAAAAAGAATTACCTGCAACAAAAATGTGCATTTCTTATTTTTTTTGTAAAGGTGAATTTATCCTTTAAATCGGGTAAATACAGTGCAGATGCATTAAAACAAAGGGTATGTGCACTCTCACAGTTAGTTTCCTTTAGAAAGAAGCCACATCTTGAGTAGAAAAACATGTCCCCTGCCAGCATGTTGTAGAGAAGGACCCCTCTCTGTGTGGATGCAGTGGTCTCTCTGCAGAGGTCTGACATATGCCCTGCTGAGTCAAACCTAAAGCTCTCTAATCAGCAGAGAGCATGAGCTTTGCTGACTAGAGATCTTCAGTTTAACTCATTGGGTAGGGTTCTTCTCTACAGCATGCTGGCAGGGGAAGGCTTTTTTTTTCACCCTTGCTGTGGCTGCTTGCTAAGAAAACAAATTGTAAGAATTTATACAACAGTTTATCTATCCTAACAACCCTGTAAGCATAGCTGTATAATACATTTTGGCCCCTTTCACGCGGGACGGACGCCGGCAGCGGATCTTCTCACTCAGCAGTGGACCTCTCCGCTGATCTCTGCTGAGCAGGCGGGTGACAGGTCCGTGTCTGCTCCTCTGACACAGCCTGCTGTTCTCTATGAGGCGGTCGGATGGAAACGTCTGCAGTCTGCTTCCATCCGACTGCCATCCAATCTGATCAGCCAGACGGATGGGCAATGGATCGTCATCCATCTGTTTTTAGCAGATCAGATCAAATGCCGGCGGGTGTCAGTGGACACATGACCGCTGATATTCACCGCTCCATAGAGAAGAATGGAGGTTCCGATTGGGTCCACCTGAAAACATCTGTATGAAAGGGGCCTTAATGTACAGGGCCAGTTTAGGAGCATAGAAAGTCGGAAGTACAAAAAAGGAGTGTGTAGAAAAGTAAAATGCTGATACTATAATTTGTATACAATATAATGAGTGCATACATAAAAATAAAAAAATATAAAAAAACACACATGCAGTGTGTCTCTGTAATACATACACATTTCACCATGTTTTAAAACTTTAAAGCGGAGTTCCACCCAAAAGTGGAACTTCCGCTCGTTGTACCCCTTCCCCCCTCTGGTGCCACATTTGGCACCTTTCGGGGGGGGGGGGGGGCAGGATACCTGTCTTTCACAGGTATCCTGTCCCCACTTCCGGGAGCCTCAGCCGCGGTTATTTGTGCCATCGCTGGGGCTCCTTCCCCGTCCGCTGGGCCAGTAGGAGAGAGGAGTGGAGCCTCGCGCATGCGCAGTAGGGTTCTCCGCGTGAAGCTGTAGGCTACACTGCCGGCTTCCCTTCCTCGCAATGGAGGCAGCATGCACCCTACAGCTGCAAAGTTTTACCCTGGATTACTGCACAGATCTGGAAGAAATACACAAAGCACACCAAGATTTAAGGAAGAACACACATGACAGTTCAGCTTTAACCAATTGCCGACCGCCGCACGCCGATGTACGTCGGCAGAATGGCACGGGCAGGCAGATTGGCGTACAGGTACGTCCCTTTAAATCTGCTGCCCTTGCGAATGAGGCCGCGGGTCCCGGGAACTCGATATTCCCGGGAGTCCCGCGATTGCGGTCGGCAAGAGCAGAACAGGAGAATGCCTTTGTAAACAAGGCATTCCCCTATTCTGCCTAGTGACACTGTCACTGATGACCGTTCCCCGTGATCGAGAACGGTCATCAGTGACGTGTCACGTGTAGTCACGCCCCCTAACAGTAAGAAACACTCACTAGGTCACACTTAACCCCTGCAGCGCCACCTAGTGGTTAACCCCTTCACTGCCAGTGTCATTTTTACAGTAATCAGTGCATTTTTATAGCACTGATCGCTGTAAAAATGACAATAATCCCAAAAGTGTCCGATGTGTCCGCCATAATGTCGCAGGCACAATAAAAATCGCTGATCGCCATCATAACTAGTAAAAAAAAAATATTAATAAAAATGCCATAAAACAGTCCCCTATTTTGTAGAAGCTATAACTTTTGCGCAAACCAATCAATAAACGCTTATTGCAATTTTTTTTTACCAAAAATATGAAGAATACGTATCGGCCTAAACTGTGAAAAAAAAAAAAAAAAATCAATATTTTTTGGGGATATTTATTATAGCAAAAAGTTAAAAATATTGCATTTTTTTCAAAATTGTCACTCTATTTTTTTTTATAGCGCAAAAAATAAAAACCGCAGAGGTGATCAAATACCACCAAAAGAAATCTCTATGTGTGAGAAAAAAAGGACGTCAATTTTGTTTGGGAGCCACGTCGCACGACCGCGCAATTGTCAGTTAAATGCGACGCAGTGCCAAATCGCAAAAAGTGGCCTGATCATTGACCACCAAAATGGGCCGGGGCTGAAGCGGTTAAACAGACAAGGGAGATACCAACTGCACTAAATGTTATCAGATTGATGAAGTCCCATGAAGTAGATATAATAAGCACCATGGCTACCACACTGATAAAGTATAAAAGATAGTGGCTCTGGATGACTTTGATTAAGACCAGTTTTAATAGAATTAAAGCATACAAAAAAATGAATTGTTACGTCGCTGAATATTTCCACTGTCACAGTTCTTCCAAAGCCCTGAAACATTTCTGATCAAAGATCAGTGACATAATCACTGTGCTGTTCATGTGGAAAGAGCACTGCAGTGGGAGGGGCCCAACAAACTCCACCCACTACAGGCTGTCTGCAGAAAACTAAAGGAGGGGCGGAGTCAAGACCAGTCACCCTGCACAAGAAAAGAGAGCATCTGTGACTGGTCTTTATTACAGGACGTTGCTGTACCAAGGTAGTCTCACACTGGATTACATCACAGATCTGGAAGAAATACACAAAGCACAGTAAGATTCAAGGAAGAATACACAATGCTCTTGTATTTGAACAATATTTGCTTATCTCTGAGTTCAAAAAAACAAAAAGGAGCAAATAAGACAAGTTCATTGGTAGGGTGTACATTTTAAACCTGGTATAAGTATGGTGGGGTAGCTGTCTGCACATATAACTGGAGGAATTTCCTGATGGTTGATGATTTGTGGCTACATTTGCGCACAGTTGGTGCAGGAGGTGACCATAAATAAAATTCACACCTAGGTGATCACAGATCTGATACACACTGTAAAGTTTAGCCTGCAGTAGAAGCACACAGAGGAGAGAAGCATTGTTCTGTCCTATGTACAAAATCTACATACAGTAGTATGACAACTATTCCAGTTTGTCAAGTAAAAAGAAAAGCCAGACTGCTATCAGTAGTGGATTTATTGTTACAACAATGTATGGAATTACCAGAAAGACAACTTTTTTTTTTCTAGAATGTACATCATAAAATAAAGCAAAACCCTATTTTTACTAGACCAACAATTCTGACATAACAAGACAGGGCAATGAAGTGAAGGGCTTGGCATTACAGGACATCAGGGTGGCCTAACCCAGAATTTACTGAATAAGGAAAGGAACACTATGGGACTCATTTACTAAGGACAAATAGACTGTGCACTTGGCAAGTGCAGTTGCTCCAGAGCAGTAGTCTCCAAACTGAGGCCCGGGGGCCGGATGTGGCCCTTTGCTTGCCTTTATGAGGCCCTTGGGACACGATTCCTCCCACTGATTCAAAGCACTATTTCTTCTACATCAACAATGGGGCAAAATTCCTGTCACTGATACCAACAATGGGGGACTATTCCTACCAATGGTCCCAACAATGAGGCACTATTCTTCCTACTGACACCAATGATGGGGCACTACTCCTTCCCCCTGATGCCAGCAAAGGGGGGATTATTCCTCCCAATGAATCCAATGATGGGGCAGTATTTATTCCCCTAATACCAATGTATCGGGGTGCTATATTTAGGGGGAGTATCTGAGTGGTAGTAAGGCTCAGATACACTAATTGTTAGGTTTCTTGGACCATTTCTGTCCTTGGGAGATAGTGTTGGTTTGCTGTTCCCTGTGGCCTACAGGTGGCGCTGTTGCCGTAGGCCAGGGTTGAACCACTGATACAAGGTTGTGCCTTTTCTTGTCCCCTCTCGGCAGCAGTACGGCGGGGCGGGGAACCTGCTGTGCCTGTCGGGAGAGGGTATAAAAAGGGGCGGCCATCTTCCAGCAGGGCACCTTCAGCCTGGGTGGTGCGTGTGTCGTCTCCGGGTGCCCTAGGCCCGGAGGCCGAGTTCCTGTTCTATCCCAGACACCTTCGGTCTGGGGTGAGGTACTATTTTTGAGGCCCGGAGCTCAGCACCTTCGGCTGGGTTCTGCCGGGGATTGAGGGCTCCCAGGGTGCTGCCTTGCAAGGGGACCCGTATCCAGGATCGAGGAGGCCAGAGAGGTGACCCCTTCTGAAGACCCAGCGCAGAGTCGTGGTGACAGTGGGGGCCTCTGGTAACTCTCCGGAGGGAGGTTCTTCTCCTTAACAAGGGCCAAGTTTCTCCAAGAAGGCAGTACATGTTCTGTAGGTCATAGTGGCAGTGACTCTACGCACACCAGGTCAGTGGCAGTGACCAAATAGGGCAAGGCCCTATTCACCAGGTCAGTGGCAGTGACCAACTTCACCAAGTCAGTGGCAGTGACTTTTTATATTCACCAGGTCTGTGGCAGAGACCGTGCGTCCAAACCTGTTCGTGAAAGCAGAACAGTAAGAGAAACTAAATCAAGTTTGTGCCTGGACCTCCTCCCACCTTATCTGACCTGTGTCTCGTCTCAACCTGTCTGCTCTCATAGAGACTATTTGTTATCCGTTGTGAAATAAATACAAGAGTTGGACTTTCAGTTGGTGTGGACAGTTACTTTACTGGGGAGAATTAAGGACTTGTCTCTGGCTAATGCAGAGACGAGATCAGCTCGGGAGGATTCTAACACCAGCCGCAGGCAGACCTGAAAGCTAACACCACTCAACCTCCCCATCCAGGAGGGTACGACTGCTGGTGCGGTGTGCCTCATTCTTTTCCTGTGGCGGAGCCAAGTAAAGAAATAAAAGCAGGTAAAGTCTGCGCTAGACCAACAATACTTAAATGGGTTATAAAGTAAACTTGATGCAAAGTCGCTTGCTTGGAAGTCATTGCAAAAGACAAGGGGGCGCTGTGCGGGCCTGGAGGAAAAGAGGTTTAACCTCACAATATGCAAAGGACACCTTACAGTCAGGACATGTTCACACTGGTGTGTTGCTTTAGGCCCCTTTCACACTGGGGCGGTTTGCAGGCGCTATTGTGCTAAAAATAGCGCCTGCAAACCGACCCTAAACAGCGGCTCCTGTCTCTCCAATGTGAAAGCCCCGAGGGCTTTCACACTGGAGCGGTGCGCTAACAGGACTTGAAAAAAAGTCCTGCTAGCCGCATCTTTGGAGCGGTGAGAGGAGCGGTGTGTTTACCGCTCCTACACTGCTCCTTCCTATTGAAATGAATGGGACACCGCGGTAATACCTCCTGCAAACCGCAGCTGTAGCCGCGGTTTGCGGGTGGTATTAACCCTTTTTCGGCCGCTTGCGGGGGTTAAAACCGCACCGCTAGCGGCCGAATACCTCAGCAATTCTGACGGTATAGCGCCGCTAAAAATAGCGGTGCTATACCGCCACCGCACCCACCGCCCCAGTGTGAAACCAGCCTTAGTGTGGACAATTGTTTAGCATAAGTGCATGCAGTATATATATATATATATATATATACAGTATATACAGTAGCAAAAATAATTATTTGATCCCCTGCAGATTTTGTAAGTTTTCCCTATAACAAAGAAATGTAGGGTCTATAATTGTTTTCATACACTAGGTGTATTTTAAATGATAAAGATGGAATATCAAGCAAAAATCAAGAAAAAACACATGATACAAATGTTAATAAATTGAGTTGAAGTTCAGTGAGTAAAAGAAGTGTTTGATCCCCTACAAACCAACAATATTTCTGGCTCCCACAGACATGGCTACAGTAGGTGCTCATGTGGTACACAGATTAGTCCTGTCAATGTAAGAAGGTGTTCCTAACAACAATTCGTTATGTGTATAAAAGACACCTGTCCACAGAATCTCTTTCTTCCATTCAAACCATCATGGGCAAGACCAAAGAGCTGTCCAAGGACATTGGGGACAAGATTGTAGACTATCAGCAAGAAGCTTGGTGAGAACTGAGAAGGAGACAACTGTTGGAGCGATTATTTGCAAATGGAAGAAATACAAAATAACCATCAATTGCCCTCGGTCTGGAGCTCCCTCCATTCAAGATTTCGCCTCATGGGGTGAGGATGATCATGAGAAAGCGAGGGATCAGCCCAGAACTACACGGGAGGAGCTTGCGAAAGATCTGAAGGCAGTTGGCACCAGAGTCCCCAAACAAACCATTGGTAACACAATACGCCGTCATAGATTGAAATCATGCAGCGCCCGCAAGGTCCCCTCCTCAAGAAGGCACGTGTACAGGCCTGTCTGAAGTCTGCCAATAGGGATGAGCTTCGTGTTCGAGTCGAACATACGTTCGACTCGAACATCGGCTTTTCGATCGTTCGACGAAGATCGAACGATTTGGGCCGTTCGCGCCAAATTCGAGTGACGCGAACGGCCCACAATGCACTACGCCATCGCAGTGTCATCCAGGCGCTGTGATTGGCCAAGCATGCACTGTGACCCCGCATGCTTGGCCAATCACAGCGCCGGCAGCGAGGAGAGCAATGATTGGCCACAGGCAGGATGCCTGTGGCCAATTATTGCTGAGGGGGTTTAGTACACGCCCCACACTATAAAAGGCCGCCAGCGCGGCGGCCTTGTGTAGTGTGTTCCGGAGCAGGGAGAGAGAAGCATAGGCAGGGACAGTGTCATTATTTTTCCTTTACTAATCCTGGATTCCTTGTGTTTAGGGACAAATAAGGATAGGTAGGGAGAGTGTCAGTGACAGTGTGCTATTCTGTGCTAATCCTTGTTTGTAGGGACAGAGAGGTACAGTGAGGGAAAGTGTCAGTGTGCTATTCTGTTCTAAACCAATCTTGCTGAACCATATTTTCAATCCTTGAGTTTAGGGACAGAGAGGTACAGTGAGGGAAAGTGTCAGTGTGCTATTTTGTGATAAATCTTGTTTGTAGGGAGGGACAGAGTAGGACAGTGAGGGAAAGTGTCAGTGTGCTATTCTGTTCTAAACCAATTTTGCTGTTCCATATTTTCAATCCTTGAGTTTAGGGACAGAGAAGGACACTCGTGGCAATTATCAGTGTGCTATTCTGTGCTAAATCTTGTTTGTAGGGAGGGACAGAGTAGGACAGTGAGGGAAAGTGTCAGTGTGCTATTCTGTTCTAAACCAATTTTGCTGTTCCATATTTTCAATCCTTGAGTTTAGGGATAGAGAAGGACACTCGTGGCAATTATCAGTGTGCTATTCTGTGCTAAATCTTGTTTGTAGGGAGGGACAGAGTAGGACAGTGAGGGAAAGTGTCAGTGTGCTATTCTGTTCTAAACCAATTTTGCTGTTCCATATTTTCAATCCTTGAGTTTAGGGACAGAGAAGGACACTCGTGGCAATTATCAGTGTGCTATTCTGTGCTAAATCTTGTTTGTAGGGAGGGACAGAGTAGGACAGTGAGGGAAAGTGTCAGTGTGCTATTCTGTTCTAAACCAATTTTGCTGTTCCATATTTTTAATCCTTGAGTTTAGGGACAGAGAAGGACACTCGTGGCAATTATCAGTGTGCTATTCTGTGCTAAATCTTGTTTGTAGGGAGGGACAGAGTAGGACAGTGAGGGAAAGTGTCAGTGTGCTATTCTGTTCTAAACCAATTTTGCTGTTCCATATTTTCAATCCTTGAGTTTAGGGACAGAGAAGGACACTCGTGGCAATTTTCAGTGTGCTATTCTGTGCTAAATCTTGTTTGTAGGGAGGGACAGAGTAGGACAGTGAGGGAAAGTGTCAGTG
This sequence comes from Rana muscosa, assembly GCA_029206835.1. Classification (NCBI taxonomy): domain Eukaryota; kingdom Metazoa; phylum Chordata; class Amphibia; order Anura; family Ranidae; genus Rana; species Rana muscosa. The sequence continues at coordinate 169,723,167 of CM055119.1, read as the reverse complement.
TGCTATTCTGTTCTAAACCAATTTTGCTGTTCCATATTTTCAATCCTTGAGTTTAGGGACAGAGAAGGACACTCGTGGCAATTATCAGTGTGCTATTCTGTGCTAAATCTTGTTTGTAGGGAGGGACAGAGTAGGACAGTGAGGGAAAGTGTCAGTGTGCTATTCTGTTCTAAACCAATTTTGCTGTTCCATATTTTCAATCCTTGAGTTTAGGGACAGAGAAGGACACTCGTGGCAATTATCAGTGTGCTATTCTGTGCTAAATCTTGTTTGTAGGGAGGGACAGAGTAGGACAGTGAGGGAAAGTGTCAGTGTGCTATTCTGTTCTAAACCAATTTTGCTGTTCCATATTTTCAATCCTTGAGTTTAGGGACAGAGAAGGACACTCGTGGCAATTATCAGTGTGCTATTCTGTGCTAAATCTTGTTTGTAGGGAGGGACAGAGTAGGACAGTGAGGGAAAGTGTCAGTGTGCTATTCTGTTCTAAACCAATTTTGCTGTTCCATATTTTCAATCCTTGAGTTTAGGGACAGAGAAGGACACTCGTGGCAATTATCAGTGTGCTATTCTGTGCTAAATCTTGTTTGTAGGGAGGGACAGAGTAGGACAGTGAGGGAAAGTGTCAGTGTGCTATTCTGTTCTAAACCAATTTTGCTGTTCCATATTTTCAATCCTTGAGTTTAGGGACAGAGAAGGACACTCGTGGCAATTATCAGTGTGCTATTCTGTGCTAAATCTTGTTTGTAGGGAGGGACAGAGTAGGACAGTGAGGGAAAGTGTCAGTGTGCTATTCTGTTCTAAACCAATTTTGCTGTTCCATATTTTCAATCCTTGAGTTTAGGGACAGAGAAGGACACTCGTGGCAATTATCAGTGTGCTATTCTGTGCTAAATCTTGTTTGTAGGGAGGGACAGAGTAGGACAGTGAGGGAAAGTGTCAGTGTGCTATTCTGTTCTAAACCAATTTTGCTGTTCCATATTTTCAATCCTTGAGTTTAGGGACAGAGAAGGACACTCGTGGCAATTATCAGTGTGCTATTCTGTGCTAAATCTTGTTTGTAGGGAGGGACAGAGTAGGACAATGAGGGAAAGTGTCAGTGTGCTATTCTGTTCTAAACCAATTTTGCTGTTCCATATTTTCAATCCTTGAGTTTAGGGACAGAGAAGGACACTCGTGGCAATTTTCAGTGTGCTATTCTGTGCTAAATCTTGTTTGTAGGGAGGGACAGAGTAGGACAGTGAGGGAAAGTGTCAGTGTGCTATTCTGTTCTAAACCAATTTTGCTGAACCATATTTTCAATCCTTGAGTTTAGGGACAGAGAGGTACAGTGAGTGAAACTGACAGTGTGCTATTCTGTTCTAAACCAATTTTGCTGTTCCATATTTCAAATCCTTGAGTTTAGGGACAGAGAAGGACACTCGTGGCAATTTTCAGTGTGCTATTCTGTGCTAAATCTTGTTTGTAGGGAGGGACAGAGTAGGACAGTGAGGGAAAGTGTCAGTGTGCTATTCTGTTCTAAACCAATTTTGCTGTTCCATATTTTCAATCCTTGAGTTTAGGGACAGAGAAGGACACTCGTGGCAATTATCAGTGTGCTATTCTGTGCTAAATCTTGTTTGTAGGGAGGGACAGAGTAGGACAGTGAGGGAAAGTGTCAGTGTGCTATTCTGTTCTAAACCAATTTTGCTGTTCCATATTTTCAATCCTTGAGTTTAGGGACAGAGAAGGACACTCGTGGCAATTATCAGTGTGCTATTCTGTGCTAAATCTTGTTTGTAGGGAGGGACAGAGTAGGACAGTGAGGGAAAGTGTCAGTGTGCTATTCTGTTCTAAACCAATTTTGCTGTTCCATATTTCAAATCCTTGAGTTTAGGGACAGAGAAGGACACTCGTGGAAATTATCAGTGTGCTATTCTGTGCTAAATCTTGTTTGTAGGGAGGGACAGAGTAGGACAGTGAGGGAAAGTGTCCTATTCTGTTCTAAACCAATTTTGCTGTTCCATATTTTCAATCCTTGAGTTTAGGGACAGAGAAGGATAGGCAGGGGACAGTGTCAGTGTCATTGTTGCTAAGCCTCCTGCACAGTATACACCTGAAGGTAGCCCTTATTGCTCTTTTTCCCATCTCCCTGCAGGCCATCCATTAAAATGTCTGGAAGGCAAACAAGGAGAGGCAGACAGTCAGGAGGCAAAAAAAGAGGGCAAGCAGGCTCTGTGTCTGGGGGCAACAGTGCTGGTCGTGGACACGTTGCATTGTCATCAGCACATGGCCATGGGACACGCTTGTCCTTCTTTTCGGCAGCTGGACATGTTGAGCCACATCATGCCGAAGACTTGGTAGAGTGGATGACCAAGCCCACCTCATCCTCCTCATCCTCTCTCACCCAGGCTCAGGGTACTGGCAAAGCAGCTGCCAAAGCGTCCTCTTCTCTGGTATCATTATCTTCATTAGTCAATCCTTCCCTAGACCCACCATGTCCTCCTCCTGAGGAGTCCCCCGAACTGTTTGAGCACAGTGTTGGGTACATGCTCCAGGAGGATGCCCAGTGTTTCAAAGGATCTGATGATGATACCCAGCTACAGGAAGGCAGCAGCGTGAGAGCAGAGAGAGGGGATGTTCAAGAAGGACACCAATCTGGCAGTCATGCTCCAGCAGCTGCAGCATACTGCCAGTTTGGCTCCAGTGATGAGGAGGGAGGGGATGATGAGGTCACTGACTCCACGTGGGTGCCTAATAGGAGAGAGGAGGAGGAGGAGGAGGATGAGGAGGAGGCACATCTCCAACGAGGCAGGATGCCCTTGAGTGGCCAGCGTATGGGCAGCACACCGACGGAATCACACCGCAGAGCTCCGCCTGTGCAGGGCGCTGTCTCTGCCCGTCATTCAAAAAGTTCTTTGGTGTGGGCCTTTTTTGAGGCGAGTGCATCAGATCGCACAGCTGCTGTTTGCAACATATGTCTCAAGCGTATATCGCGTGGCCAAAACATCAGCCGCTTGGGCACCACATGCTTGATCAGACATATGTTGACCTGCCATGCAGCTCGTTGGCAAGCCTACCTTAAAGACCCACACCAAAGAACAAAGCTGACCTCTTCTTGCACCGCATCAGCTGGGATCTCCAACCCCACTATACCTTCACTCCTCTCTGAAACCTGCTCTGAGAGGAATGAAGGTGTAGAATTAGGTGTGTCACAGGCAAGTACTTGCGGGCACTCTGCTAGCAGTACACCGACGTCCGATTCTACCAGGCAAATTTCCCTGCCCCAGCTGCTGGACCGTCGAAAGAAGTTCACTCCCAGCCATCCACATGCCCAGCGGTTGAATGCTAGCTTGGCTAAATTGCTAGCGCTTCAACTGCTGCCTTTTCAGTTGGTAGACTCGGCCCCCTTCCGTGAGTTTGTGCAATGTGCGGTTCCTCAGTGGCAGGTTCCCAAACGCCACTTTTTTGCACGGAAGGCGATTCCGGCTCTCTACAGGCATGTGGAAGGCAATGTCTTGGCCTCCCTGGACAGGGCGGTCAGCGGTAAGGTGCATATTACCGCTGACTCATGGTCCAGCAGGCATGGACAGGGACGTTACCTTTCTTTCACGGCCCATTGGGTCACTCTTTTGGCAGCTGGGAAGGATGCAGGACAAGGTGCAGTAGTGTTGGAGGTTGTTCCACCGCCACGCCTCCAAAATGCTACTACTGGTTGTGACACACCTCTCTCCTCCACCCCCTCCTCTTCTTCTTCCTCCATGGCCTCTTCCTGTGGTTTGTCCTCGGAACCAGCGGTGCTCCGTAGGCGTTCAAGGGGCTACGCAAGTACGCAGGCAAAAAGATGCCATGCCGTGCTTGCGCTGGTGTGTTTGGGGGACAGGAGCCACACTGGGGCAGAGGTCCTGTCTGCTCTGCAGGGGCAGGCCGAGAGGTGGTTGACGCCACGCCAGCTTAAGCCAGGAATGGTGGTTTGCGTCAATGGCACCAACCTCCTCTCCGCCCTCCGACAGGGACAACTGACCCATGTGCCCTGTATGGCTCACGTCCTTAACCTGGTGGTGCAGCGGTTCTTGGGCAGGTACCCGGGCTTACAGGATGTCCTGAGGCAGGCCAGGAAAGTCTGTGTGCATTTCCGCAGATCTTATAATGCCAGTGCTCGCCTGGCTGAGCTGCAAAAGGAGTTGAACCTGCCCAAGAACCGCCTTATATGTGACATGCCCACCAGGTGGAACTCAACGTTGGCCATGCTGCAGCGGCTGCACACGCAGCAGAGGGCCATCAATGAGTACCTGTGCGACTACGGCACCAGGACAGGGTCAGGGGAGCTCGGGTTTTTTTCACCACGCCAGTGGGGCATGATCAGGGATGCATGCACTGTCCTGGCACCATTTGAGGAGGCCACGAGGATGGTGAGCAGTGACAGTGCATGCATCAGTGACACTGTACCTCTTGTCCACCTGTTGGAGCACACGCTGCGTGGAATAATGGACAGGGCACTTGAGGCAGAACAGAGGCAGGAAGAGGAGGACTTCCTTGCCTCTCAAGGCCCCCTTTACCCAGACAGTGTTCCTTCTGTCCCACCCATCGCACAGGAAGAGGAGGAGGAGGAGGAGGAGGAGGATTGTGTCAGCATGGAGGTGGAGGCTGGCACTCAGCATCATCAGCAGCAGTCTTTTAGGGATGATTTACAGTCCCAAGAAACCAGTGGACTTGTACGTGGCTGGGAGGAGGTGGCTGCGGATCATGTCGTCCTTAGTGACCCAGAGGACTCCGGACTGAATGCCTCAGCTAACCTATGCTGCATGGCCTCCCTGATCCTGCAAAGTCTGCGGAAGGATCCTCGTATTCTTCGGATCAAGGAGAGGGACCATTACTGGCTGGCCACTCTCCTTGATCCACGGTACAAGGGTAAGGTTGCGGACCTTATCGTACCGTCGCAGAGGGAGCGGAGGATGAGAGAACTCCGGGAGGCCTTGCAGAAAGGTCTGTGCAACGCGTTCCCAGAGACTGAGAGGTTACAAACTCCTGGTCCTGGACAACGAGTTGCTGAGGCTTCGGGCAGTCAAAGAAGGAGCGGTGGGGAAGGTGGCCATCTGACCGATGCGTTCAGACAATTCTTTAGTCCGCAGCCCCAAAGTATGATCGGTTCCAGCAACCATCGCCAGCGTCTGATATACATGGTCCAGGAATACCTAGGGGCAAGGTCAGACTTGGACACCTTCCCCACCGAAAATCCTCTGGCTTACTGGGTCTTGAGGATGGATCACTGGCCAGAGCTTGCACAGTATGCAATTGAGTTACTGGCCTGTCCTGCATCCAGCGTTCTTTCAGAACGCACATTCAGTGCTGCTGGAGGATTTGTCACGGATCACAGGGTGCGCCTGTCCACCGACTCAGTTGATCGACTGACTTTCATCAAGATGAACCAGTCTTGGATCACCACCAGCTACCACACACCAGATGCTGATATAACAGACTAATTGATTTTAAAATGTCACATCCCTTCAAGACTGATGCTGATGCTGAGTGCCTGTGCTGTTATGTTGACTGGCTATCCTCCTCCTCCTCCTCAATGATACGATTAATGATGATAGCTTGGAAGATCATTTTGGTTTATGGGTGACGCCACCAGTGGCTAAGGCCCAATTTTTCAGCCCCTGTTTAACAGGGGCGTGTAATTACAATTTTTGATGCAATACTTTGCAACAGGCCTCATTGCTGTGCTCCAAGTACAGTATCTGTGAGGGGTTGCAGTGTTGTGCCACCAGTGCCTAAGGCCCAATTTTTCAGCCCCTGTTCAACAGGGGCATGCAATTATAATTATTGATCTAATAATTCACAGCAGGGCCCATTGCTGCGCCCACCAAGAGTAACTGTCAGGCCTTACAGTGTTGTGGCACCAGCACCACCATCACCACCACCACCACCACCAAAGGCCCAATTTTTCAGCCCCTGTTCAACAGGGGCATGCAATTATAATTATTGATCGAATAATTCACAGCAGGACCCATTGCTGCGCCCACCAAGAGTAACTGTCAGGCCTTACAGTGTTGTGGCACCAGCACCACCATCACCACCACCACCACCACCAAAGGCCCAATTTTTCAGCCCCTATTCAACAGGGGCATGCAATTATAATTATTGATCTAATAATTCACAGCAGGGCCCATTGCTGCGCCCACCAAGAGTAACTGTCAGGCCTTACAGTGTTGTGGCACCAGCACCATCAAAGGCCCAATTTTTACTACCACTGATCAACAATTATATGTAATTAAAATTCCTGATATAATAGTTGACAGCAGGGCGTTCCAGCACCAACCAAGAGTAACTGTGAGTGTTTTCAGTGTTGTGCCAACACCAACACCTAAGGGGCCAATTTCTGCAGAGTATATACGGCAGGTCCCTACTTTCAAACATCCAACTTACAAACTACTACTACTTGCAAACGGAAGAAGACAACAGGAAGTGAGAGGAAATCTACCCCTTGGAAGGAAAATTCTCTCCTTTAAGAATTAATATGGGAGAAAGGTGTCCTCTCTACTGATGCTTTATCAACAATCCTTGTTTCAATAAAAACACCACATTTCAAAAACAGTTGTCATTGGGACGCAAAGTGAGGTGAAATGTTCTGAACAGGGGCACAGGCAGCAAAAAAAATGTGACAGGGGTGATAACCGTTCCCTATGTTTTCCAAAAAGCTAAAAAAAAGGAATTTGGCATGGAGCTCCACTTAAACAATGCAGCTGTTCAAAATTACAAACAGATTCTACATAAGAACAAACCTACAGTCCCTGTCTTGTATGCACCGCCTGTATACGGCTGTTCAGAGTATATAGGGGCTTTTTTATTTTGTGTGCGGGGTTCCCCTTAATATCCATACAAGACCCAAAGGGGCTGGTAATGGGCTGGGGTAGGGGGGGGGGGGGGGTTGATGGGGTAGCTATGCCATTTTTCATAAAGATTTTCATCCATATTACCGGGACCAGACATTGCATTAAAGCCGCAAGCAGTTTTAAACGGCTTTTTTTCCTTTAGAAATGTTATTTTGTGCAGGGACAGTTCTAAACACGGGAAACACGTGGCACTTCACAGGCATACTTTAGACACCCCCCAGGTACAATATTTAAAGGAATATTTGACTTTTTTTTTTCTCACTTTATGCATCATTAAAATGACTGCTCCCGGAAAACGTCCGTTTTTAAAACTTCTTTTTGCATTGATACATGTCCCCTGGTGCAGAACCCGGGTTCCCAAACTCTGTTTCGGACAATAACATGGATAATAGTCGTTATAATTAGCACTTTAGAATCCGAACGTTCGCATCCATTGTATTTAATAGGGTTCTAATGTTCGTGCGAACTTTCGGTCCGTTCGCGGGTTCTGGTGCGAACCGAACCCGGGGGTGTTCGGCTCATCACTATCTGCCAATGATCATCTAAATCAGGGGTGTCAAACTGGCAGTGAATAAATATAAAATTACTGGAATCCAACCTAACTGGAATCGAATAGTGACTGCATAACTGTCTGTAAGACGGGATCCCACCAGGAAACAAGGGGACTAACAATGAAAAAGAGGGGATTTTGGGACACAGGAGGTCACAAGATAATGTCTAAGGGAGGATCACCACAGAAGGATTGCAGTATATAATAGAACTTTATTAATGAATGCACAAAAGTATAAATAGATCTCTCTGGGACGGTACGCAAGACCTCCCAGAAGAGAAGGTTCCTCCAAGGTATCAACGATCTATAAAAACCTGTATATAAGAAGTCAAACTGGCAGCCCTCCAGCTGAAGCACATTAAGGTCATGGAGTGGCCTAGCCAGTCTCCAGACCTTAGTCTTACGGAAAATTTATGGAGGGAGCTAAAACTTTGAGTTGCCAAGGGACAGCCAAGAAACCTTTAGGGACTAAAGCCCCATACACACGGTCTGACTTTTTGCCAACTAACTTCATTTTGAGCAAGTTTGCCAAAAAAAAAACGACCGTGTGTACGCTCCATCGGACAAACTTTTTTGGTTTTCATCGGACAAAAGTTCAGTCTGCAAACGGACAAACTTTTGGCCAACAAAAGTCCGATGGAGCAAAGTCCTGCCGTGTGTACAGAAAACCATAGGACTTTTGTCTGATGGACAAAACAAATAATGTTAAAATCAACCAACAATAGCAGAAGTTGACCAAAGGGTGGCGGTAAAGAGCAGAAAAACCACGTGATGTTGGAAAAAGTTTTGGGAAAGTTTGCAGAAAAGTCCTGTGGTGTGTATGCTATGGGTGTGCCCGGCTAACTCCGTTCGGACAAAAATCCACGGAAAAGTCCGATGGAAGTCCGACCGTGTGTATAAGGCTTTAGAGAAGATCTGTAAAAAGGAGTGGACCAAAATCCCTACTGAGATGTGTGCCAACCTGGTAACCAACTAGAAAACGTCTTACCTCTGTGCTAGCCAACAAGGGTTTCTCCGCCAAGAACCAAGTCATGTTTTGCTTGGGGATAAAATACTTATTTTACTCACTGAACTGCAACTCAATTTATAACATTTGTATTGTGTTTTTTCTGGATTTTTGGTTGACATTCTGTCTCTATCATTTAAAATACACCTATGATAGAAAATGATAGACCCTTCATTTCTTTGTAAGTGGGGCAAACTTACAAAATCTGCAGGGGATCAAATAATTATTTTCCCCACTGTACACAGTATACTGTACATAGGAATTTGTGTAGTGTGGCCCATTGTGTGGCATCAGTGTGTATATGTATATATAATCGCTTAGTCACTGGGCAGGATAGTGTGTGTGTGCATGCATACAGTATATTTGTATCCCTCTGTATGTATTGTACGAGGTGGAGAGCAGGATGTCACCACCCCTCTCCACCACCTCGTCAAATCAGAGAATGGCTTGCCTTAACCACTTCCATACCGGGCCTAGTCTGGCACTTCTCTCCTTCATGTAAAAATCATCATTTTTTGCTAGAAAATTAATCAGAACCCCCAAACATTATATATATTTTTTAGCAGACACCCTATGGAATAAAATGGCGGTCATTGCAACTTTTTATCTTGCACGGTATTTGCGCAATAATTTTTTAAACGCCTTTTTTTGGGAAACAAAACGGTTTCACAAATTAAAAAATAACAAAACAGTCAAGTTAGCCAAATTTTTTTGTATAATGTGAAAGATGCTGTTACGCCGAGTAAATAGATACCTAACGTGTCACACTTTAAAATTGCGCACACTCATGGAATGGCGCCAAACTTCGGTACTTCAAAATATCCATAGGTAACGTTTTAATTTTTTTTTACAGGTTACTATTTTCGAGTTACAGAGGAGGTCTAGTGCTAGAATTGTTGCTCGCACTCTACCGCACACAGCGATACCTCACATGTGGGGTTTGAATGGCGTTTACATATGTGGGCGGGACTTACATGTGTGTTCGCTTCTGAGTGTGAAGCTACCAGGGACAGGGGCGTTTTCCTTTTTTTTTACCTTTTTTTTACAGAATTTTTTTTATTTTGACACTTTTAAAAAAAATTTTTTTTTTTTGATCACTTTTATTCCTATTACAAGGAATGTAAATATTGCTTGTAATAGGAATCATTGTGACAGGTCCTCTTTATGGAGAGATGCAGGGTCAATAAGACCCCACATCTCTCCTCCAGGCTTAATTGCATGAGATCGGTGAAAACAAATTCACCGATCTCATGCTGACAGCCGCAATTGCAGCTTTGTTTACTTCCGGGTACCGGGCATGACGTCACAACGACGCGCCTGGGACTCCGACGGTCATAGAGATGACTGGTGACCATCTGGTCACCAGTCATCTCTATCGTTGTGAGCCGGCGCTGGCCGATTCGTTCTCCGGGCCCCCAATGGCACGGGAGAGCCCGGAGAAGCACCGGATGGCGGCGGGAGGGGGAGGTGTCCCCTCTGGCCGCCTATTAGAACAATCAAGCGGTGGAACTGCCGCTATGATCATTCTTATGGTGTGCAGAATCGCCAGAAGAACAGAATGATATCTGAATGATGCCTGTAGTTGCAGGCATCATTCAGATATCCCCCTTCAAAGTCAAGGACGTCATAGGACGTCCTTGGTGGAGAAGTGGTTAAAGTCAATGTAAACCCAAATTATTTTATTTATTTTTTGCTGTCACAATGTAGAGTATAAGATTTCCTATCATTTGTGCCAGGTCTTGCCATAAATAGTTAATCCAGCTCTGAGCAATCCTCTTTTATTGTTCAATGAGATAAAACGGACAAACAGAGAAAAACCTTTGTCCGTTCCACCCCGTTGCTTTGAGTGACAGCATATTTACATATCTCCTGCACTCGCTTTAGACAGGCATTATTTTTTAATTCCCACCCCCACTCCTTTTCTGAAGTCATGTGGTTACTTTTCTGGATTTTGACTGGATGTTAGTGATCATAGCAGAAGGAATACACAGGAGAAAATGCATGTTGACAAGGGGAGTGTAGAGGTGGGCGGGGAGTCTACTGACATCACGACTCCACCCACCGAGCTCCAGACAACAGATCCACCCACAGAATCTGCAGTTTTTCAGGTCTTATAACAGACAGAGGGGAGACATTTGACAGATAAGGATACATGCAGGAGGCATCTATATCCTTATAGATCAGCACTATGGCAGTAGTTTAGAAAGAATGAGAGTGGGTTTACATCCACTTTAAGGCCCCTTTCACACTGGGGCGTTTTTCATGCGGTTTAGCGCTAATATTAGCGCTATTATACCGCATGAAAAAATCATGCCCTTTAGCCTTCAATGTGAAAGCCCGAAGGCTTTCACACTGAAGCGGTGCGCTAGCATGACCCCTCCAAAAGTCCTGCTAGCCGCTTCTTTACAGCGGTGAAGGAGCAGGGTGTTCACCGCTCCTTTACCGCGGCCTCCCATTGAAATCAATGGGACAGCGCGGTAATACCGCCCGCAAACCGTGGCAATAGCCGCGGTTTGCGGGCGGTATTAACCCTTTTTCGGCCGCTAGCGGGGGTTAAATTCACCCCCCTAGCGACCGCATACCGCGGTAAGAACGACGGCATAGCAGCGCTGAAAATCGCGCTGCTATACCGCCACCGCTCCTGCCCGCCCCAGTGTGAAAGGGGCCTAAGAGATCTGGAAGCTAGTCTAGATCACTGGAGTAGCAATGTCTACTTCAGTGATTTCCAGCTGCCAGGGATATTGGTCAGATATGGTACATACATAGTTGGTTCAAGCTGGACCTATGTAACTATGTATAAAATAATCATAACTGTATTTCTTTTTAAAGTAACACTTAAATGTCCTGTCCTTCCTCCAACCTGTGACTGGACAGTGAAAGAAGAAGCAGCAGAATTGTGAGCTTATCTCTCTGTGTCTATACTTACTCCTCCTGGTAGCATGTTCATTGCTAGCACATGCAGCACAACTGATTGGCTCTTCTGCTGTGCAAGGACAAAGAAGACACTGACACCAAGTCAAATCCACGGACTTACACTGCTTGTATTTAAAAAAAAATAATTTAGTCTTGTATTAATGCATACAGAGCTTCATTAACGTGTGTCTTTTATATCTGACTGGGGCTCAGCTGTAAAACAATTCATAGAGACCATGCCAGAAAAAAGACTAGGATGGCAGGAAGTTTATTCTGATCAGGATATCCCTTGATGATGTTCAAAATATGCCTGGAATGGTTAATTAGCATGTCAGAGGAATCGGAGGAAATGATATCTCAGCTCTGGCCACTGTGTTTCTGTCACTTTTCGCTGCCTCTTATCTGCAGGAAACTGTCTCATTGCTTGTGAACGAGCCGGAGATTGTGACTCATAGCTGGGCACCCGGTCAAGTTCTATTTGGATGCTAAATTTCCACATTAATGGTAGTTAATGTCAAAGTGGATGTATTAGATGGGAGACCACAGCTTTCGGGGTAGGCCCCACATGCAGAAAAAGTGAAAGTCTGATCATGACTACCGCATGCAGAAAAAGTGAAAGTCTGACAACTGTCATGTAATCCATCATGGAATCAGTGGCGTACCTCCTTCTTAAAGTAGAACGTTACCCACAACAACTTGATAAAAAAAAAATGTTCTTTAGCAGGGAACATCCATTCCACATTAATAATTATGCTACTAAAATTAGTGTGTGCTGTAAATTGCCTCCAGCATTCCTGTTTCTACTGGCTGGAGGCTGCCATTTTGCTAAAGCCCAGAGCCCCTGAGCAGAAATAAATTATAAAGCAGAAATAAACCCATCAAAAAAACAGTTACATTCCTGGAATGCCATGATTGCTAACTGTCACATTTGCTTGTGTCCACAACCAAACTGCCAAACCATAATAATAATAATAATATAAAATGCCCATTTTTTAATTACCATATTTATCGGCGTATAACACGCGCCGGCATATAACACGCACCCCAAGTTTAGGAGGGAATTTTAAGGAAAAAAACTTTTAGGAGGGAAATTCAAGGAAAAAAAACTTACATTTAAATGCAGCATGCAGCCTTACCCAGTGTCCATCTGTCCATCTGCAGCCTTGCCCAGTGACCATCTGTCCATCTGCAGCCTTGCCCAGTGCCTTTGCAGCCTTGTCAGTCTCTGCGTTTTTTAAATTTGGCGCCGATTTCTGTGGAGAGGAGCGAGTGGGGCCGAGTGTACTTCGGCTAGACTCGGCTCCTCTCGCAGTCCCGCCCATCTCCACTGACTGCGCCGCTGACAGAGAAAGCCGAGTGTACTTCGGCTAGACTCGGCTCTGCTCACAGTCAGGGACAGGACTGCGAGAGGAGCCGAGACTAGCCGAAGTACACTCGGCTTTCTCTATGTCAGCGGCGCAGTCAGAGATGGGCGGGACTGCTAGAGGAGCCGAGTAAAGCCGAGTGTACTTCGGCTTCGGCTCCGCTCGCTCCTCTTGCTCGTTTCAGCAGGGGAATCGGCGGAGTATCGGTGTATAACACGCACCCACGATTTCCCCCTGATTTTAAGGGGAAAAAAGTGCGTGTTATACGCCGATAAATACGGTAATCAGTATTAGTGCATTTATTTATTTTTTATTTTAATTTTTTCTATTTTATTTTTATTATTTTTTATACTTTTTTTTTTTTTTTTTTTTCACCGTCCCTAGAGGTACTGCAATACCAGGTTGACGCATGGAGTGGACAGAGCAAGCTCTTCTTCCATCTCCCTGTTTCTAAAAATCCATATAATATATGGTCCCCAGATAGGGAACTATTTTTTTTTTTTTTTACTAAAGGTGGACTTAGCCTTTAAAGCGGAGTTCCCCTTTAAAAATTAAAAGTCAGCAGCTACACATACTGTAGCTGCTGACTTTTAACATTAGGACACTCACCTGTCCTGGAGTCCAGCGATGTCGGCACCGCAGCCGATATTTAAATTGGCTAGTTGGGTGCTGCCGTCGCCATTGCTGGTAAGGGAACCCGGCAGTGTAGCCTTTTCGGCTTCACGGCCGGGTCCCTACTGGGTATGTGCGCTCTCTCACTGGCCCGGCAGAAGGGGATGAAGGAGGGAGGAGGATGGGGGCCGAGCTGATGACGTACTTCGCCGCAGCCCCGTCTCCTGGAAGTGGGGACAGAGTACCTGTAAAAAACATGTAGCCGCCCCGCCCCCCCTCCCCCCCGAAAGGTTCCAAATGTGGCACCGGAGGGTAGGTGGGAGAAATCAGATGAGTGGAAGTTTGGGTGGAACTCCGCTTTAAAGCGGTTGTAAAGTCATTTTTTTAACTTTTACCCACAGGCAAGCCTATAATAAGGCTTACCTGTAGGTAAAAAAAATATCTCCTAAACCTTTACGGTTTAGGAGATATTATCCTCGCAATGCGCCGCTGACAGCAGCGGCGCATGCGCACAGGGGATTCTCGGGCTGAAGGCTCGGCAGACGCCGGACCTTGCCGGAACGAAGTCTCCCGCGCGCATGCACGGGAGTGAGACATCGCGGCTCCAGCCACTCACAGCGCTGGAGCCGCGATACCCGGAAGACACGCCGAGTCAACATGTCATCTCCCTCGGCGTGGACCAGGTGAGTTAACGATGCCTCGTTCTAAGGTAAGTATTTCATATTGAGCTAGTAAGAGGTGCATACTAGCTCATTATGCCTTTCCCTTGCAGGTGACAAAAAAAAACAGTTTGTGACTGTACAACCGCTTTAAGTAACGTAAAAATGGCATGTCAAAATTAACAAAACTAAAGCTTCGCACCACTGCTAAAAGGTCCATATATGACTTCATTCCAATAAATGTTAGGGGGACAATAAAAATAAAAGTCAATGAATTTGGGGGTCCAAAACCACCTTCCTTTTCGGGGCTTAGTATTGAAACAAATAGAAATGGACTAGAAGTGAATAGAACTTTAAGGCTACTTTCACACTGAGGCGCTTTGCAGGCGCTATTGCGCTAAAAATAGCGCCTGCAATGCGCCTTGAAAGAGCCGCTCCTTTCTATCCAATGTGAAAGCCTGAGGGCTTTCACACTGGAGCGTTGCGCTGGCAGGACGGTAAAAAAAGTCCTGCCAGCTGCATCTTTGAGACGCGGTAGGAGCGGCATTTTTAGCGCCCCTAGCCATTGAAATCAATGGGGCAGCGCAGTCGTACCGCCTGCAAAGCGGCGCTGCAGGGGCATTTTGAGGGCGGGTTTAACCCTTTTTCGGCTGCTAGCGGGGATTAAAATCTCCCCGCTAGCGGCCGAAAATCATGGCAAACACGACGGTAAAACGCCGCCAGTGCACTAAGCGCCTCAGTGTGAAAGTACCCTAAATGGTATTTAATCCAGAGTGTCTACAAGCACAATCTTCATCAGCAGCTGGTATGACCTACAATAAGGTGACCAGATTTTTAAAATTAAATCCGGGGACATTTTTTTTTTACTAGTAATGGCGGCAATAAGCGACTCTCTGCCTGTCGCCGCCGCCCCACCTCACAGCCTGTCAAGTCTTACTCTACTATTGGGTGGGGAGCGGAGGAAGATCACTCTGCCAGGGAAGGCAAGAAGATAGGCAGGTGGCTGGCCGGGACTTGAGCCAAGGTTGAAGAACATGCGAGAGGAGCTGAATGGGCCCAAAACTGAAGAAATATTCCCTCCGCTCCGACCAGCACATGATCATCAGAAAGGGGCACAGATAATGGAAAAAATACACCCCCTAAGCTAGGAGGAGCGGCGGAGCGGGGGTGTGTAATTCAGAATTTTTTTTTTAAATTCTGCACTGACTGTCTTTGAAATTGCCCCAGTCCCTGTTCAAATCAAATCCGGGGACAAACCCGGGGACAGACTTCTCAATCCGGGGACTGTCCCCTTAAAACCGGGGATGTCTGGTCACCCTAACCTACAACAGCACTGCAAAATGATATATTTTGTATTTGGAAGAATTGCTAGAACCTTCTTCGTGGAACAAGGCTGCAGCCTATATGGGAATAAGAACTGAAGGATGTTGACAAGAGTGGAAGGAAGAGAGTTTTGGCGAGTGGTTTCTTATAGAAAGGATGATTCGGAGCGAGGAAATCCTGTAGGCTGCGTTTCATTACAAAGGCTGTGTTGGGATCCTGTCCCACCTTGTAGAAGGCAGCAACCATTCCTAAGACTTCCTTTCACTTTCTACATGAGCAATAAGCTTTCCCCCCTTCCCCAAGTCACACTTCTTGGCTCTTCTTCACACATGTCATCCCGCTGACAGTGAAGGAGCTGAAGCTTTTATTAAGATTCCAACATTCTTCCTCCCTTTTTTTCATCCAGTAATGAAGACAACAGGAACAAACTGGCACCCGCTTTAGCTTTGTTTACAAAACCCTTCCTTTGTAAAATGAGACGGAGGGGCCCTGGCTTGGCCATCTCTAGCGCTCGGTGCCAACACCCTCAAATTCCTGGGACTGAAAATCAAGCGGGGCGTTGAAAGATGGCTAACAATAATGAAGAGTGATCGACATAAGCACTTGCTGCGACCCTTCGCTCAAGAGCTTGTTAAAGAGCAGATCCAGAGCTCATAGAAGACAGACATTGTATTTAAATGAACTTTCGTGAAAAGCCGACAATTCTTATCAGACGCAATCTGGCACCTTGTCAAACTTGTTGTGTGTGACAGACCCAGACAAGAGAGTGTCATAACTGAGGAGGGTTTAGGGGGCTCGATAATCCTGGTCTAACCTGTCAGGATACACTGTAACGCGGCCTATATCCGTCTGTCTCTTCTTTTTAACCGCAGAACAGGTTTTTACATTTGCCCATGTTTGTTTAGTATAACTGCAAGCATAGACTGTGGTGGCCTAGCACCGACGGAGATATCAGCCAACTTTACTGTACATCAGTGGGCCCCCTTTGCACCCTTTTGTAGGGTGATCCTATAGCTGACCATGCACTAATAGATTTTCCAGTGGACATTCTTAGGCAGGCCATACATGGGTCGAATTTCAAAAATCTTATCTAAGAATTTTCGTTCGTATTTTGCACCATTATTGAGCTGCAGCAACAGCCATCGAATCTGAGTAATCGGATATGTTGGAAATTTTTTGAAAAACAAACGATTTTCTAATCAATGATGGGAGAATCATGCGAAAAATTTTATTGAAAAAGAAATACGCATGTGCAAGAAAAGAAAATTCCCGGAAAGAAAAGAAGATTCCCGGAAAGAAAAGAAGATTCCCGGAAAGAAAAGAAGATTTCCAGCCCCAAAAATTCTTTTCTGTAGAAACATGAGGTGAAATTGATGGCTTGGTTGGTCGAATTTCGAAATCATTGGTGGCACCATCGGATCACCCCAAACGCACAAATTTTCTGATTTTCAAAAGAAAATTCTTTCGAAATTTGACCATTCTTTTGATAATTTGATATTGAACATGTAGCGCACAGACCCCCTTTCTTTACCTGCATTAACTTTGGCTCCTCGCAGGAAGAGAGAGGCACACCGCACCCCAAGCCCGTACCCTCCTGTGCAAAGAGGTGGAGCGGTGTTGTTGTTGGGTCTTCCACGGTCAGAACATGGAAACCTCCAGAGTCTGATTCTCACCTCTATGTTAACTAGAGACAAGTCCTTGACTTCCCAGTAAAGTGAATGTCCATACTAGCTGAAACTCCAACTCAGAGTTTATTTTCTCTTAGCAATAACACAGTCTCTGATAGAAGAAAGGTTGGAGTGAGAAACAGAATAGCACAAGGTGTGGAGGAGGTCCAGGCACAAACGTTACGGATGTTCGCTCAGCTTATCGAGCAAGCTTACTTGGCGCACAGTCTCTGCCACAGACCGTGAGGCTGGTCTCTGCCACAGACGTGATGAAACTGATCTCCTTCTTTAGCTATGGCCCCTTTTTAGGAGAAGACATCCCTCCGGAGAGTTACCGGGCCCCTACCGTCACCATGACACTGCACTGGGTCTTCGGAGAGTTCCTTCCCGGCCTCCTCATCCTAGATACGGGTCCCCTTGCAAGGCGGCACCCTGAGATTCCTCGATCCCTGGCGGACCCCAGCCGAAGGTGCTGGGCCCCAGGCCTCCACTGCAGTTCCCGGGCTTACATGCCCAGGGCGGACAAGAACAACACGATAGTACCTCACCCTGGGCTAAAGGTGCCCAGGATGGAACCGGAACACTCCCTGGGAGTAGGATTCCCAGCAACCGAACCAACGACAACCTGCCCCCGGGCCAAAGGTGCCCGGGGCGGACAGGAACAACACCTGGGGTAGGACCCCGCTGACAGAACCCCCTAACAGGCAGCGTCTGTCCCTTTAATATCCTCTCCCAGCATGCCCAGCAGGTAGAACACACCCACCGTATGGCTGCCAAGAGGGGACACACAAGGCACAGCACTGTATCAGTGGTTCAACCCTAGCCTACTATGGCAGCGCCACCTGTAGGCTACAGGGAACTACACACCGACACTCTCCCTGTGGATAGAAATGGTTGTAAAAACCCTGACAAATTAGGGTGTTTGAGCAAACTATCTCTCAAACACTTTCCTTAAATTGAGGATCCCGCTACAAACATTTTGAAAATTTGATAATATCATCAGAGATTGGGCAAATGTCATTCGGAAGTACTTCAAAATTTTGCACTTAAAAAGCTTTAGATCGGCACTTCCATCTCTTTTTAAACTTCCCTCCAACAGCATTGTCTTCCTCTCTTTAAATACGAATGGATGACAAATATCCCATTTTCTAGCTGCAAATACCTTTTTTCTCCACAGTTCCTGTCCACTTCCGGCTTCCCCTGCTTAGGCGAAGGACTTAAGACATCTGCTCCTGTTGACTCCTGGGGCTTTTTCTTCAAAAATCCCAGGAGTCTTCAGGTTTGTTTTTTTTTGAGCAGAGGGGTGCTGGAGGAGGGCAGAGAAGGGCTGGAAGAAGGCAGAGGATAGGTGGGGATGGGAGGAGACAGGCAGAGGACGGACTCTGATGTTTACTGCGTATGGGCGGAATTTCTATGTACTGCACATGCACGGATTTATATTGCCGAGGGAGAAGCCGCATAAATTGCCTGGAAACTGAGGGTGCTAGCTTCAGCTGCCCTCAGTTACAATGGCCACTGTGACTTACACTATATTGTCAAAAGTATTGGGACGTCTGCCTTTACACATACATGAACTTTTATTATTATTATTATACAGGATTTATTTAGTGTCAACAGTTTGCGCAGCGCTTTACAACATGAAGGCAGACAGTACGGTAACAATACAATTCAATGCAGGAGGAATCAGAGGGTCCTGCTCATTAGAGTTTACAATCTAAGAGCAATGGCATCCCAGTCTTAAGCCTCGTACACACGGTCGGACTTCCATCTGACTTTTCCGTGGATTTTTGTCCGAACGGAGTTGGCCGGGAACACCCATAGCATACACACCACAGGACTTTTCTGCAAACTTTCCCAAAACTTTTTCCAACATCACGTGGTTTTTCTGCTGTTTTCTGCTCTTTACCGCCACCCTTTGGTCAACTTCTGCTATTGTTGGTTGATTTTAACATTAGTTGTTTTGTCCATCGGACAAAAGTCCGATGGTTTTCTGTACACACGGTCGGACTTTGCTCCATCGGACTTTTGTTGGGCAAAAGTTTGTCCGTTTGCAGACCCAACTTTTGTCCGATGAAAACAAAACCAAACAAAAAAAAGTTTGTCCGATGGAGCGTACACACGGTCGGATTGTTGGTCCAACTTGCTTAAAACGAAGTTTGTTGGGCAAAAGTCCGACCGTGTGTACGGGGCTTTAGTCTGTAGGGTTCAATATTGAGTTGGCCCACCCTTTGCAGCTATAACAGCTTCAACTCTTCTGGGAAGGCTGTCCACAAGGTTTAGGAGTGTCTATGGGAATGTTTGACCATTCTTCCAGAAATGCATTTGTGAAGACAGGCAATGATGTTGGACAAGAAGGCCTGGCTTTCAGTCTTCACGCCAATTCATCTCAAAGCTGTTCTATCGGGTTAAGGTCAGGCCTCTGTGCAGGCCAGACAAGTTCCTCCACCCCAAGCCCGCTCATCCATGTCTTTTATGGACCTTGCTTTGTGCACTGGTCCAAATCATTTGGTGGAGGGGGGATTATGGTTTGGGGTTGTTTTTCAGGGGTTGGGCTCGGCCCATTAATTCCAGTGAAGGGATCTCCTAAGGCGTCAGCATACCAAGACATTTTAGACAATTTCACGCTCCCAACTTTGTGGGAACAATTTGGGGATGGCCCCTTCCTGTTCCAACATGACTGCACACCAGTGCACAAAGCAAGGTCCATAAAGACATGGATGAGCGAGTTTGGGATGGAGGAACTTGACTAGCCTGCACAGAGTCCTGACCTCAACCCGGGGTTGAGGTCTGAGGTTAAAACTGAATGTTCACTAATGCCGCGTACAGACGATCGGAAATTCCGGCAACAAAACCGTGGATTTTTTTCCGACGATGTTGGCTCAAACTTGTCTTGCATACAGAGAAAGGGATATCACCGCTCCAGGGAGTTCAAGCAAAGGTACAAGCCTCTCCTCCAGATTAGAAGCCCCAGGTGCTGGCAATGCATGTGACAATGCAAAATAGGAAGAAATTCTGGACAGCCGCACTCCAAAAAAAGTGTATGCCTTTTATTCAAAAATGGACATCAAAAATACATGCCACAGCAGAACAGAACGGACAGAAGAGCTGACGCATTTCACACTAACAAACAGTGCTTAGTCATAGTCATAGTCATGACTAAGCACTGTTTGTTAGTGTGAAACGCGTCAGCTCTTCTGTTCTGCTGTGGCATTTATTTTGGATATACATTTTTGAATAAAAGGCAAAAACTTTTTTTGGAGTGCGGCTGTCCAGAATTTCTTCCTATTTTGCATTGTCTTGCATACACACGGTCACACAAATATTGTCGGAAATTCCGAACGCCAAGAACGCGGTGAAATACAAGACGTAAAACTGGAACTATTAAAGGAAAGTTCAATACCAGTCGTGTTAGTAAAAGTTTGGTGAGAGACAATTCACGCTTTTCAGCCTCGTGCTTTTCAGTCCGTTACAGCGTGACGAATGTGCTATCTCCATTACGAACGCTAGTTTTACCAGAACGAACGCTCCCGTCTCATACTTGATTCAGAGCATGCGTGGAATTTTGTGCGTCGGATTTGTCCACATACGATCGGAATTTACGAGAACGGATTTTGTTGTCGGAAAATTTGAGAAGCAGCTTTCAAATTTTTGTTGTCGGAAATTCCGACAGCAAATGTCCGCTGGAGCCTACACACGGTCGGAATTTCCATGTGTACGCGGCATTAGACTAAAGCCTCGTACACACGGTCGGACTTCCATCGGACTTTTCCGTGGATTTTTGTCCGAACGGAGTTGACCGGGCACACCCATAGCATACACTTTACAGGACTTTTCTGCAAAGTTTCCCAAAACTTTTTCCAACATCATGTGGTTTTTCTGCTCTTTACCGCCACCCCTTTACAACTTCTGCTATTGTTGGTTGATTTTAACATTAGTTGTTTTGTCCATCGGACAAAAGTCCGATGGTTTTCTGTACACACGGTCGGACTTTGCTCCATCGGACTTTTGTTGGCCAAAAGTTTGTCCGTTTGCAGACCGAACTTTTGTCCGATGAAAAAACAAAAAAGTTTGTCCGATGGAGCGTACACACGGTCGGATTTTTTGGCAAACTTGCTCAAAATGAAGTTTGTTGGCGAAAAGTCCGACCGTGTGTTACGGGGCTTTCGATTTTGCCTTCCCAATGGACTCCAAGGAATTCCACCGAGATTTCTAAATTTTTCATTGAAATTCTGAATTTTGCTTATCCATACTGAGCGCCAGACTTTCGCTGCATCACATGGTATGTGCTTCAAGTCTTTTAAAGCCATTTACGCTTCGGAAACCTGACCAAACATTCTCATCAGAAGACATTCCAAAGTGCGGAAACCTTTTCAAACTGTTTGGTTTGTCATTTTGTGAATAAGTGTAGCACATCAGAGCTGTTGTGGGTTTACTACATAAGGACATGTTAATACAGGAGAGGCCCGCTGATTACGCCGTGCAGACGGAGGGGGAATTCCACTCGTGTCTGCAGAGAGCTGTATACACACTGCAAGGTTGTTAGTACAATGCACTTCTCATGTCTGTGCACACATAGAATATACAACCAGCTGCTCCTAAGGCGGATTCTTTCAGGCCCACATGAGCACGTAAAAGTTCATTCCAATTTTATATGTCAGTTTGATTAATAAAGTGGAATTTTGTACATTTATTTGGAGTGCAATCATAATTTAAAAAAAAATTAAAAATTGTTGGGCTGAGAATGAGTCAAGACCTTTATCCCTAAACACAAAATTCCAATTTTGCATGCTCGACCTGAAACATCTCTATAAATCCCTTGTGCAGTGAAAGAGTTTTTTGTTAAAAGAGAAGTATGTTTTTTTTTTTTATTGCTTTCTTTAAATCAAATTCCTGGTGTTCCTGCCAGTCCCTCTGCTTTCCTATGAAAAACTGACCACGCTAGGCATGAGAGCACGGCATTGTCTGTACGTTTTCTGGCTGTTCTGGGAACTAAGCCTGCTCTCGTGCAATGATTAGACTTGTGCTGACACACCCCTCCCCTCCTGCTTAGTGTCATGGATATGCATTAATGTCTGTCTGCCATCTTACCTTCCTCCTCATGTGTTCATCTAGAGACCAGACCTCCTTCACCTGGCTTCCTTTATAATCTCCTCCCAGCCTGACTCCACCCCAGGCCCTATCACAGAACACTATATTAACCTGTGCACTGCAAGCCTGCTTTGCTGATCAACGTGTTTGTTAGGCATTGTGTGTTTGGGTTCCTGCCTGCCGTGTGCTACGTCTGTCTCTCTGTTACGTTATTGGCTTGTCCCCGACTATCCCTGTCTGCTCGTGACCCTTGACCTTCGGCTCGTTCTTCGTTATCCTTGTCTGCTTGTGGCCCCTGACCTTCAGCTTGTTATTCGGTTCTCTCTATCGTGTGCTGCTGCTTCCCCTCTTTTCCCCTTATCCTACGGGGCGTGAGCTAGGAAACTCCAGGGGCCGCGACCTGGTCCCAGCCTGCAGCGTAACATCCTCACCACTAGAGGCCCTGGAGAAGACCAGCTGGGTCTTAGACTCCGCGCCCTGGGGAATCTTGGCTCTCGCTTCCGTTAGGATCCCGGTTGTGCTCCTCTGGTCCCGCTTTCCACAACCACCCAGTTTCCTATCCGCAGAAGCCAGCCATAGGATTCACTACCTCGCGGTGCACTCCTGTCCCCCTACGGTGTGCATCTGTCACCTGGCCACAGGTGACCCTGACAGTTTGATCAGCCATGAACCCGGCTGACATCCCGCTTCCCGCGGATGATCCATTGCAGGGCATAGTTCGCAGACTTGAGACCCAGGAATCAAATCAGACCCAGGTGATGCGATTCCTCCAGGATCTGGCTTCTCGATTCGAGCAGCTTCAGGTCTCCTTGGGAACCCTGAATCCGCAACCCCAAGTACAACCAGCGGCTGTACCTATCGCACCAGTCGCAGCCTCACACTCACTAAGATTGCCAGCTCCGTCCCGTTTCTCTGGGGACTCCAAGGCCTGCAGGGGGTTTCTCAGCGAATGCACAATTCATTTTGAGCTTCAGCCTCAAAGCTTCCTGTCTGACCGGGCTAAGGTAGCCTATATCATTTCCCTCCTCTCCGGTGAAGCTTTGGCCTGGGCTGCCCCCCTGTGGGAGAGGAATGATCCGGTGGTTTCCAGTCTGTCCGATTTCTTGAAGCTCTTTCGTAATATCTTCGAAGAGCCGGCTCGGGCTTCTTCAGCGGCTAGTGCTGTCTTACGTCTTCGCCAAGAATCTAGTTCAGTGGGGCAATATGCTCTTCAGTTCCGTATCCACACAGCTGAATTGAGCTGGAATAATGAGGCCCTGGTCGCTACCTTTTTACATGGCCTCTCTGACCGAGTGAAAGACGAATTAGCGGGAAGAGCCATTCCCGTCGGTCTGGACGATGTAATTTCATTATGCAACCAGATCGACATTCGTTTTCAAGAGAGGTCCTTAGAAAAAAGACGCCAGCACTCTCTGGGTCCTAGCCAGTCTGAGCTCCCCTCCCTTCATTCCGTGGAGCATCCTCTACCTGCTGAAGAACCTATGCAGCTGGGCCGGACCAGACTAACCCCCGAAGAACGTGCTAGGCGCAGAACTCTGGGCTTGTGCCTCTATTGTGGGGGCAAGGGTCATTTTCGTGACTCCTGCTCGCTTCGTCCGGGAAACGCTCGGGTCTAATACATTTGGAAGGTGGAGTATTGGACCCAGAAACATCACCTTCTCGCCTGCTCTTGCCGGTGTTCCTTCATGTAGGCACTTCTCCTCAGTCAACCCTTGCATACCTGGATTCCGGGGCTGCCGGCAATTTTATGGATTGGAGAACTGCTTCTTCTATGAAGCTTACCCTTTCACCTCTCACTACCCCATTGGTAGTCTCGGCAATTGATGGCACTGTTCTCCCAGGGGGCCCTATTCGCTTCCAGACGCTACCCATTAGGATGTCGGTAGGGATTCTCCACCAGGAGTGGATATCCTTTCTTATTCTACCCAAGGCCTCTACCCCAGTTGTATTGGGCCTCCCTTGGCTACAGCTCCACTCTCCACATGTGGACTGGGTCTCTGGGCAGATCCTGGCCTGGGGTTCCTCATGTTTCTCGTCGTGTCTTCTCAAGGTGACCCCCAAGGAGAGTCTTCCGGTTGCTGCCACTTCTGTTTCTTCTGATCTTCCTGCTGCATACAGCGATTACCGGGATGTGTTCTGTAAAAAATCAGCTGAGGTGCTTCCTCCCCACAGGTCTTTTGACTGTGCTATTGATCTTGTCCCCGGAGCAACTCTACCCAGGGGTCGTACCTACCCTCTGTCCATCCCAGAGACCCAGGCCATGTCGGAGTATGTCGCAGAGAATCTGGAGAGAGGTTTCATCCGGAAATCCTCATCGCCTGCAGGGGCAGGGTTCTTTTTTGTTGCCAAAAAGGATGGTACCTTAAGACCCTGCATCGATTATCGGGGTTTAAATGCGGTTACTATTAAAAATCGATACCCCTTACCCTTAATATCTGAGCTATTCGATAGGTTGAAGGGTGCCTCCATTTTCACCAAGTTGGATCTCAGAGGCGCGTACAATCTCATTCGAATACGGGAGGGTGACGAATGGAAGACTGCATTCAACACTAGAGACGGGCATTACGAATATCTGGTGATGCCTTTTGGTCTGTGTAATGCTCCAGCCGTGTTTCAAAACTTTGTCAATGAAATCTTCAGAGATCTGCTGTACCAGTTTGTTGTCATCTATCTGGATGACATTCTGATCTTTTCTGAAAATCTGCTCGTCCACAGAAACCATGTCCGCACTGTACTTCAACGTCTTAGAGAGAACAATCTCTATGCCAAGCTGGAGAAATGTTCCTTTGAATGTTCTGAGGTCCTGTTTTTGGGGTGCTTCGTCTCATGTTCGGGGCTTCGTATGGACCCTGGGAAGGTCTTGGCTATCACCAACTGGCCTCTTCCTGCTAGCCTCAAGGCCACACAGCGCTTTCTTGGCTTCACTAATTATTATAGGCAGTTCATAAGGAATTACTCTTCCATTGCCGCGCCTATTATCGCTTTGACCAAGAAGGGTGTGAATGCCAGAGACTGGCCTCCCGAAGCTGTCTCTGCATTTCACAACCTGAAACAGGCCTTTGTTTCTGGCCCCCTCTTGAGGAGACCAAATCCTGGGAATGCATTTTTTATTGAAGTGGACGCTTCCTCAATGGGGGTGGGAGCTGTGCTTCTTCAAATCTTTGAGAAGAGACGCCAACCATGTGCGTTCTTCTCCAAAAAAAATTCTCAGGCAGAGAGGAATTATGCCATCGGTGATCGGGAACTTCTCGCAATTAAATTGGCGTTAGAGGAGTGGCGTCATCTCTTGGAGGGTTCCCCTCACTCCATAACGATCTTTACCGATCACAAGAATTTACAGTATCTACAGAATGCTAAACGTCTGAATCCTAGACAGGCCAGGTGGAGTCTCTTCTTTGCCTGTTTTAATTTCACGATTACCTACAAACCTGGTTCCTGCAACGGTCGGGCTGATGCGCTCTCTAGGTCATTTGACACTTTGGACGAGGAGTCCGCCCCTGAACCTGAGCCGATCATTCCCACCTCATGCATTGTTGCCCACTCTACCACCCTGAAGTCTAAAATTCCGCCTGGTAAGACCTTTGTCCCCACTGAGCTAAGAGCTAAGATCCTTCGTTGGGGACATGATTCCAAGGTGGCAGGGCATTCTGGATTCCTCCGATCCTTCCCACTCATCAGTCGTCACTACTGGTGGCCTAATCTCCGCTCAGACGTCAGACTACGTTAAAGCTTGTCATGTCTGTGCTCAGTCCAAATCCTCCACACAAGCTCCTGCTGGTCTCCTCATGCCCTTGCCCATTCCTAAGGAACCCTGGGCCCATATTGCCATGGATTTTATCACCGATCTCCCACTGTCTGAGAATAATACAGTCATTTGGGTGGTAATCGATCGATTCTCCAAGATGGCTCATTTTGTTCCTCTTCCTGGTCTTCCTTCTGCCCCTGCCTTGGTTCCCATTTTCATTTGGGAAATTCTCCGCCTACATGGGGTCCCTTCTCATATTGTTTCCGACAGGGGAGTCCAATTCACGTCTCGTTTTTGGAGAGCCTTTTGCAAATCCCTCAATATTGTCTTGGATTTTTCTTCTTCTTACCATCCCCAATCCAATGGACAGACTGAGAGGGTTAATCAGGAGTTAGAGGTCTTTCTTCGCACCTTTGTGTCTTCTCACCATGACGATTGGTCCTCTCTACTCCCGTGGGCAGAATTCTCCCATAACAATCATGTGAATACCAGTTCGCAGAAGACACCCTTTTTCACAGTTTATGGAAAACACCCTCAACTTCCTCTTCCCATGATCTGTTCTCCAGACATTCCAGCTTTGGCTTCGGTTCAGGAGTCTCTCAATTCCGTTTGGGGTCACGTTCATGATTCCCTCCGGGCAGCTGCTGAAAAATTCAAAGGCTTTGCCGACCGCCGCAGGCGTAAACCGCCTTCTCTTCAGCCAGGGGACAAAGTCTGGCTCTCTACCAGGAACATCAAGCTCCGAGTTCCTTCTCTGAAGTTTGCTCCACGATTCATCGGTCCATACACGGTAACTGCTAAACTGAATCCGGTTTGTTTCAAACTCCAGATTCCTAAGAGCCTTAAAATCACTAACTCCTTTCATGTTGCTCTTCTAAAGCCTTTAGTCCTCAATAAATTCTCTCGTCCTCTCCCTACCGTGGCGCCTGTCTCTGAGGATAATCAGGAGTACGAGATCAGTCAAATTCTGGACTCCCGACTCTGTAAAGGCGTTCTTCAGTACCTCGTTCATTGGAAAGGGTTTGGTCCTGAGGAGAGGTCTTGGATCACTGCATCTGAGGTCTTTGCACCTCGTCTGTTAAAGGAGTTTCATCTGAAGTTTCCCTCTAAACCTGGGCCCAGGCGGGGAAGGGGGAGGCCTCGTAAGAGGGAGGGTACTGTCATGGATATGCATTAATGTCTGTCTGCCATCTTACCTTCCTCCTCATGTGTTCATCTAGAGACCAGACCTCCTTCACCTGGCTTCCTTTATAATCTCCTCCCAGCCTGACTCCACCCCAGGCCCTATCACAGAACACTATATTAACATGTGCACTGCAAGCCTGCTTTGCTGATCAACGTGTTTGTTAGGCATTGTGTGTTTGGGTTCCTGCCTGCCGTGTGCTACGTCTGTCTCTCTGTTACGTTATTGGCTTGTCCCCGACTATCCCTGTCTGCTCGTGACCCTTGACCTTCGGCTCGTTCTTCGTTATCCTTGTCTGCTTGTGGCCCCTGACCTTCAGCTTGTTATTCGGTTCTCTCTATCGTGTGCTGCTGCTTCCCCTCTTTTCCCCTTATCCTACGGGGCGTGAGCTAGGAAACTCCAGGGGCCGCGACCTGGTCCCAGCCTGCAGCGTAACATCCTCACCACTAGAGGCCCTGGAGAAGACCAGCTGGGTCTTAGACTCCGCGCCCTGGGGAATCTTGGCTCTCGCTTCCGTTAGGATCCCGGTTGTGCTCCTCTGGTCCCGCTTTCCACAACCACCCAGTTTCCTATCCGCAGAAGCCAGCCATAGGGTTCACTACCTCGCGGTGCACTCCTGTCCCCCTACGGTGTGCATCTGTCACCTGGCCACAGGTGACCCTGACACTTAGCCATTCACTGGGAAGACCAGTGTGATGCTGTTTCTCCTCCCCTAGCTCTTATGCAGCTTAGAACAAAGGGAATGTAAGCACCTATAAAAAAAGGAAAAAAAGGAGTTATATATTTTTTTTTTTTTATGTATACACACAAATGATTTGCCTTTCATTTCTATTTTAACCACTTCCCGCTGACCGCCTCCCAGCCCTTAAATGGTTCTAAAAGCGGAGAGGTGTGCATTTGAGTCGTGTGACCGCTGTGATTGGCTGTCGCAGAGGTCACATGATCGTAAAACTGCTAATCGCTAGTATGCTTCGGGAACGTTCCGGTAACCGTCGGCTTCTGTGCTGGGAGTGTGCAGGGAAGGCGCTCTTAGCACGGTAAGTGGTTTACACAGGGCCGCATATGTGCAGTTGCTCGGGTGAAGGGCCACACGCCGAGAGGCCAGGTATATGTGTGTGGCCGTCGTAAAAGAGGTTAAACTGATTTTTTTTTTCTTTTTATAATAGTCCTTGGTGCTAGCTGTCCACGTGGTTACTGAGCCCAGTACCACGTCTTCAGGCCCTGCCAGCCCTCCTGGCTGCAGCTGCCTCTCTCTCCACTGCCCATAACGCTCCAGTCCATCCTACTGGCTCTGCACCCATCTCAGACTGTGATCGCCCAGTCCTCTCAGGCGTTCCTCCCCAGTCCTCTCTCAACTGTGTGACACTCACCAGTCTTCTTGGCTGCAACCTGTTCTTCCTCTCTTGCTCCTGTGCCACCTGTCCAGGACACCTCCATGTGTCGTGAGAAGGGTCCTGTCCCCACCCGAGCCCCAGGCCCAAGGTCACCCCAACCAGACTGGGGAGCACCCTCAAAGGCCCCGACAGCCTAGCACTCCATCTCCAGCTTCCGAACAATGCCTTCCCAATTGGGCTGACCCTAGACATTTAAGGAGGCCTGCACCCTGCCAATCCAGATTGGGGATTGGTCAGGGCTCCTTAGAACCCCTCCAGAAAGCACCTTCTCCCCTCTCCTCCTTCTTTTCCAGAAAACACTAGAACGTTCTGGAAAGAAGTGGGAGGTCTTGGTGATGCTGCCTGTGAGTCACCCAGCCCTACTCTGAGTCACTCCCAACCCATATCCAAACACA
The DNA here is from genome assembly GCA_029206835.1 of Rana muscosa. Classification (NCBI taxonomy): domain Eukaryota; kingdom Metazoa; phylum Chordata; class Amphibia; order Anura; family Ranidae; genus Rana; species Rana muscosa. The sequence goes on along the minus strand of CM055119.1, from coordinate 169,694,396 downwards.
CCGAGGCTTGGCTGCCAGCCAAGCCTGAAAATGTACCCACTCTCACAAAAAACATACACTATCCTTCTAGCACAATAGAGGGTGCTACAAATGTGAAGTATAATGTATTTTCTTTTGCACATGCCTCCTGGCACTCTTGTGTTGTAAAAAAATGATGTAGCTGTGGCTACAAAACAATATATTCTTTGAGGCAGAACTCAGGACACAAAAAATAAATAAAAAAATCTAAATACAATTTTTAATAGTCACAAAGAATACAAATCCATTGTGTGTGCTCCAAATGCTTTTGCAAAGCTAGTTTTTTCTTTGAAATTTTAGTGTAAGGCAGGGCTGGTGCAAGGATTTTTGACACCCAAGACGAAACCTTATTTTGCCGCCCCCATTGGATCCACCCCTGACTCCATCCCCTTTGCCCTGCCCATGTGATAGGAGGTGGTGCTATACAGGACGATGCAGAGGGAAACCAGTGGCTGGGCACCTCTAGGCAGCAGTGCGCCCTAGGCGTCTGCCTAGTTTGCCTAGTGGTAGCACCGGCCCTGGTGTAAGGATAACTTCTTAAAGCTGAACTTCAGGGACAAAAGCATTCAATTAAATATATTATCGTATTTTTCCGTGTATAAGACGCTATTTTTTCCTAAAATAATAGCCTGTAATTCGAGCAGCGTCTTATACGCGGTCAGTCAGCCTGGGAGACAGACGCGCAGGTGCGTCGCGGCCCATAGCTTGTCAAACGGCTTCCTCCAATCACGAGCTGTATGTTACTGAGGTCAGCTGGAGCTAGAGGTGGGGGTGGAGGTGGAGAGTGAGCCGATGTGATCCCGTTGGAAGTGGAGAGTGCACAGATGCAACAGGGACCGGAGTGTTCTGAGCCCAAGATGTCAGAAAATAACAAAAGTAAGTGATTGTCTTATGCCCCGTACACACGATCGTTTTTAATGTCATTTTTTAAACCGACGTTTTTCTCCTCGTTTTTTTCATGTTTCCTCTCAAGCCTGCCTTGCGTACACACCATCATTAAAAAAAACGATCAAGCAAAGCGCAGTGACGTTCAACACGTACGACGGCACTATAAAGGGGAAGTTCCGTTCGAATGACGCCACCCTTTGGGACGCTTTTGCTAATTCCGTGTTTCCGCATGTTAGTAAAAGTTTGGTGAGAGACGATTCGCGCTTTTCAGTCTTCGTGCTTTGAAGATCGTTTTCGGGAGTTCAGATTGCGCCTGTGGGTTCGTATCTGTTTAGCACTGCTTGTAGTCAGTTCGTATCTGTTTATTCAGTGCGGCCTGCTCTGCACGTTCGTGTTTTTCAGCTTGTTCTTCATAGGCCTTGCTGTTCTTCCGTGCGTTCTTCTAGTACGTTCTGTTCAGCCGACCGTTATCTAGCCATGTTGCGGCTACGTACTCGTCGTAGAGTTCGTGCTGTAGTTGGTGCAGGGGTTCATGCTGTATCCCGACTCCATGCCATGAGCAGGGTCAGGAGGAGTTCATGGACCAAGAATTGGTTGCTCCAGCGGCACCAATTCTGTCACATGCCTTTGTTGCGGGAGATCAGGGAGAATAATCCTGATGATTTCAGGAATTTTCTCAGGATGTCTGACCCCGTATTTCAGCAGCTGTTGGCTTTGGTGTCCCCCTATATTACCAGGCAGGACACCGTTATGCGGGAAGCCATCAGTGCTGAGCAGAGGCTCATCGCCACGTTGCGATACCTGGCTACTGGGAGAAGCCTGCAGGACCTTAAGTTCTCCACAGGCATATCCCCCCAGGCTCTGGGGATCATTATACCAGAGACTTGTTCTGCCATCCTTCAAGTTTTGCAGGAGGACTATATTAAGGTAAGTGTTCTTCTTCAAAAATTCACATTGTATGGTTTTTATTTTGGGATATTTTTAATTTGCTTTATTTGCAGTCCCTAATTCACATGATTCTTAGCTGCAGGGAATGTCTCCTTTCTCCCCATGTTTTATTATTTAAAGTTTGGTGTTTGAGGCCTACCTGTAAATTTGGCTTACCTAACCTCTCCAGCATGCTATCCTGGGGCCATACCTACCTTGCCTAGTCATTTCCATGTTTTTTATTATATGTTCCATCGTAGTGCTTTACCCAAAACGCACTCTAAATTTTGCCTAAGAATGTTTCATTTTTGTTAACTTCAGTACAGAGTGCTACAGCCTTCATGTGTGATATTCCCAACTCATCTTCAACCCTTCCCCCCCATAATTTTTTTTTTTTTTTTTTTTCTTGCTTCCAATTTTTTATGTTTTTAACAGTTTCTACCAATGTTGGCCATGAATGTGTGTATGAAATCAGCTTGCAATGTTTCTGGCTCCAAGTATTAATTTGTTATTTCTTTAATTCCACAGTTCCCTTCTTCGCCACATGAATGGCAGAATGTGGCTTCCGAGTTTGCCCAGCGATGGAACTTTCCGAACTGTGGAGGAGCCATCGACGGCAAACATGTTCGGGTCGTCCCACCACCCCATTCGGGATCCTTTTATTATAATTATAAGGGGTTCCACAGCGTCGTGATGATGGCAGTGGTGTCGGCCACCTACGAGTTCCTCTATGTGGACGTTGGCAAGAATGGCAGGATGTCTGATGGAGGAGTTTTTGCCCAGACGGAGTTTGGAGAACAGCTCCTTTTGGATCTGCTGGCCTTGCCACCCGCGGAGCAGAATGTGGAGGGACTACCTTTTGTGTTTGTGGCGGATGAGGCGTTTGGCCTGGGACCCCATTTGATGAGGCCATTCCCGCAACGCACCCTCACCCCTGAGAGGAGGGTTTTCAATTATCGGCTGGCCAGAGCCAGAAGGGTGGTGGAAAATGCGTTTGGGATCATGGCCAGCCGATTTCGCCTCTTCCTTACCTCCATCCACCTTGCCCCATACAAATGGAACCATGTGGTTATGACGTGCTGTGTGCTGCATAATTTCCTAAGGGTGCATTCAACGAGTTATATATCTTTGAGTGGGCCTGAGGCCTCTTTAATCAATGCAGAAACTTTGGTGGCCCTGGAACCTGGCCGTCCTGGCTTGGCCCCCCCAACCGGACGTGAGGTCCGTAACCAATATGTGGACTATTTTATGGGTAGGGGGGCCATTGAAATGCCAGACAATCTCTAATAATTTTAGACCAAAAAATAAAACTTTTTAAAAAAGTAAAGATTGGTTTGTCATTTTTATTGTATAATGTTTGATGTTTCTGGTAGGTTTACCTAGTGCATTTGTTTTGCCATGTGGATTAAAAAATCTTTTAATTAGCCTTCATTGTCAGTGTAAACACCAAACATAGATTAGTTCACTCAGCACCACATTTACATAATGAAGCCACAATGATTTGTTATGTAAAAATACCTTTATTTTTTTTGTTTAGGTGGGCAACTTCCATAGAAATGTGGATGTTCCCTTAATTTCAGGTGTATTAAAACGCATGACCAGCCATGCATAAACAAACTATAGTTCTCCAAATTTTGAAAAAGCTAAACATGTGCTAGTCATTAAAGGGTAAAATAACCAAAAAAAAAAGAAAACTCTGCAAGTAAAACGTTATTTGGTGTAAAAACATTAGACACGCCCAAGCACAGCCATGATATTTTGGAGCCTTTCCTCCACCCGCTTTGTATTTGCCCTGATCTCTCGCAAATCTCCCTTAATTTTTTCGAGGTCACGACAGCAGACCATCAGGTATTGGATCAGGATCTGGGCACTGTGATGTGTCAACTTATTGGGGTCTTCGGCCAGAACTGCACCTAAATGTAAAAAGAAATATGTAGGATAGAATATGTAGGCCTACATCTATTTAACATGCATGTGTCTGGTTTCACTCTGACCTGTGGTGGTGCCACTTTCCACTTCCACAACATCACATTCCTCTCCATCCTGGGGTTCTGGGGGTATTGTTGTAGGTATTGCAATTCTCGTCTCATCTGAGGTAGCTTTTCGAATCCCTAGGGAGATTGAAATAAAAGGAATAGTTTCATTAGTAGCGACTCAATTTTGCTAAAATAAGAAACATGGAAAAAAACTTTTTAATCATTCTTTTGAAGCATGCTCCATTTTAATTTTTAACCCCTGTGCCAACCGGGACAAATGATTGGATACATAGGCCAAAACAGAGCATATACATTTTGTGAACAAATTTGAAACATTGTAACACCCCAAAGTATCTACACTGGATCACCTGTGTGTGACTCCATCAAGCTTTTTGGCTTTAGGCCCACACTTGTACTACTGCGTTCAGATGTTTCATCAGCTGCTGAGCATTCACTCCCTTTAACATTACCATGCATATCGTTTTTCAAAATGAACAAATCTCCTTTGGATTAGCACACCAAAAATAAGTGTGGCCCAAATGTACTCCCCCAAATAAACAAAAAAACATGGGTGTTCACACTGGATGATCCTAAAACATCGTTTGAGGAACTGTACGGAGAAAGAGGTAAAATACGTCCGTTTACTATGCGGACGAACCTAAAAAAGATGGTATCTTTCAGTGTACTATATGAAAGTTAAAAATACACAACAGAATACAAGAAAATAATATGTACCATGGAAACTCAAAAAAAACAACTTACTTTTTAATATAACTTTCTTGATTCTTTTATATTGGTCGGCCTCCCGCAACTTCAGATCTGACCATCGTTTTCTGAGCTGTTCCTTCGTTCTGCACACCCCGAATTTTTGGTGGAGACTTTTGACCACTTTGCCCATAATTCTGGACTTGACCAGATTAGGCCTTTTATACGGACCATGCTTGGCATCATAATCCTCCTTCTTTAAAATGGCGACCATCTCCACCATTTCCTCGAATGACATGTTGGATGCCTTATATCTCCTGGGTCTTGATTTGGGCTCCTCTGTAATTTCATCCTCTGTAGAGGTAATCTCAGCCACCTGTGTCTCCGCCATGTTTTGTTCAGCACTACGAGCGAGAAGGGGCGGGGAAAGTACAATATCGAACGTCAGGGGCGGGGAAAGCGTGCAGAGTTTCACGCATGCGCTGTGTATATAAAGTGAAGATCCATGTCTGGGAAATACGTTCATTTTTCGGGAGAGAGAGTTAGCAACGAACGTCGTGACCAAGGTACCTAACAATTTTACTTTTTGAGGTTCATCAGACGAGGAGATTTGTGTGCTCAAAATATGTAGACAATGCACAGTTGAGGAATGTTGCCTGAAATATATTTTTATTTTGGTTTCTCGCTTTTACAGATATCATGAATACTTTTAAAAACCCAGACTTCATGGGGGAGTTCATCGACAAATGGCAAGAGCTCCCTATATTATGGCAAACCAAAAGTGGCGGAAATAAAAATAAAGACGCCAGGAAAGCAGCACTGGAGAGCCTGCTTGCATTTGTGCAAACAAAGATACCCACAACAACTCTCCAAGATGTCAAAAACAAAATTGGGACCATCAGAGGGACATACAGGACCCAGAGGACTATGGTCCTGAGGTCCCAGGAGGTCAGGTGCACCAGCAGATAAGGTTTATAAATCCAGTCTGTGGTACTACAGTAAGCTTGCTTTTCTGGATGACCAGCTGGAAGTGCGGGAATCTCTCTCCACCCTTCCCCCCAGAGGTCAATCCAGCCTTTCTTGTACCCAACCCTCCAGCCTTCCCTGCAGCCAGTCCTCCAGCCTTCCTGTCAACCCTGCTCTGGCTTCCTCTGAGGATCAAGATCAGGGCCTTGAGGAGGCAGATTTGGAGATATGGAGCCAGGTAAAGTTTTGCTATCTATATTTCTATCGTACAAAATTGTAGATTTTAAATAGATGTTAGTATTGTTAAAGGTATGTACACTTCTACCAATAAAGTTTGTGAAGAGCAAGATACAGTAGTGGCCTAATTTTATGTGTCCAAGACAACAAAACCAGGATGCGTAATCAATGAAAAGGACATAACTTTTGGCATTGATTTCAACAATGTCTAGAGGTGAACAATGTCTGTGAATGATGATGTGGCAAAATAAATAATGTCCCTTTCTTTTTTTACAGCCAGAGCAGAGCCAGGAAGAGGGTGATGTTGGGGATCAGGAGGAGGCTGGGCCCAGTGGCACCCAGGAGGAGGCAGGGCCCAGGGGCACCCAGGAGGAGGCTGGGCCCAGTGGCACCCAGGAGGAGGCTTGGCCCAGCACAAGAGCCCAGATGCCTCCCCTGGTAGTTAAACCACGAGGGCCAAGGAGAGGTAGGCAGGTGGAGGAGGAAACCAGGGCCTTCCTCAGAGAGGCAACAGCGGCCCTCAGAGAGGCACCCTCTGTTGAAGAGGGATTTTCCACAGTCCTCGCCCACAAACTAGGGCAAATGGAGTTGCAGCAAAAAATTTACAGTGAGACCCTGCTATTGAAAGTCATCAATAAGGGCGTGCTGGGTGAACTCACTAGGTACACGGACATAACGGAGGTTGTCCCTACTCCTCCACCTCCTCCTCCTACTACTCCTCCTGCCACAACCTCTCCTCCTGATCCCCAGCCTCCAAGGAAGAAACCAACCAAGGCTGCAGAGAAGGCTGGAGAGAAGGCTACAAGGAAGAGAAGAAAATAATGCCTGCTGTAGTACCACAGACTGGGGACATATAGGACTTATCTGCTGTGGCTCCTGACCTCTGGGAGCTCAAGACAAGATTGGGCTCATTTTTTGGGGGGATCTAATCTCTATTTTGGTTTGGACATCTTGTATGGTTGTTGTGGGGTCAAAGGGATGCACAAATGCAAGCAGGCTCTCCAGTGCTGCCTTCCACTTTAATTTGTTAATGTTCTGAAATAAAAAAAAATTGAGTGCCCTTTAAATACTTGACTATGTGATTTGTATTTCAAAATAGAGCTTGCTAGGAAGCAGGCAGGGACATCTCAAATTATATTATTGTTATTATCAGGGGACACAAACCTCCCTGAGGCCAAATGAGACACATTTGGAAGGTTGTTGTGGTAACTTTACACAAGAATAATTTAAGCCAAAATACTTAAAAAAAGGCCAAAAAAAAAATAACCAAAAATAATATAAAATTTAAAGAAAAAAGGAGAATTAACTTATTTTATTATTATTAGTATTATTTAGGAGGGAGGTGCGGCTTATAAATAATATTTTAAAATCATTAGAGCAATTTGGAATTACTTTAGAAACAAGTTTGGCATAACTCTCAATGTCAAAAGAAGAACGGAATGCGCTGCATTAAAACGATGCTATTAATTCCACCGTGACGAATGTGCCATCTCCATTTCCAACATTAGCTTTACCAAAACGAGCGCTCCCGTCTCATAGTTGCTTCTGAGCATGTGCGTTTTTTTTTCACGTCGTGAAAGCATACACACTATCGTTTTTCACGTCGTTAAAAAAAACGACATGAAAAACGACGTGAAAAAAGAGAGCATGTCCGGAATTTTTAATGGCCGTTTTTCACGTCGTTAAAAATGCTCTGGAGCCTACACACGATCATTTTTAATGGCCATTTTTAAAAATGGCATTTTTAACGGCATGAAAAACGATCGTGTGTACGGGGCATTACTCTTCAAAATCAAACCAAATGTAGCCAGCTATGCAAAAGAGGCAGAGGTGGCTCTCTAATTAGGCAAATTAGGCGACGGCCTTAGGCCTCGCAACTCCCAGGGGCCCCGCGCGGCCGCCTAATTTGCCCGTACCTCACCCTTCATAGGATTTAAGGCTCTTTATATATGCAATTTATACCATTCATTTTTGGCGCTTGAATTATTTTTCCCATTATGGGAGTGAGTGGGGCCTCATGTCTAATGCCCCGTACACACGGTCGGACTTTTGACCGGCCAAAATCACATCGGAATTCCGACGGAATTCCATCGGAGTAAAAGAGAACATGTTCTCTATCTCCGGTGCAAAAAGTCCGATTGGGGCATACACACGGTCAGAATATCCGATGAAAAAATTCCGTCTGACTTTTTCCATCGGAAATTCCGATCGTGTGTACAAGGTATTAGGTTTGCCTAAGGCAGGGGTCTCAAACTGGTGGCCCTCCAGCTGCTGCGAAACTACAAGTCCCGTGAGGCATTGCAAGGCTGACAGTTACAAGCATGACTCCCTCAGACAGAGGCATGATGGGACTTGTAGTTTCACAACAGCTGGAGGGCCATCAGTTTGAGATCCCTGGCCTAAGGCCTCACAAAGCCTAGAGCCACCTCTGCAAAAGAGCATGGGAACAGAGCTGCAGAGAAACAGTTATGACTTGCCTCCGCTGAGTGTATGATCAGACAGTGGAGAAAACAGGAAGAACAACCCCTGCATAATATACTGGTATGTAAATGTTACCTGCGGTAATTACTAAATAAAGGTGTGTTCTGTTTTACCTATGTGTAAAATATTGATTTCTTAATTTTGGGTTGGAAAAGTGGGGGGCGTCTTGTACATGGGGACGTCTTATACATGGAAAAATACGGCACTACACCAAATTCCTTTGCAAACCCAATTATTGCCTTGTAAACTTTGAGGGATATCATCATTGTATAAAACCTGTGCAGACATCAGAGCTGTAAAAAGGACGCAGCTGGCTCCACCCACTACAGGCTGCTTGCAGAAAACGACAGCAGGGGGCGGAGACAAGACCAGTCAGAGAGAGAGAGCAGCAGTGAGCGGTCTTTATTACAGGAAGCTCCTGCACAGAGGTAATGTCTCACACTGGATTATTGAACAGGAAGAAATACACAAAGCACACCAAGATTGAAGGAAGAACACACATGACTCTTGTATTTAGACAATATTTACTTATCCCGGAGTTCAGCTTTAAACAGACAAGGGAGATACAAACTGCACTAAATGTTATCAGATTGATGAAGTCCCATGAATAAGCACCATGACTTACTTCCACACTGATAAAGCAGAAATCGTATTCATCGCATGATAGCGGCTCTGGATGATTTCGGTTAAGACCGGTTTCAATAGAATTAAAACCTAAAAAAAAAAAAAAAAGAATTGTTACGTCGCTGAATTCTTCCACTGTAACAGTTTTCCCAAAAGCCCCGAAACAACGTTTCTGATCAATGATCTGCTGCAAGCCGAACGTTCTGAATTTCCCTATAATCAGAGTCAGACGCTTCTCCCTCAAGCCCCAGAAAAGTCCATTTCATTACATGAAGAAGTGGAAACATATGATTTAAATCAGACGGGGGGGGGGGGGGGGGGGGGATGTTACAAGAATAAAGAAAAAGAACCTTATTGACATTAGGCCCCCCCCCCCCCCCCCCCCCTCCGCCTGCTTTGAGTCTTTTGGATTGCGTTGTCGGGCAGGGAAAGGGTTACAGTGGGAGGCCAGGCTGTCCTCTGGCAGGGACAGGGTTAAAGAAAAGCAGGAATGTCTCAATGAGCCTTTGATGGCTGACTGATAACACAAGCCTTTGTCCCACTTCCTCCTCACATAACTAACTCAGTGCCATGCTGGCTTTTATGAATGGCCAGGCGGAGGGAGCAGCTGATTGGCTGAGCTATTTGTAGCCTGGACAAATAGGAAATGCAGCATGCACTTTCCAGATTAGCTGTCGCTGGCGGAGCTTTCGCCAGTGGTTTTAATTCAGAGATCAGAGTTTAGGGTTATTTTTTTACTGCTGCAAATCGCAGGAAGCCCCAAAAACTGCCCCCCCCCCCCCGTGGCTTTGACTTGCTGGAGCAGCAGGAAAAACGAGGAACATTATTTGTATCACTAGACTGCATTCACACCTGAGCGTAGTGCTTCCAGCGCTTTTTTTGCACATTTTGGGCGATTTTATACAGCGTTTTTCAGCTTTGGCGTTTTTTTTATTTTGCCCATAGAGAAAACTATCATCTGTTGCATCCTTTGCTGCTTTGTTCAGCTTTTTTAGCTTTTCCTGCAGCTTTTATTTCTTTTATTATTATTAAAATTATTATTATGATTATTAATTTTTTATTATTATTTTTGTTAGGGAAAGGGGTTAAGAGTTAAAGGAGCACTATACCTTTTTTTTTTTTTTGCTTTAAAATAACAAACATGTTATACTTACCTCCACTGTGCAGCTCGTTTTGCACACAGTGGCCCCGATCCTGGTCTTCTGGGGTCCCTCGGCAGCTGTCTTGGCTCCTCCCCGCAAGGACTCCACACCTTAATGCGAGTGAGCTCGCATGGTGTGGAGTGATTGCGGGCACGCTCCCGTGATACAGCGGCGGCCATAGCCGCCGACTGTATCACTCGGCCCCGCCCCCCGGCGTGCCGCGTCATTGGATGTGATTGACAGCAGCGCCAGCCAATGGCTGCGCTGCTTTCAATCTATCCAGTGTAGCCAATCGGCGGCCAGGCAGAAAAACGAAGAGGATGACGGGGACGAGCATGGGACTTTCGAGGGGCCAGGTAAGAAAAACGGGGGCTCGGGGGGGGGGGGGGGCGGTATTGTCGAATGTTTTTTCACCTTAATGCATAGGATGCATTAAGGTGAAAAAACATGTAACTTTACTACTCCTTTAAAGGGGTTGTAAAGGTTAGTTTTTTATTTTCTAAATACTGTATATAATCGAGTATAAGCCGACCCGAATATAAACCGAGGCACCTAATTTTACCACAAATAAGTGGGAAACGTATTGACTCGAGTATAAGCCTAGGGTGTCCATCTGCATGCCTCACTGTCCATGCCTCACTGTGCCTTACTGTGGCCATGCCTCACTGTGTCCATGCCTCACTGTCACTGTGCCCATGCTTCACTGTCACTGTGCCCATGCCTCACTGTGTCCATGCCTCACTGTCACTGTGCCAATGCCTCACTGTGTCCATGCCTCACTGTGCCCATGCCTCACTGTCACTGTGCCCATGCCTCACTGTCACTGTGCCCATGCCTCACTGTCACTGTGCCCATGCCTCACTGTCACTGTGCCCATGCCTCACTGTGTCCATGCCTCACTGTGCCCATGCCTCACTGTGCCCATGCCTCACTGTCACTGTGTCCATGCCTCACTGTGTCCATGCCTCACTGTGCTCATGCCTCCCTGAGCCCATGCCTCATTGTGCCCATGCCTCACTGTCACTGTGCCCATGCCTCACTGTGTCCAATCTCCCTACCTGATCTCCGGCGCTGTGAGACTAGACTGACGTTTAACATGGGAGTCTATGGAAGGGGGGCCCGGCTTTGAAAAATCGGTGCTCCCCGGCCGTAGATCCCCCGGACAACAAACTTTGCACACTTGTAGAGGAAAAGTTGGCATGTGTGCCAAGTACCGGGTCCCCAAATTCCAGGAGATCTGGCACAAAAAGGTGACTCGAGTAGGGGGCATTTTCAACACAAAAAAATGTGCTGGAAAACTCGGCTTATACTCGAGTATATACAGTACCTGTAATAAATAATATACCACTTTTCTCACTGGGACCTCAAAGTGCATTATCATTGCAAATGAAAGCGGAGGTTCACCCAAATTCCAATATTTTGCTGTCCGCATCATTGCATAGCCTAGATGACCACTGCCCTAAGAAATATTTTTTGGTGACATTTAAATACCTTATTTTTAATGACTTCCGGGTTTCCCTCCTGCGGGAGTAGGCGTCTCCCTGGCGCCGCAGAGATTCTGGGAGCTCGCCGCAGTGTGTACTGGATGCAATACCATCACAACGGGGCGTGTACTTTCTATGACGCCGCCCGTTGTGATGGCAACCATTTCGTTTACGGCGCTACTCGCCGTAAACACTGCGCAGGCGAGAGAAGGAGCGGTGAATGATGGGACAGGAGCATTCACCGCTTCCAGGAAACGATTGTTTGTGGGCTTCTCAATGCCCACAAGCAAAATGGAAACTGCCAGTGACGGAAAATATAAGTTATTCTTTAACACGCAAACGGACAGGTTTTAATAAAAGACACCGAAAATGTGAGTATACATTTGTATTGCAAAACCCCATGGAATGCACAAAACACATCAAAAAAAAAAAACGATCGGCCGCGGAACCCCCGCTTTAAGCCCTAAATTCATATTTGGACCCAAACTGTCCGTTCCTCCTATACTGCTCTGTGTTTCTCCAGACACAGGACAGGAAGTCACTAAGTACTCAGCGTATACATTCTATACTTCATAGTGAAGGGCCTTGGCCTCCTGGTTTTGCAACAATTACACTGATGAGGTTGTAGCCCCATGCCCAACCCCCAACCAGGAAAACCAGGATATCCTTTTCTAGATCATTTAGGGCCCATTAAATAAGTGACCTTCCCTGTATGGGTTAAGCTCCTGAGAAAAATACTGCAAGCATTAAGTTGTTTTGTGTTTTTATTTATTTTTGTACTTATTTATTTATATTAATTTTCATATGTACATTTTTACATTTGGATTTGATTAGCATTTTTTATTTTTGTATGATTTTCCAATGTTAAAATTAGTATAATACAATTATACTGTATGTGTATATATATATATATATATATATATATATATACACACACACACAGTCGAACCTCGGATTGCGAGTAACGCGGTTAACGAGCGTTTCGCAATACGAGCACTGTATTTAAAAAAAACCTGACTCGGTTTGCGAGTGTTGTTTCACAAAGCAAGCAGGATTCAAGCCAAAGCGGTGTGCAATACCGCATTTGGCCTGAGGTGGGGGGGGGGGGCGCCGGAGCCAAACGGAGCCGATCGGCGCCATTCGGAGCCGTTCAGAAATTCTTGGAATATCGCGGAAATACTCAGTTTCCGAGGTGTCCTCGGCCCTTTCCGAGTGTTTCCGAGGCTCTCCGGCGCCCCCCGCCTCTGGCTGCATGCGGTATTGCATGCCATTGAAGTCAATGCGGAACAAATTATTTTCGTTTCCATTGACTTCAATGGGGAAACTCACTTTGATATGTGAGTACTTTGGATTACCAGCATTCTCCTGAAACGGATTATGCTCGTAATCCAAGGTTCCACTGTATATATATATATATATATATATATATATATACATACACACACACACACTCAGGGTTGCTGGTAAGGCAGTACAGCCAACCCTCCTGTACTGGGCCCGACTTGTATCAGTTTACCTGGAGCAACTGTTGTACTGCCTTACTGCCAACTCTTGTGGCTCCCCCTGCCGCTCTGAAGGCTTCTCCTCCCTTTTCTTCCTACGGCTGCACTGCAGGAGGATTGGCATCTGCTTTCCTACCCCATCCCCTGCAGCGTTGCCGCCTTCCCTCCTCTCCTCTCCCACCAACAGCTGCTAAGGGCACACAGAGAAATATTTCAGGATAGAGAGGGGGGCGGGGGTTCGGTTAAATATGTTCTATTTATCAGCCCCTTCCTTTCCTAAATAAACACAGTGAGGGATTGGTACCGATTGCCCACTATGTCCATTCATCACTGCAGGATTGTAAATTGTGTTTACTATGCTTCTGTTTGTGAATAAACAGGAAGCCTCAGAGCGCTTCCCATTAATTCACTGTCCAGTTGAGGTTGCAGAGAAAGGGACTGGGGAATCTCTGTCCTTGGTCCCTTTTTCTGTCTCAAATGTGAGACATCAGTGGTCTGTATAGACCCCTGATATTTCACCAAGGCCCCAACAGAGCTGTTAAAAATTGTAAAAAGAAAAAGGGGGGGATTTCAGGTAAGGTGTACAGGGCCCCCGTGATTTCCAACAGCAACCCTGTATACACTATATTGTCAAAGGTATTGGGACACCTGCCTTTACGTGAACTTTAATGGCATCCCAGTCTTATGTTGGCCATACACTATACGAAAAATTGGCTGAAATTCGATCATTTCGACAGTTCGTTCGTTTTTCGGACAGCTAATGGTCACAAAATTGATAATCGTTGGGACGTTTTTGAGCTGAATAAACGAAGAACAAGTTTGGAAATTTTCTACCGAACGGACGATAAATTGAAAGGTAAACTGTCTGCACTAGGTATATGTAAAAAAAACGAACCAAATTTTTTTTATTTATGTCCTATGAACGATTTATCGGTCATTACATGATGGCACCATCGTCTGCGCTCACGGCCGAATGTTCGTTTTTCGAAAATGGGTTCGGCCGATTTTTCGTATAGTGTATGGCCAGCATTAGTCCATAGGATTCAATATTGAGTTGGCCAATCCTTTGCAGCTATAACAGTTTAAACTCTTCTGGGAAGGCTGCCCACAAGGTTTAGGAGTGTGTTTATGGGTAGAGATGGCCTTGCGGTTCGCCCCGCGGTCAGTTCGCGGCAAATTTTGCGCATTCGCGGTTCGCGAAACCGGCGGACATATGGAGCTATTCGCGGCCGCCATATTCTTTTACATTGTGGAACTTTGACCCATGACACATCCATCATGTGGTACAGGACAGCCAATTGAGACATTTCAGCAGATGGACATACCCCCTACCTTATAAATAGACCTGATCTGGCTGCCATTTTACATTCTGTTATTTGTCAGCGTAGGGACAGGTTGCTGTGTGGAGCAGGGACAGACTGTAATCCTAGCTATTAGGTCCACAAAAGTGCTTTTAAGGACTGGTATAGGTGTACAATTGTTTTGTGTGAGTGTATAGGGGTGTAATACACTTTTAGTTCATTTCAATTGTGCAGCATTGGGACTGCAGTGCTGAGCGGTTCTGCAGCTGTCTTTAGTCAGTGTAGGAAGGTTGCTGTGTGTGTACTAGCAGGGACAGACTCTACTAAGACAAAAGTCCTTCTAAGGACTGGTATAGGTGTACAGTCTACAAAAGTCCTTTTAAAGGAACACTACAGGTTCCCGTTTTTTTTTTTTTAAATAACAAACAGTCTATACTTACCTCCACTGTGCAGCTAGTTTTGCACACAGTGGCCCCGATCCTCCACTTCTGGGGTCCCTCGGCGGCTGTCTTGGCTCCTGCCCGCAAGGACTCCACACCATAATGCGAGCGAGCTCGCATGGTGTGGAGTTATTGCGGGCGCGCTCCCGTGATACAGCGGCGGCCATAGCCGCCGACTGTATCACTCGGCCCCGCCCCCCGGCGTGCCGCGTCATTGGATGTGATTGACAGCAGCGCCAGCCAATGGCTGCGCTGCTTTCAATCCATCAAGTGTAGCCAATCGGCGGCCAGGCTGAAAACCGAAGAGGATGACGGGGACGAGCGCGGGACTTTCGAGGGGCCAGGTAAGTAAAACGGGGGCTCGGCGGGGGCCGGTATTGTCGAATGTTTTTTCACCTTAATGCATAGGATGCATTAAGGTGAAAAAACATGTAACTTTACTACTCCTTTTACGGACTGGTATAGGTGTACTATTTTGTGTGCAGTAAATAGGGGTGTACTACACGCATAAAATACTCTAGGAAGAATAGTATAGTGCATTTCTACTGTGCAGCTTCTGAGCGGTTCTGCAGCTCTTTTCTCGGTTTACGTAGAAGTTGCCGCTGTGTGTCGCAGGCACAGACCAGCGACTAAAATCGCTAACCAATAAAGCTCCACAAAAGTTCATTTTAAGGACTGGTATAGGTGTACTATTTGGTGTGCAGTATATAGGGGTCTAATACACGCATAAAAAACTTTCAAACATACTATACAGGTCCTTCTCAAAAAATTAGCATATTGTGATAAAGTTCATTATTTTCTGCAATGTACTGATAAACATTCGACTTTCATATATTTTAGATTCATTACACACAACTGAAGTAGTTCAAGCCTTTTCTTGTTTTAATATTGATGATTTTGGCATACAGCTCATGAAAACCCAAAAATCCTATCTCAAAAAATTAGCATATCATGAAAAGGTTCTCTAAACGAGCTATTAACCTAATCATCTGAATCAACTAATTAACTCTAAACACCTGCAAAAGATTCCTGAGGCTTTTAAAAACTCCCAGCCTGGTTCATTACTCAAAACCGCAATCATGGGTAAGACTGCCGACCTGACTGCTGTCCAGAAGGCCATCATTGACACCCTCAAGCAAGAGGGTAAGACACAGAAAGAAATTTCTGAACGAATAGGCTGTTCCCAGAGTGCTGTATCAAGGCACCTCAGTGGGAAGTCTGTGGGAAGGAAAAAGTGTGGCAGAAAACGCTGCACAACGAGAAGAGGTCACCGGACCCTGAAGAAGATTGTGGAGAAGGACCGATTCCAGACCTTGGAGGACCTGCGGAAGCAGTGGACTGAGTCTGGAGTAGAAACATCCAGAGCCACCGTGAACAGGCGTGTGCAGGAAATGGGCTACAGGTGCCGCATTCCCCAGGTCAAGCCACTTTTGAACCAGAAACAGCGGCAGAAGCGCCTGACCTGGGCTACAGAGAAGCAGCACTGGACTGTTGCTCAGTGGTCCAAAGTACATTCGGAAATCAAGGTGCCAGAGTCTGGAGGAAGACTGGGGAGAGGGAAATGGCAAAATTCCTGAAGTCCAGTGTCAAGTACCCACAGTCAGTGATGGTCTGGGGTGCCATGTCAGCTGCTGGTGTTGGTCCACTGTGTTTTATCAAGGGCAGGGTCAATGCAGCTAGCTATCAGGAGATTTTGGAGCACTTCATGCTTCCATCTGCTGAAAAGCTTTATGGAGATGAAGATTTCATTTTTCAGCACGACCTGGCACCTGCTCACAGTGCCAAAACCACTGGTAAATGGTTTACTGACCATGGTATTACTGTGCTCAATTGGCCTGCCAACTCTCCTGACCTGAACCCCATAGAGAATCTGTGGGATATTGGGAAGAGAAAGTTGAGAGACGCAAGACCCAACACTCTGGATGAGCTTAAGGCCGCTATCGAAGCATCCTGGGCCTCCATAACACCTCAGCAGTGCCACAGGCTGGTTGCCTCCATGCCACGCCGCATTGAAGCAGTCATTTCTGCAAAAGGATTCCCGACCAAGTATTGAGTGCATAACTGAACATAATTATTTGAAGGTTGACTTTTTTTGTATTAAAAACACTTTTCTTTTATTGGTCGGATGAAATATGCTAATTTTTTGAGATAGGATTTTTGGGTTTTCATGAGCTGTATGCCAAAATCATCAATATTAAAACAAGAAAAGGCTTGAACTACTTCAGTTGTGTGTAATGAATCTAAAATATATGAAAGTCTAATGTTTATCAGTACATTACAGAAAATAATGAACTTTATCACAATATGCTAATTTTTTGAGAAGGACCTGTATATAGGGGTCTAATACACGCATAAAAAACTTTCAAACATACTATATAATATATACTATACTATATAATATATAGTGCATTTCAACTGTGCAGCATTTCTACTGTGCAGCTTCTGAGCGGTTCTGCTGCAGCTCTTTTCTCGGTTTAGGTAGAAGTTGCCGTTGTGTGCCGCAGGCACAGACTAGCGACTAAAATCGCTAACCAATAAAGCTCCACAAAAGTTCTTTTAAGGACTGGTATAGGTGTACTATTTTGTGTGCAGTAAATAGGGGTGTACTACACGTTTAAAAAACTTTCACATATAGGAAGAATAGTATAGTGCATTTCTACTGTGCAGCATTGTGACTGCTGAGAGGTTCTGCAGCGATACTACAAAGAGTGACAAACGCAATTAGAAAAAAGTATTATAACTGCTGTGATAGACCAGTGGCCCCCGAAAACGACAGTTTGAAGCGGGGTGTTATATACCTTCTTCCACATATACTGCCCTTTTCTACAGTCTTTTGTCACAGGGTCATTTAAAAAGATGACAGGCAGAGGAAGAGGCAGGCCCTTCCGCAGGGGTGGTAGGGGTAGGACAGGAGCACCAGGCCGGAACCAAAGTGGGAAGTTGCAGAAGGTGCGTTTGATTACTTCAAAGGACGCACCAGACTTGGTTGAGTGGCTCACTCAGCCTTACTCTTCTGCACCCTCCTCATCCTCTCTATCTGCACCCTCTTCACTCTCTGCTGTGTGCACCCCCAAAGACACTACCACCAACACCACCGCCACCATATACCCTCCGCTTGAGTCACAGGAATTATTTTCCGATCCATCACAAGACTTCTCCGATGCGCAGGCATTCTTGACATTGTATCAGGAAGAGGAGGTAGCAACAACCGCCACTCAGCAGTCTGACGACAGTACCCAGATCAGCCCAAGGATGTTGGTCCCCGCTGTTGCTGCCTACTCCGAGATCTCTAATGTTAGTGGTGGGGAAGGTGACGTCGATGATGACGTGTCTTTGGACGTCACGTGGGTGCCCACAAGAGAGGACCAGGAAGGGAGTTCAGAGGGAGAGATGGACCAGCAGATAGGGAGGAGAGGCAGGCGTAACTTACATTGCACAGGAGGGACAAACCAGATTGCTAATGTGTCAGGACTCAGAGCAAGCCATCAACCATGTACGGTCACATCTGGCGCTCCCAGGATGCTGGCACATGGCTCCGCAGTGTGGGATTTTTTTAACGTGTCCGCTGCTGACAATAGTGTTGCCATCTGCAGCCTTTGCAGTCAACGCATAAGTCGCGGTAAGCCCAACACTCACCTAGGGACGACCGCCTTAAGAAGGCACATGAACTCCCATCACCAAGCCCCGTGGGAGCAACGCCGTCAGAACCACAAAGCCAAACTCCAGGCTCTCACCATCCAGCCTCTTCTACTACTTCTCCTCTCTCTTCACAGTTGTCCTCCACTCCACCTTCCATCATCCCGTCCCCAAGTTTATCTGGAAAAAGGCAGGCTTCCGTGGGCCAAATGTTCGAGCGTAAAAGAATGATGACGCCGGATAACCCTCTTGCCCAACGGTTGACCGCTGGCTTGTCAGAACTCCTAGCCCGCCAACTACTGCCATATAAACTGGTGGACTCGGAGGCCTTTCGAAAATTTGTGGCCATTGGAACATCACAATGGAAGGTCCCAGGAAGGAAATATTTCTCCCAGAAGGGCATCCCAGAGCTATATGGCCATGTTCAGCGCAAGTGAATGTATCTCTGGCACACAGTGTCGGTGCCAAGATACATCTGACCACAGACACGTGGTCTAGCAAACACGGGCAGGGAAGGTATATTACTTTTACTGCCCACTGGGTGAACCTTCTGACGGCCGTCAAGCATGTAACCCGTGGCACCCGTGTAGATTTGGTTTTACCGCCACGGATTGCAAGCAGGCCTGCCTCTTCTTCTCCTCCTCCTCCTACTCCCTCCTCCCTCTCCTCCTCAGCTGACTCCTCCTCTTCCACTGCTACCGTCTCTTCCGCTGCACCGCTCAAGATCCCCAGAACCTATTCGACATGCGAGGTGAGACGTTGCCATGCTGTGCTGCGTCTGTTGTGCCTGGAAGCCAAGAGCCACACTGGCCCTGCACTCCTTTCAGCTTTGCGTTCACAGGCAGATCAGTGGCTAACACCGCTCAATTTGACAGTTGGTAAAGTGGTGTGCGACAACGGTGCCAATCTGCTGAGCGCGTTGAAACAGGGCAAAATTACACACGTGCCATGCATGGCACACGTCTTGAACTTGGTCGTGCAGCGATTCGTTGTCAAATACCCTGGGGTCCAGGACGTCTTGCGGCAGGCAAGGAAAATCTCGGCCCATTTCAGAAGATCTTACACGGCCATGGCTCGCCTTGCTGACATTCAGCGGCGACACAATCTGCCGGTCAGACGTCTTATTTGTGACTGCCCGACTCGATAGAACTCAACCTTGTATATGCTTGATAGGCTGCTCCAGCAGAAACGTGCAGTTAATGACTACCTGTACGAACTCTGCGCCAGAACAGGTTCTGGCTGGGGATCTTGTTTTTTTTTCACTGCGTCAGTGGCTGCTCATGCGCGACGCATGCAGACTTTTGCAGCCATTTGATGAGATCACCAAACTGGTCAGTCGCAGCCATGGCGCCATCAGTGACATCGTACCTTATGCCTTCTTTATGGAGCGTGCATTGCGTCGTGTCATTGATCAAGCCGTCGAGGAGCAGGAGCAGGAAGATGAGGAAGTCGCAATGCTGGATGAATTCCCAGGGGGGGCTACTCTATCTGAGACAAGTCAACAACAGGAGTTTTAAGAGGAGTCAGAGGAGGATGGTGCCGGGGCGGATGAGGAGGAGCAAGAAGAGCATGCTTTAAACCTTTCTGGGATCCCTGCTGTTGTTGTTCGTGGATGGGGGGAGGAGATCGAGGACGACATTATCCTGGATGATGACGAGCAGGAGCCAGGCCACCACACTGCTTCCAGTTTAGTGCAAATGGGGGCCTTCATGCTCCAGTGTTTTAAGAGGGACCCCCGTATAAAAAGCATAAAGGGCAAGGACCATTACTGGGTGGCAACGTACTTGGACCCCCGGTACAAACAAAAAATGGCAGAAATGTTACCACCATCACAGAGGGCTGTCAGAATGGAGCACTTCCAGGCCTTGCTTCGAGAAATGCTGCATTCTGCTTTTGCGTGCGCTGGCAGAGGAATTTCCACTCCCAGAGGAACAGTTGTGGATACCAATCCAACAGCGCCTGCAAGAAGAGGGCGGTTTGAAGATGTCTTGGTCACTTCTGATATGAGATCATTCTTTCAGCCGACCCATCGACAGGTCTCATCCGGATCCAGCATCAGGGATTGCCTAGGTTCTACATCGGATTAACGGCCGATGTGGACGCTCTGAGAAGTGATGAACCCCTGGACTACTGGGTGGGCACGCTTGACCTCTGGCCAGAGCTTGCACAATTTGCAATGGAACTGTTGGCTTGCCCCTCGTCCAGTGTCCTGTCCGAAAGGACGTTCAGCGCAGCAGGGGGGATCGTGACCGATAAGCGCACTCGCCTAGCTCACGACAGTGTTGACTACCTCACATTTATAAAAATGAATGAGGCATGGATCTCTGAGGAATTCAACACATGTGACCAGTAGACCATGTTTCATTCAAATTCCTCATGACAGGCCACAAATATCCACCACCACCTATAACAATTATTTATGGTCCTTGTCTTCTTGGGTAAATACAGCGGCATAAAAGGCCTTTTATGTCCGTTGAATGCCTAATTTTTGGGGCCTGTAGTGCCCGAAACGTATTTATCCTGTGAATGCCTAATGTACCTCCAGCCACAGAATTTAAAGTTCTTTGCTGTCAGATGAATGCCCGTTGGCTAATTTTTGGGGCCTGTACTGGCCGACACTTACTTCTTTATCCAGGCTGTGAATGCCTAATTTTTCAGACTGGAATTGAAAATCAATTCCGCTAAATTGTGGAACGGATGCGGACCCATTTTACAGACGTGTGAATGGACCCTATATGTATTTGACATGTATTTACCGGCTGCTGTCAGTTCCGGCTGATTTAGGCCGAGCTATTACAATAAAACCGAGCAATATTACAAAAAACGAAATAAACGTTATAACTGTATAAACGATTTATATAACTTATAAAAAAAACAAAACATTTATGGCAACTTTTCCAATAGCAGGATCATCTCCTGCACCCCCTTCATAGCCTGGCCCTGCGTCTCTTCCATGGCCTTCATGGGCTCCTGAATTGACAAAATTTTTCAGATAAGAAAAGAATGCTTGTCGTTGTCGATCTCAAATTTGCTTAATACTTCTGTTATGTCATTGTCCATGTTGTGGGACTATGTGTGCACAGCTAGTAATTATTTTGTGGCTGCAAATATGACCTGGAGGTTTTTAATGTTCGCCTCCCATTGAAATGAATGGGGCCCGCCACGAACCCGCGGTTCGCGAACATTTACCCGCGTTCGCGAACCGTCCCGGGAGATGTTCGTCCATCCCTATTTATGGGAATGTTTGACCATTCTTCCAGAAGCGCATTTATGAGGTCAGGCACTGATGGTGGACGAGAAGGCCTGGCTCGCAGTCTCCGCTCTAATTCATCCCAAAGGTGTTCTTTCGGGTTGAGGTCAGGACTCTGTGCAGGCCAGTCAAGTTCCTTCACTCCAAACTCGCTCATCTGAGTCTTTATGGACCTTGCTTTGTGCACTAGTGTGCAGTCATGTTGGAACAGGAAGGGGCCATCCCCAAACTGTTCCCACAACGTTGGGAGCATGAAATTGTCCAAAATGTCTTGTATGCTGACGCCTTAGGAGTTCCCTTCACTGGAACTAAGGGATCAAGCCCAACCCCTGAAAAACAACCCTGCACCATAATCCCCCCTCCAACAGTGGACCAGTGCACAAAGCAAGGTCCATAAAGACATGGATGAGTGAGTTTGGGGTGAAGGAACTTGACTGGCCTGCACAGAGTCCTGACCTCAACTCAATAGAACACCCTTGGGATTGATTAGAGGCGAAGACTGCAAGCCAGGCCTTCTCGTCCACATCAGTGCCTGACATCACAAATGCACTTCTGGAAGAATGGTCAAACATTCCCATAGACACTCCTAAACCTTGTGGACAGCCTTCCCAGAAGAGGTGAAGCTGTTATAGCTGCAAAGGGTGAGCCAACTCAATATTGAACCCTACGGACTAAGGCCCCCTTCACAGTGAGGCGTTGAAACAACGCAAAAAAATTCTAAGATTTTTTCCCGCGTTTTACCGCGTTTGCAGTAAAAATAGCTCTAACGCCTATGTGTTTTTACCGCGTTTTTACTGCGTTCGCGGTAAAATAGCGCTGACGCCTATGTGTTTTACTGCATCTTACCACGTTTTTACAGCGTTACTCTTTGATTTCAATGGAGATAGGCGTTTTTACAGCGCTATTTTTAGCGCCCTAAAGATGCTCCAAAAAAGCTGTTTGCAGGATTTTTTCCAACGCACAGCCAGCAAAACGCCTCAGTGTGAAAGCCCTCAGGGCTTTCACATTGAGAATGATGGGGCAGGATTATTTCAGGCATTTTTACAGCGCTATTTTTACTGCGAAAACGTGGTAAAAACGCCTCAGTGTGAAAGGGGCCTAAGACTGGGATGCCATTAAAGTTCATGTGTGTGTAAACGAAAGGCTGGCGTCCCAATACTTTTGGTAATATAATCTATGTGTGGCGTGTGGGCATTAAACGCACATATGCATTACATGGGCAGAGGTTAAGGGTGGACTGAGCATTTAAATACAGACCTGACCCTGAACATAAAACCTACATCAAGAAAATATGTTTAAACACTATAAATTCCCTTTAGGTTCACTGTATTTAGATGTGTTTTTGATTCGGTTTTATATGCATTTTAAGTGCTTTTTCCTGTTCCTGCTCTGTTGTCATGCGCTAAAATGTATGACAGATGCCTATTTCATGCTCTCCCATTCACAGATCCTCCAGTGTTTCCTGTAACCACAGCAAATGACACTTTTAATGCGATTTTTTTTTTTTTTGTTGTTTTTTTTCAAATTGTAATTGGAGCAAAGAACTAGTTCAGATTAACCAGTATGTACAAGTACAGGTCCTTCTCAAAAAATTAGCATATTGTGATAAAGTTCATTATTTTCTGTAATGTACTGATAAACATTAGACTTTCATATATTTTAGATTCATTACACACAACTGAAGTAGTTCAAGCCTTTTCTTGTTTTAATATTGATGATTTTGGCATACAGCTCATGAAAACCCAAAATTCCTATCTCAAAAAATTAGCATATCATGAAAAGGTTCTCTAAACGAGCTAATAACCTAATCATCTGAATCAACTAATTAACTCTAAACACCTGCAAAAGATTCCTGAAGCTTTTAAAAACTCCCAGTCTGGTTCATTACTCAAAACCGCAATCATGGGTAAGACTGCCGACCTGACTGCTGTCCAGAAGGCCATCATTGACACGCTCAAGCAAGAGGGTAAGACACAGAAAGAAATTTCTGAACGAATAGGCTGTTCCCAGAGTGCTGTATCAAGGCACCTCAGTGGGAAGTCTGTGGGAAGGAAAAAGTGTGGCAGAAAACGCTGCACAACGAGAAGAGGTGACCGGACCCTGAAGAAGATTGTGGAGAAGGACCGATTCCAGACCTTGGAGGACCTGCGGAAGCAGTGGACTGAGTCTGGAGTAGAAACATCCAGAGCCACCGTGAACAGGCGTGTGCAGGAAATGGGCTACAGGTGCCGCATTCCCCAGGTCAAGCCATTTTTGAACCAGAAACAGCGGCAGATGCGCCTGACCTGGGCTACAGAGAAGCAGCACTGGACTGTTGCTCAGTGGTCCAAAGTACTTTTTTCGGATGAAAGCAAATTTTGCATGTCATTCGGAAATCAAGGTGCCAGAGTCTGGAGGAAGACTGGGGAGAGGGAAATGCCAAAATGCCTGAAGTCCAGTGTCAAGTACCCACAGTCAGTGATGGTCTGGGGTGCCATGTCAGCTGCTGGTGTTGGTCCACTGTGTTTTATCAAGCGCAGGGTCAATGCAGCTAGCTATCAGGAGATTTTGGAGCACTTCATGCTTCCATCTGCTGAAAAGCTTTATGGAGATGAAGATTTCATTTTTCAGCACGACCTGGCACCTGCTCACAGTGCCAAAACCACTGGTAAATGGTTTACTGACCATGGTATTACTGTGCTCAATTGGCCTGCCAACTCTCCTGACCTGAACCCCATAGAGAATCTGTGGGATATTGGGAAGAGAAAGTTGAGAGACGCAAGACCCAACACTCTGGATGAGCTTAAGGCCGCTATCGAAGCATCCTGGGCCTCCATAACACCTCAGCAGTGCCACAGGCTGGTTGCCTCCATGCCACGCCGCATTGAAGCAGTCATTTCTGCAAAAGGATTCCCGACCAAGTATTGAGTGCATAACTGAACATAATTATTTGAAGGTTGACTTTTTTTGTATTAAAAACACTTTTCTTTTATTGGTCGGATGAAATATGCTAATTTTTTGAGATAGGAATTTT
Organism: Rana muscosa; assembly: GCA_029206835.1. Lineage (NCBI taxonomy): Eukaryota > Metazoa > Chordata > Amphibia > Anura > Ranidae > Rana > Rana muscosa. Next base: position 169,669,806 of record CM055119.1, on the reverse strand, counting down.
GGGTTTTCATGAGCTGTATGCCAAAATCATCAATATTAAAACAAGAAAAGGCTTGAACTACTTCAGTTGTGTGTAATGAATCTAAAATATATGAAAGTCTAATGTTTATCAGTACATTACAGAAAATAATGAACTTTATCACAATATGCTAATTTTTTGAGAAGGACCTGTATTTGCTGGGGCGGCTTTTTTCAATATAATCTTGTTTGCCAAGCAGCGTCCCCATTTTTTTTTTCCTCAGACATCCCATCTGAATTTGTTTAAAGCATGTTTTGCTAAACAAGGCTTTTCTTAAGAAAGCGCCAATTACATGGCGTTTGACTGGAGCGCCAAGGAAAGGGGAGAAAATGAACAGCAGTCGAGTAATAAGTTGGATTAACTGCGGCGGACCATTTTTTAACTCCCTCATAGCATCTATTATACCAAAAAAAAAAAAAAAAAAACCTTCTTCCTCTTTCCTCCTCTGCTCTGTGGGGACAGCTCAGGAGAGAAGCTTTACTGAATGAAATCTGAGCCAGAGCAACATGTGAGGGAGAAAATCCAGCCACCCAGACATGAGCAGACTGGGGTCAGGGAGGGATATGAGAAGATACACGGAGGGGTAACTGGCAAGAAGGAAATCAAGACCATTTCCGTTATATAACCATTAATGACAGATAAATCTCAATGAATGAACGGATCATAAAGCTAAAGGGGGGCTCTTAAGAGCAGCCATTCTCAACCAGGTTTCTGTGGAACCCTAAAGTCCTCCAGTGGTTGCACAGGGTTCCTTAAAGGGGTTGTAAAGGTTCGTTTTTTATTTTCTTAATAGGTTCCTTTAAGCTAGTGCATTGTTGGTTCACTTACCTTTTCCTTCAATATCCCTTCTAAATGTTTTTTTTCTTTGTCTGAATTTCTCACTTCCTGTTTCTCCTCAGTAAACTTCACACCATCATGCGAGCCGTGTTTAGTCAGCCAGAACAGCTTACTGAGGAGGAACAGGAAGTGAGAAATTCAGACAAAGAAAACATTTAGAAGGGAGATCGAAGGAAAAGGTAAGTGAGCCAACAATGCACTAGCTTAAAGGAACCTATTTAGAAAATAAAAAACAAACCTTTACAACCCCTTTAAGCTGTGGGTGATGGACTCCCCTTCTGATGGTGTCTGCAAAGTTCCAGGGCCAACGTCACATGGCAGAGTCAACGGCATTACACCACTGATCTTTTTAACTTTCTATAGAGGCAGTCCCAGAGTTACGAACGACTCCTACTTACGAACGGCCTCATGTGCCGGCCACTTGTGCTCCACGCTGGTCCTGGATACCTCCGAGCACCTCCAGACACATCCCACACTGCAGTACTACATGTACTGCATGTCCAGAAGAGCCCCAGATAACATAACAAGCGCCCGGAACATCCCACATCCATGTACAGGTGGACGTTACACTTACGAATGCAGTGTTCCGACCGGAAGTTACACTTACGAATGCGGTGTTCCGACCGGAAGTTACACTTACAAATGCGGTGTTCCGACCGGAAGTTACACTTACGAATGCAGTGTTCCGACCAGAAGTTACACTTACGAATGCGGTGTTCCGACCGGAAGTTACACTTACGAATGCAGTGTTCCGACCGGAAGTTACACTTACAAATGCAGTGTTCCGACCAGAAGTTACACTTACGAATGCGGTGTTCCGACCGGAAGTTACACTTACGAATGCGGTGTTCCGACCGGAAGTTACACTTACGAATGCGGTGTTCCGACCGGAAGTTACACTTATGAATGCGGTGTTTTGATCGGAAGTTACACTTACAAATGCAGTGTTCCGACCGGAAGTTACACTTACAAATGCGGTGTTTTGACCGGAAGTTACACTTACAAATGCGGTGTTCCGACCGGAAGTTACACTTACAAATGCGGTGTTCCGACCGGAAGTTACACTTACAAATGCGGTGTTCCGACCGGAAGTTACACTTACGAATGCGGTGTTCCGACCGGAAGTTACACTTACAAATGCGGTGTTCCGACCGGAAGTTACACTTACGAATGCAGTGTTCCGACCGGAAGTTACACTTACAAATGCAGTGTTCCGACCGGAAGTTACACTTACGAATGCGGTGTTCCGACCGGAAGTTACACTTACAAATGCGGTGTTCCGACCGGAAGTTACACTTACGAATGCAGTGTTCCGACCGGAAGTTACACTTACAAATGCAGTGTTCCGACCGGAAGTTACACTTACGAATGCGGTGTTCCGACCGGAAGTTACACTTACGAATGCAGTGTTCCGACCGGAAGTTACACTTACAAATGCAGTGTTCCGACCAGAAGTTACACTTACGAATGCGGTGTTCCGACCGGAAGTTACACTTACAAATGCAGTGTTCCGACCGGAAGTTACACTTACAAATGCGGTGTTCCGACCGGAAGTTACACTTACGAATGCAGTGTTCCGACCGGAAGTTACACTTACAAATGCAGTGTTCCGACCAGAAGTTACACTTACGAATGCGGTGTTCCGACCGGAAGTTACACTTACGAATGCGGTGTTCCGACCGGAAGTTACACTTACGAATGCGGTGTTCCGACCGGAAGTTACACTTACGAATGCGGTGTTTTGATCGGAAGTTACACTTACAAATGCAGTGTTCCGACCGGAAGTTACACTTACAAATGCGGTGTTTTGACCGGAAGTTACACTTACAAATGCGGTGTTCCGACCGGAAGTTACACTTACAAATGCGGTGTTCCGACCGGAAGTTACACTTACAAATGCGGTGTTCCGACCGGAAGTTACACTTACGAATGCGGTGTTCCGACCGGAAGTTACACTTACTAATGCGGTGTTTTGACCGGAAGTTACACTTACAAATGCAGTGTTTTGACCGGAAGTTACACTTACAAATGCAGTGTTCCGACCGGAAGTTACACTTACACATGCGGTGTTCCGACCGGAAGTTACACTTACGAATGCGGTGTTCCGACCGGAAGTTACACTTACGAATGCGGTGTTCCGACCGGAAGATACACTTACAAATGCGGTGTTTTGACCGGAAGTTACACTTACGAATGCGGTGTTCCGACCGGAAGTTACACTTACGAATGCGGTGTTCCGACCGGAAGTTACACTTACGTACGAATGCGGTGTTCCGACCGGAAGTTACACTTATGAATGCTGTGTTTTGACCGGAAGTTACACTTACAAATGCAGCGTTTTCCGACCGGAAGTTACACTTACAAATGCAGTGTTCCGACCGGAAGTTACACTTACAAATGCGGTGTTCCGACCGGAAGTTACACTTATGAATGCAGTGTTCCGACCGGAAGTTACACTTACGAATGCGGTGTTCCAACCAGAAGTTACACTTACAAATGCAGTGTAGCGACTTACAAACAACTTCAACTTACAAACAAACCTACAGTCCATATTGTGTTCGTAACTCGGGGACTGCCTGTATAGTAGGGGTGCAACGGATCAAAAAACTCACGGTTCGGATCGTTCCTCAGATAAGAGTCACGGATCGGATCATTTTTCGGATCAGCAAAAAAAAAAAAAAAGACAAATCTTGTTACACCCACCCGAGTTTTAGATTTCACAGTTATTTTCAACACAAAACGGAGCTTATATGCTTAAAGCGGAGGTTCACCCAAAATGGAACCTCCGCTTTTCAGAACCCTCCCCCCATCCGGTGTCACATTTGGCACCTTTCAGGGGGGAGGGGGTGCAGATACCTGTATAAAACAGGTATTTGCACCACTTCCCGGTATAGACTCCCGCGGGAGTCCCGCCCCTTCGCGTCCCCCCCCGCTGTGTTCTGGGAAACACACGGCTCCCAGGATACAGCGGGGACCAGTGAGGACAGCGCAGCGCGACTCGCACATGCGCAGTAGGGAACCGGGCAGTGAAGCCGCAACGCTTCACTTCCCGATTCCCTCACCGAGGATGGCGGCGGGGGAAGCCAAGAGCTGAGCGGTAGCTCGGCTTCGGCTGCCGACGTTGCGGGCGACCTGGATAGGTAAGTGTCCATTTTTTAAAAGTCAGCAGCTGCAGTATTTGTAGCTGCTGGCTTTTAAAAAAATAAATTCCGGTGAACCTCCGCTTTAAATACAGTATTTGGAAATCTGACGGACTGTTTAGATGTTAAATTTTAAAAGCAGCAGCAAACCTGCTGACCTGACATAGTTGCTAATGTGACAGAACACCTCTGATTTTCACATTTAACATCTAAACAGTCCGTCGGATTTACAAATACTGTATTTAAGCATATAAGCTCCGTGAAATCTAAAACTCCGGTGGGTGTAACAAGATGTCCGCTTGCCCCCTTCTCACTCTATCATTACTGTGCAGGAGTGTGGGGTGTAGCAAGATGGCGGCGATGGAACGTCACTTCCGGAGCAATCTGTGATGGGGAGCCGAATGTGACGAGACACCGCCGCCGGGTGGACCAAGATGGCCGTCAGTCCGGGAGCTAGGCCGAAGCCACGTCCTTTCCTACGGCCAAAGCAGGACCAGGAGGCCCGTGGATCGCATGTGTGCCGACCCAAAGGTGTTGATCCATACGGATCCCGGATCAATGAGGATCCGTTGCACCCCTACTGTATAGGGTGGAATTCTGACGAACACTATAAGGGGGCATTCTTCATACTGACCATCAATATAAGGGCCATTTTTTCTCACGGACCTCCAATAATTGGTTTTAGCAGGGGCTCCCGAGACCTGAAACCCAGATATTAAGGATGACTTACCACAGATTTGTGGCAGTGTTGAATTGAATTCTAATTACGCGTACACACGGTCGGAATTTCCGCCAGAAAAAGTCAGATGTGAGCTTTTGGTCAGAAATTCCGACTGTGTGTATGCTCCATCAGACTTTTGCTGTCGGAATTTCCGCCACCAAAAGATTGAGAGCAGGTTCTCAATTTTTCAGACCGAAAAAATTCTGATCGTCTGTAGCAATTCCGACGCACAAAATTCCGACGCATGCTAAGAAACAATTCTACACATGCTCGGAAGCATTGAACTTAATTTTCTCGGCTCGTCGTAGTGTTGTACGTCACCGCGTTCTTGACGGTCGCAAGTTCAGAGAACTTTTGTGTGACTGTGTGTATGGAAGCCAAGCTTGAGCGTAATGCCGCGTACACACGGCCGTTTTTCTCGTCGAAAAAAACAAAATTTTTCCCATTCGACGAGAAAAACGATAGTCTGTGGGCTTTCTGTCGTTTTTTCCGACGAGAAAAACGGCATTAAAAACGACGAGAAAAATTAGAACATCTTCTAATTTTTCTCGTTGTTTTTTTTCGACATATTTTCCGCGGCAGTGTTTCCCATAGGGAAACACTGCCGCGGAGCCCACAGACGGTCGTTTTTCTCGTCAAGAGAAAAAATGACGTGAAAAACGAACGTGTGTGGGGAACAAGCTGTTCCCCAGTTTTAAATGACATTATTCACGGCGGTTTTTTAACCGCCGTGAATAATGATCGTGTGTACGCGGCATTATTCCGTTGGAAAAACCATCAAAGGTTTTTCCGATGGAATTTCCGCTCGTGTGTACGGGGCAGAAGTCTGTCAACTTGCTTCACATTTTTACTGCCAAGTTGAACACTTGAAGCACAACTTCTAGTTGTCAGTTTTCCAATTTTTAGCAAATTTGAATGGCAAGTCTCTAGCAAAAGCAAAGTTGCAGTGGTAAGTCTATATACGGTAGCATGAAAATTCAGTCACAGTGACCCCTGTGGTGGAATGATTATTACACAACATAAGTGAACAGGAACTTGCAGCAGACTTGCAGAATGTTTGCAAAGAAAGTTGATCTGGAGTCATGCAATGCGGATTTGCTGCAATTGTGTAACAAACTTGTAAAGCCTGGTAAGTCTAGCAAGAGCTTAGCAAGTCATTTTCAAACTTGCAGCACAATTGCTTTGCTATCTGTAAAATTACTTCAAGGGTTCCTCCATGGCAGTGGTCTCCAAACTGTAGCCAAGAGGTCAGGTGAAGCTCTTTGCTTGTCTTTATTTGACCCTTGGGGCACCATTCCATCCACTGACTCCAACAAAAGGGCATTATTCTACTTCCTGACACCAAGGATTACTTCTACTGAAAGCAACGCTGGGGCACTATTCCTCCCATTTATACCAATGATGGTGCACTATTCCTTCCACTGACACCAACAATGGGGCACTATTCCTCCCACTGACACCAATGATGGGGCACTATGCCTTCCACTGACACCAAACATGGGGCACTATTCCTCCCAATAACACCAAAAATGGGTCATTATTCCCCCCACTTACACCAATGATGGGGCACTATTCCTACCACTAACACCAACAACGGGGCACTATTCCTCCCTTAACTACTTCAGGCCCAGAGGCCGTCATATGACGTCCTCGGCTTTGTGGGGGTATATCTGAATGATGCCTGCAACTACAGGCATCATTCAGATATTGCTGGTTTCAGCCGGCGATTCCCTGCACCATGAGAACAATCATAGCGGCTGTTCCGCCGCTTGATCGTTCTTACGGGCAGCGGAAGGGGACGCCCCCCCCTCCCGACTCACCTGTGCGATCGGTGAGTCGGTGACAGGATCTGCCGGCCCCGGATGTTGATCACAGAGATTTCCGGCGGACCAGATGGTCGCCGGAGTCTCTATGATTGTCTGAGGCTGGGCGTGATGTTATGATGTCACGCCCGGCCTCTGCATTCCAAAAAATGGTGCCGCTTCCTTCGGCTTTGAAGCGGTGATCGTTTTTTTTTTTTTTAGGCTTCCCAGCCTAGAGGTGAGAAAGTAAAATTAACAATAAAAAATAAAATAAAAATTTTTCAGTGCCCCTGTCCCTGTGTGCTCGCATGCAGAAGCGAACGCATACGTAAGTCCCGCCCACATATGAAAACTGTGTTCAAACCACACATGTGAGGTGTCGCCGCGAACGTTAGAGCGAGAGCAATAATTCTAGCCCTGGATCTCCTCTGTAACTCAAAAAATGTAACCAGTAAAAAAAATTTAAACGTCGCCAATGGGCATTTTTAAGTACCGAAGTTTGGCGCCATTCCACGAGCGTGTGCAAATTTGAAGAGTGACATGTTAGGTATCTATTTACTCAGCCTAACTTCATCTTTCACATTATGCAAAAAAATTGGGCTAACTTTACTGTTTTTTTTATTATTTATAGCATGAAACAGTTTTTTTCCCCCAAAAAACACGTTTGAAAAATTGCTGCGCAAATACCGTGCGAGTTAAAAAGTTGCAATGACCGTCATTGTATTCTCTAGGGTCTTTGCTAAAAATATATATATATATATATATATATATATATATATATATATATATATATAGTGTTTGGGGGTTCTATGTAATTTTCTAGCAAAAAAATTATGATTTTTACATGTAGGAGCGAAGTGTCAGAATTGGCCCGGCCTGAAGTGGTTAATACCAAAGATGAGGCATTTTCTATTCCCACAAGCCGCAGTCTAGCCCTCCTAATGTCTGAAAGACAGTAAACTGGCCCTTTGTTTACAAAGTTTGGAGACCCTTGCTCTAGGGTAAAAAAGTTGGGAAATGCTGCTTTAGAGCGTTGGTGCCTGACATGCGGCCCCGGGGCTGCTTAGGACTCTTTGGTACTTGGTGTGCAAACATTCACCCGGGTTTTCCTTACCTAGGTGAATATTCAGGCCAGTGAAAGAAAGTGGCTTCTAGTAGTTAATGGTTCGCTTCATTTCCTTCACACTACCTTATTTCTTTCTATGATTTCCTTCCATTCTTCTTTTTATTTTTTATTTCTCTGATTCAATGGATCTAAAGCTGGCCATATACAGATTGACTTTCTGCGGAACTGCCCAAAATAAGTTTCACCATGCATGGCCCCGTTGGCACCACCGTGCTTAACAAAAGTTGATGTTTGTTGAAGGAGCATGGAGGAAAGTTCTGAGCTGAACAGCACCTGCGTCCAATTAGATGCAGGCACTGTTCAGTCGCTGGTGCCGACTGTCAGAATACAATAACTTGCACGGAAGATTTGTCCATCATTCCTGTCCAGAGTGGATTGGGGGATCATGTGATTTTTTTGTTGTTCAGCCCATGGGGCTGAATGAGAGAAAGCTTAAAGGGGTTGTAAAGCTTCGCGTTTTTTCACCTTAATGCATCCTATGCAATAGGATGAAAAAACATCCGATGCTTACAGGCCCCCCCCCCCCCAGCCCCGTTACTTACCTGAGCCCTCGAATGTCCCGCGTCATGAACGTTCTGGCTTCTCGGCCCGGGCTTCTCGGCTCTTCATTGGATAATTGATAGCAGCGCAGCCATTGGCTCCCACTGCTGTCAATCAAATCAATGATGCAGCGCGCCTCGGGGCGGGCCGAGTGATACAGTCGGCGGCTATGCACAGTGGACGTAAGTATGACATGTTTGTTATTTAACCACTTAACGACCGCCCACCGCCGATTTACGTCGGCAGAATGGCACGGACAGGCAGAATCACGTAGATCTACGTGATCGCCTTTGTGCAGTTGGGGGGTCCATCCGGACCCCCCTTCACTTAAGTGTTCGGGAGCGATCAGGCATGAGGGGGCGGCCGCTCGATTCCGCCCCCCCCCCCCCCTCGCGATCGCTCCCGGCCAATGAAAATGCTTCCTCCGCCATGTGATGTAAACACAGGCAGGAGGAAGTGATGTCATCTCCCTCGCCGCGGTCTTTTCGTTCCCGGCGCCGAGCAGAGAAGAAGCAGGTTAGTGCACCAACAGTCCACTGACACGTAGGTACACATAGGCACACAAATCACCCCCCAGTCACCCCCAGATCACCCCCCAGGTCACCCCAAAGCCCCCAATCACAGTGTCACTGATTGCAGTGATCATTTATTTTACTGATCACTGCATTTAGTGTCATCTGTGATTGTAAAAAGTTGCAGGGCAGTTAGGATTAGGCCCCTTTAGGTCCAGGGTAGCCCCCTAACCCCCCCTTAATAAAGGTTTAACCCCTTGATCACCCCCCAGGTAACCCTTTCACCCCCTAACTTCAGCGTCACTAAGCGATTGTTTTTCCGATCGCTGTATTCGTGTCGCTGGTGTTTTAGATAGGCAGTTATTTTTTTTTAGGTTCGCCGCAGGTTTTTATTAGTGTCAGGTACCCCCATATATTATTTTAACCCCCTGATTGCCCCTAGAGTTAACCCTTTCACCAGTGATCGCCGTATAAGCGTCACTGGTGTCACTGGTTAGCCAGTAAGTTATTTAGTTATTTAGGTTACCCGTCAGGTTTTTATATAGTGTCAGGTACCCCCATATTTAACCTAATAAAGGTTTTAACCCCCTGATTGCCCCTAGTTAACCCTTTCACCAGTGATCACCATATAAAGGTTACGAGTGACGCTGGTTGATTAGTTTGCTTTTTATAGCATCAGGGCACCCGCCGTATATAACCCAATAAAGGTTTAACCCCCCTGATCGCCCGGCGGGTGAGATCAATTAGGTTTTAGCGCCAGAGAGGGTCTGCGTCGCCCCAGGCAGTGTTAGGTTAGTGACAGTAACGCTAACACCCACGCGCAAAGCATACACCCCCCTTAGTGGTATAGTATCTGATCAGATCTATACTAGCATCCCCAGCGGTTTAGGGTTCCCAAAAACGCAGTGTTAGCGGGATCAGCCCAGATACCTGCTAGCGCCTGCGTTTAGCCCCTCCGCCCAGCCCAGCCCAGCCCAGCCCACCCAAGTGCAGTATCGATCGATCACTGTCACTTACCAAACACAACACACATAACTGCAGCGTTCGCAGTGCTTGGTTTTTGGGGCCCTGTACGCGGCTAGGCTCCCAAAAAGTCCCACACATGTGGTATCCCCGTACTCAGGAAAAGCAGCAGAATGTATTTTGGGGTGCAATTCCACATATAACCATGGCATGTGTGAGCAATATATCATTTAGTGACAACTTTTTGTACATTTTTTTTTTTGTCATTATTCAATCATTTGGGACAAAAAAAAAATATTCAATGGGGTCAACATGCCTCTCAGCAAATAGCTTGGGGTGTCTACTTTCCAAAATGGGGTCATTTGGGGGGGTTTTGTGCCATCTTGGCATTTTATGGCCTTCAAAACTGTGATAGGTAGTGAGGAGTGAAATCAAAAATGTATGCCCTTAGAAACCTTGAAGGCGGTGCTTGGTTTTTGGGGTCCCGTACGCGGCTAGGCTCCCAAAAAGTCCCACACATGTGGTATCCCCGTACTCAGGAGAAGCAGCAGAATGTATTTTGGGGTGTAATTTCACATATGCCCATGGCATGTGTGAGCAATATATCATTTAGTGACAACTTTGTGCAAAAAAAAAAAAGTTTGTCATATTCCCGCAACTTGTGGCAAAATATAAAATATTCCATGGACTGAACATGCCTCTCAGTAAATAGCTTGGGGTGTCTACTTTCCAAAATGGGGTCATTTGGGGGGGTTTTGTGCTATTTTGGCATTTTATGGCCTTCGAAACTGTGATAGGTAGTGAGGAGTGAAATCAAAAATTATGCGCCCTTAGAAATCCTGAAGGCGGTGCTTGGTTTCCGGGGTCCCGTACGTGGCTAGGCTCCTAAAAAGTCCCACACATGTGGTATCCCCGTACTCAGGAGAAGCAGCAGAATGTATTTTGGGGTGCAATTCCACATATAACCATGGCATGTGTGAGCAATATATCATTTAGTGACAACTTTTTGTAATTTTTTTTTTTTTTTTGTCATTATTCAATCACTTGGGACAAAAAAAAAAAATATTCAATGGGCTCAACATGCCTCTCAGCAATTTCCTTGGGGTGTCTACTTTCCAAAATGGGGTCATTTGGGGGGGTTTTGTACTGCCCTGCCATTTTAGCACCTCAAGAAATGAGATAGGCAGTCATAAATTTAAAGCTTTGTAAATTTCAGAAAATGTACCCTAGTTTGTAAACGCTATAACTTTTGCGCAAACCAATAAATATACGCTTATTGACATTTTTTTTACTAAAGACATGTGGCTGAATACATTTTGGCCTAAATGTATGACTAAAATTGAGTTTATTCGATTTTTCTTATAACAAAAAGTAGAAAATATCATTTTTTTTCAAAATTTTCGGTCTTTTTCTGTTTATATCGCAAAAAATAAAAATCGCAGAGGCAATCAAATACCATTAAAAGAAAGCTCTATTTGTGGGAAGAAAAGGACGCAAATTTCATTTGGGTACAACATTGCATGTCCGCACAATTTACAGTTAAAGCAGCGCAGTGCCGAATCCCAAAAACAGGCCTGGTCCTAATGGTCCGGGGCTTAAGTGGTTAAAAAAAAAAAAAACCTTTACAACCCCTTTAACATGTAAGGGAACTGTAGGGGGCACAAATGTGGGAGCAGTGCTGGAACAAAGTCACCAAACAAACGCCCGGGGCGAAGATGCCATACTGCACCCCCATACCTCCCAACTTTGAGTTGTTGAGCGGGGGGGGGGGGTGCGGGACATTGGCAAAAAAAACCCGGAATTGCCACAGAAGTTGTTGAGCGGGGGGGATGGGGGGTGATGGTTGCCGCCGGAACATTCGGGGGGGGCATACTAGTGCGCCGATCGCGGGCCGCCGATCGGGGGGGGCATACTAGTGCGCCGATCGCGGGGGGGGGCTCTTACCTGCTGCTGCTGCTGCCTCCTCTTCTTCTCTTCGTGTTTCCTGCTGTGCGGGAAACATGATAGTCTCGCGGGAGTGCGGGAAGGAGGAGCCTCTGCGGGTAAAACCCGCACAATCTGTGCCAGTTGGGAGGTATGCACCCCACCATTCATGATGTGTAATCTTAGGGGATCCTATGCCCAGCAGTCTCCCACTTGTCAAAATCACTGTGCAGCTCAGTTTTAACACTGGGCACATGCTTGTGTTGATGGCTCTCTCCTCCACTTCCGGCTTTCTCCTGGACACTTATTCACTCGGCGGTGCAGGCTGTGCTCTCTCTCCCCCTCCTCCTTCCTGATAGTGCAGTCCCTGTGACTGATCTTGTCTCCGCCCCTTCCTGTAATTTTCTGCAGGCAGACTGTAGTGGGTGGGGTCTGCTGAGTCCCTCCCACAGCTCTGATCTCTGCACAGACTATGTACAGCGCACTGATGATATCACTGTTACTTTAACAAGGTAATATCCATATTTGCAAAATCATTTAGTGCTCACAAAGTGGAATTCTATAACTTGTGGTTAATCAGAAATGGATTTGAATGAAAGTTTTTGCATCCAGTGTTCAGCTTTAAAGAAGCCCAAAGGTGTATGTATGGACAGCATTAATGCTGTCATGCCATTGATATCTACAGTGCGTGCATCACAGCGTGCACAGAGCTAAATTCCCCTCTTTGCTCGGCATCACGGGGGATTATTTCAAATAAATGAAAGCAGTCTGAAAAGGATGCATGTAGGAGCACACAATACTAGCTGGAAATCTCTGACCCAGACCTAGATGGTCATAATTTATGCATGGACAAACAGACACTCACTGTTTTCACACAGGGAGCCATTTGAAACACTGCAAGATGCTGTAACATTCTCTGTGGCCTAAGATGAACATTCCACTATGGCCGGCTATCTGAAAAGGCACCGCATGACAAGGGCTGCCCCTATACACACATATATAGATGGAATGCTGTAAGGCAACAAGCTACTGAATCTGCCAGAAGCTAAATCACATCCATTTGGCTGCATAGACACTCATATAAGTGCCAAGTTTCTATACAGTGCCTTGAAAAAGTATTCATACCCCTTGAAATTTTCCACATCTTGTCATGTTACAACCAAAAACGTAAATGGATTTTATTGGGATTTTATGTGATAGACCAACACAAAGTGGCACATAACTGTGAAGTGGAAGGAAAATTATAAATGTTTTTTTTTTTTACAAATAAATATGTGAAAAGTGTGGCGTGCATTTGTATTCAGCCCCCTTTACTCTGATACCCCCTAACTAAAATTGCCCTCAGAAGTCACCTAATTTGTAAATGGAGACCACCGGTGTCATTTCTTGCATATGTTGGACTATATGAATCAGGGCAGCCTTGAAGTAGTCCCTTCATGCCCCCTTTTTTAGAAAACAACAGTATTCCAATGGGACATTTTGCCTTTGCTCCAGTATCTATTTCTGTGATTATTTTCAATGCACACACTACCATGCGCCAAAACCTTTTGTATCACACCACAGTTTAATTCAGTGTGTGGGTACATAAGGCACACTGGAACACTGCAGCCTGTGTGGCCAACTCCACGAAGATCTTTCATGTGCGTTCCCTAGAGATGATATGCAAATAAGCCACATCTGTTCAGCATAGCAGACTTCTCGCCAGTGCAATTTACATACCATAAAGAAAATAGGTAGATGGCATGATTGTTCCTATCAAACAACGTTTCTTCGTAAAGAGCATATTCCACTCAATGTGGTTGGTCCGGGAACTCTGGAGACTGTTGCATAAATTGTTGTCTTTGTTTGCATTAAAAAACAAATGCATATACAGGCGGAGGTCCCCTAGTTACAAACATCCAACTTACATACGACTCCTACTTACAAATGGAGGGAGACAACAGGAAGTGAGAGGAAATCTACCCCTAGGAAGGGAAATGCACTCCTGTTATGCCCTGTACACACGATCGGTTTTACAGATGAAAACAGTCCGATGGACTTTTCTCATTGGACAAACCGATCGTGTATGGGCCCCATTGGTCTTTTTTCCATCGGTGAGAAAAAATAGAACATGTTTTAAATTTATCCAATGGGAAAAAAAACGATAGCAAATTCCGATTGTCTGTGTGGAACTCCATCGGACAAAAAACACACGCATGCTCAGAATCAAGTTGATGCATGCTCAGAAGCATTGAACTTCATTTTTCTCGGCTGTGGGAGTGTTTTACGTCACGGCGTTTGGGACAGTCGGATTTTTGACTGATGGTGAGTAGGCAAGACTGATGGAAGTCAGCTTCATCGGATTTCCGATGGAAAAATCCATTGGATTAGAATCCATAGGAAATCCGATCGTGTGTACAGGGCTTAAGAGTTATTATGGGGAAAAAGGTACCTCCACTGAAGCTTTATCACCAAGGCTTATTTCCACAACAACCCAAAATTTTTAAAATCCAATTGTCATTGGGACAGAAAGTGAGGTGAAATCTTCTGAACAGGGGCACAGACAGCAAAACAAACATTACAGGGGTGATAACCCTTCCCTATGCTATGCAAAAAGCATAGATTTTTTGGCTGGAGCTACACTTAAAAAAATTACCTGTTCCAACTTACAAACACATTCAACTTTAGAACAAACTTACAGTCCCTGTCTTGTTTGTAACCTGGAGACCGCCTGTATACAGTAAATCATGATTCCATAGCTGCTTATTTTATGCTGCAAGTATTATTCCAACACATTATTAATTATTTCACCAACATATAACCTGGTTCTGTAAAGAGTATGCTGGAACTTTAAAGGGAACCTGTGCCCAGATCATGCACATTAAATTATTTACATATTCTGTACAAGAAGAAAACATTCTTTAAAACAAGCTCCTATTAGCTTATGTAGCTAATGGCATTGTGGAGACATTCATCTTCAAAATTCACAACAGGGACATAGAAATCTTAGCTCTTTTCCCTTTACTTTCAATTGCAGCAGAATCTTGGCAGCTTGCCAGCCTTCTAATATAAACACGCAGTGGGTGTTTCTAAGCTGACTATGAATCAACTGAAATCAATTTTAGTCTTTGTTGTGATCTTTGAGGATCTTTAAGAATGTATTAATTCACAGTACAAGCCACTAGAGAGGCCAGTGGTGGCTTGTTTTAAATCTCTTTTACTGCTTGTTCCGAATATGTAAATGGTTTAATGCCAAAAGTCTGAGCACAGGTTTACTTTAACCTCTTCATGCCGACAGTCGCATATATGTGGCCTCTTGGCAGGTGGGCCTTAACGCCGAGCGGCCGCATATATGCGTAGCAGAATGTAAAGAAATGCCCCGTGCGCTCCCAGGTAAGTTACCAGCGAATAAACGGAAACTTACTTGTGATCGGGAGCTTTCCAATCATGTAACCACTGTGACAGCCAATCACAGAGGT
Organism: Rana muscosa; assembly: GCA_029206835.1. Classification (NCBI taxonomy): domain Eukaryota; kingdom Metazoa; phylum Chordata; class Amphibia; order Anura; family Ranidae; genus Rana; species Rana muscosa. Next base: position 169,654,766 of record CM055119.1, on the reverse strand, counting down.
CACATGATCAGAAAGGGCCGGGAGGCGCCTGTGTTAGGGATTAAAGTGTATCTATTTCTAAAGCCCAAAGGTTTTTTTGCATAATGTAGTGATGGATTGGAACCCCATGCAAGGTTTATACTGCTGAATGAGTGGTGTGGTGGAGGGCAGGACCTTGGTTTATGTGATTATTCCAATCCGATGTTATAGCTATTTTTGAGGCAGTCTCTAAGTACACAATGAACCTTGACATGACCCTCGTGGTAACATCTTAAAGTGATATTAAAGATTTTTTTTTTTTAAATAACAAACATGTCATACTTGCCTGCTCTGTGTAATGGTTTTGCACAAAGCAGCCCCCATCCTTTTCTTCTCGAGTCCACCGCTGGCGTCCTGGCTCCTCCCTCTTGACCAGTGCCCCTAATAGCAAGCTGCGTGCTATGGGGGAAGTGGTCCATGCTCGCTCCCGAGCCCCACTCTACGCATCCATAAGACACATAGAGCCACAGCTGGACCCAACCCCCAAGTCTCTCCTCATTGACTCATTGGCTGTGATTGGCAGCAGTGGGAGCCAATGGCTCCCACCGCTGTTTCTCAGCCAATAGGGAAAGAGAGACCCCGGACAGCCGAGTCTCCCGTGAACATCGCTGGATTGAAAGGGGGGTTCAGGTGAGAATTGGGGGGAGGGGGCTGTAGGAAGAACAGCACACAGAAGGTTTTTGACCTTCATGCAAAGAAGTTAAAAAACCATGTAGCCTTTACAACCACTTTATTCTACATATTTTTTTTTCAGCCCCCACATTGGTCTCATGACAGGTATTCCTTAAAGTTTAACCTTACTACTTAAAAAATAAATATGTCTAAATTGTCCCTGATAGAGCAGTTAGTAGCACTAATTAGCACTATTAATATGTTGCCAATGCATACCTAACTGGGCATGATCCCTATTTTTTGTTCTCTGTCCCATCCATGGGTTGGCTGAACAGCACCCTCTAGCTTTTGTACAGATATAACACCCCAAAGTGTCAGCATTGACTATAAACAGCTACTTTATTTTCTGTTAAAAAAGGAAAATAGTTCAGCAACGGATGAACTTCTGTCGAACTTCTGTAAAGTTATGATAAAAGACACAGGATTTCCTCTTTTTCACACTCGTGACACTTAGAAAATGTAACTGATATTTTGGTAAGGGGTAGCAACACAAAGCTTGTATTATGCTAAACATAGGTATACCATTCAGAAATATCACAACTACGGATCCTTTTTTTTTTTACTTCTGCAAATCCAGATAAATCTTTTCATTAAAAACATTTGACAAGCAGAAGAAAAGCATAGGATTGAAAAGTAGGCACACACATGTACCTGCATGTAACCACCTGTGCCCTGATATCCTGAACTGAGGGGCATTCTGCTATGCAAATACTGACTTTTCTTTACAGAGTCAATGGCTGGCCTGACCTTCCCACCTTTCATGCCTAGCTATTGGTTACTGATCCTGTCTGTCATACTCACAAGTAATATATGTATTAGGACTAGTTTACACTTGCTTCAAAACATGGCTAAGGACACACTTTGTTAAAGCTCTCTGAATGCCAGTCAAAGTCCCTGTCACTAAATAAAATGGTTAGCTTACAGTCTTGTTTACACCTTGCTTTTGCTTGGTGCTTCGATGAGGCTTTGGTGGGGCTTTGATGAGGCTTCGGTGAGGCTTTGGTGGAGCTTCGATGGGGCTTTAGTGAGGCTTCGGTGTTGCGTCGATGGGGCTTCGTGGGGCTTCGATGAGGCTACGGTGGGGCTTTGGTGAGGCTTCGTGGGGCTTCGATGAGGCTTTGGTGGAGCTTCGATGGGGCTTCGTGGGGCTTCGATGAGGCTACGGTGGGGCTTTGGTGAGGCTTCGTGGGGCTTTGGTGGAGCTTCGATAGGGGCTTCGTGGGGCTTCGATGAGGTTTCGGTGGGGCTTTGGTGAGGCTTTGTGGGGCTTTGATGGGGCTTCGGTGAGGCTTCGATGAGGCTACGGTGGGGCTTCAGTGGGGCTTCAAGCGAGCTTTGCCATAGACTTCTATGGAGGCTTTGAAGACGCTTTGAAGCACCACTGAAGCTACATGGGGTATAATTTTTGAAGAGAAGCCAAAGCAAAGCAAAAGCAAGGTGTAAACAGGACTGTAAGCTAACCATTTTATTTAGTGACAGGGGCTTTGACTGGCGTTCAGAGAGCTTTAACAAAGCCTATCCAAAGCCTTGTTTTGAAGCAAGTGTGAACTAGCCGTTAATGTGTGTTGAAGCCGAAGTGTAAATCAGCCCTTACTGTTCAGTCATATTGAACTCTCTGTGATTCTGTGGAGCAGCTCCCTGGGCACCATGTCTGATACACTTGAAAAACCTTTTCTTTAGAATTTTCTTGGCTAATTTTTTACGAGGTAGGTCCACAGGTCTTTCCTCAACCCCCTCCTAATGCTCAGCTTGGAATTGGCATGCAGAATGTGATAGTACATGTGCACACACATACTAGGACCAATTTAGACAGGAGCCAATTAACCCACCAGCACGTCTTTGCAGTGTGGGAGGAAACCGAAGTACACAGCTCTGAACTGTCCCCGATTTGGAGGGACTGCCCCTCTTTTGGAACAAAGTCCCTCTGTTCTCTTCATTTGTCCCTCATTTTATTCTGATGTATATACCTGTATAATGCACTATTTATCTATCAAAGTGTGTTTTACTGTGCTAAACCTTTCCTCCAATTTCTAAATTGTTGCAATTGCTAATTTCAAAAGCTAGTATAAAAGATTTGTAGTAGGGTTGCACCGATACCGATGCCAGTATCAGTGCTGATACTAAGCATTTGCACGAGCATCGGTACTCCTGCACATGCTCAGATACCTGAAACTCTCAGGCCCGGTTCTTCCATCGGTCAGTGGGATTCCTCCACTGACAGCTGAAATGTAAAAAATAAATGAAAAAAAACGGCAATTATCAGTTGTTAAGGAGCAGGGCCACTGGAACCTTAACAACCTCCTTCCCAGGCCTATTCTGACACTTCGCTCCTACATGTAAAAATCTACTTTTTTTTGCTAGAAAATTACTTAGAACATCCAAACATTATATATTTTTTATAGCAGAGACCCTCTAGAATAAAATGGTGGGTGTTGCAATTTTTTTATGTCACACGGTATTTGCGCAGGTTTTTTTTAAATGCATTTAAAAAAAAAAAAAACACTTTCATGAATTCAAAAAAAAAACAGCAAAGTTAGCCCAATTTTTTGTATAATGTGAAATATGATGTTATGCCGAGTAAATAGATACCTAACATGTCACGCTTTAAAATTGCCCGTGCAATGGCGGCAAACTACGATACTTAAAAATCTCCATAGGCGACGCTTTAAACGCCTTTACAGGTTACCAGTTTAGAATTGCACAGTAGGTCTGGTGCTGGAATTATTGCTCTCACTCTGATGTTTGCGACAATACCTCACATGTGTGGTGCAATCACCGTTTACATATGCGTGCTAGAGTAACGTAATTAGCCACTCAGATCACTTTCACAACCACAATAAACAATAGCCTGGTGCAAAAGGCAGTAGGGGGCACCCATTGGCTTTTATGTTATTAAAGGTAAGATCCAGGCAAAACGGAAAGTAAAATTTTCCTTGATAATTGCAGTACAGAGTTTTTCCAGTTTTTTTAAGTGTAAGAAGACAATAACTTTTCAAACCCATGCAAAGAACTAACACTGACTAAGGAAACACAGAAAAAACTGTGATGCCGCGTACACACGATCATTTTTCCCGTCGGGAAAAATGACATTTTTTCCTTTGGACGAGAAAAACGATCGTCTGTGGGCTTTTTGCGGCATTAATCACGATGAGAAAAATTAGAACATGTTCTAATTTTTCTCGTCGTTTTTCCTGACATTTCTTCCACGGCAGTGTTTCCCATAGGGAAACACTGCCGCGGAGCCCATAGACGATCGTTTTTCTCGTCATTTTAAAAAATGACGAGAAAAATGACCGTGTGTGGGGAACAAGCTGTTCCCTCGTTTAAAATGTCATTATTCACGGCGGTTTTTAAACCGCCGTGAATAATGATCGTGTGTACGCGGCATGAGGGTCTAGTTAGGACTGAACAAACTAACACTAAACAGGAGGGGGGCAGAGGGAGATACCAAATCACATAAGTTGTAGTAGTCTTAAAACACCACTAGATGTCAGCATATATCAAACACAGGTAGAGGTGGGACAGAACACAGGCCATTAAAGTGGTTCTAAAGGCAGAATTTTTTTTCTTTTTTTACCTTCATTCATTCTCTGCATGAAGGTAAAAAACCTTGGGCTCTAATAGGCTTCCAGATTGGTAAACAGCGGGCGCAATGCTGTGCGTTCGCTGTTTACACAGTGTTGTGTTACAGAAGCGAATAAATCTCTTCCCTAACACTGTCAGTCAATCAGGTGCTCGGGTCTGGTTACCCTGTCACCTGATTGGTTGAAGTGACAGGCGCTGTGATTGGACGCCTATCAGGCGTCCAATCATAGCAGAGATGACGTAAGGAGGACGGGAGAAGACATAGAGGACTCGGAGCGTGGAGGACAGCGCCGAGACAGGTAAGTGTTGGGCAGGGGGGCACACTGGCAGCATTTGATGGGGCACAGTAGCGGCAATTGATGGGGCACACTGGCGGCAATTGATGGGGCACACTGGCGGTATTTGATGGGGCACACTGGCGGCAATTGATGGGGCACAATGGCGGCAATTGGTGGGGCACACTCGCGGCAATTGATGGGGCACACTCGCGGCAATTGATGGGGCACACTGGTGGCAATTGATGGGGCCCACTGGCAGCAATTAATGGGGCACACTGGCAGCAATTGATGGGGCACACTGGCAGGAATTGATTGGGCACAGTGGTGGCAATTGATGTGCACAGTGGTGGCAATCGATTGGGCACAGTGGTGGCAATTGATTGGGCACACTGGTGGCAATTGATGGGACCCACTGGCAGCAATTGATTGGGCACAGTGGTGGAAATTGATGGGCACAGTGGCGGCAATTGATTAGGCACAGTGGCGGCAATTGATGGGCACACTGGCAGTAATTGATGGGGCACACTGGCAGCAATTGATTGGGCACAGTGGTGGCAATTGATGGGCACAGTGGTGGCAATTGATTGGGCACAGTGGCGGCAATTGATGGGCACACTGGCAGCAATTGATGGGTACAGTAGCTGCGTTTGATGGCACAGTGACAGCAATTTATGGGTACACTGGCTGCATTTGATGGGCACAGTGGCTGCGCTTAAAAGGGCACAGTGGCTGTGCATGATGTTTTTTTTTTTTTTAGTTTGTTTGCGCCCCCCCCCAAAAAAAAATTGAGCACCAGCCGCCACTGGCACTTACAATCACTTTAAGCATACTTCCAGTTACCCTGTGAGGTGCTCTCTGAATTCTGACTGTGGTGGATTACACAGATACCAGGTCCATATAAATTGGGCAAACCTACTGATTTTAGCACAGTTGCAGTATCAGCTGGATAGCATTAGCAGCACACAGATTTGTTTCATCGGTTGCTTGGAGTTGCTTTTTTTCTTTTCATTGATTTTTATTGATTTTTTTTTAAGACAGTTAGAGGATTAGAAAGTATAACATCATGACAATCAGTTGTAATAAAATAGAAAATAAACTTTCCGAGAAGGACAGTAACATCACTTGGCCTACACAACTAAAACCTCAGGTTGCCCCAAAACGAAAACATAAAACCAGTCAAAAATGAAAACGAATAATTGAAACAACCCGAGGAGACTGTACCGCCCCCTGAGAACAAATACTTGAGTATAAGCCGACCCTAATATAAGCCGAGGCACCTAATTTTACCACAAAAAACTGGGAAACTTATTGACTCGAGTATAAGCCTAGGGTGTCCATCTGCATGCCTCACTTTGCCTCACTGTGTCCATGTGCATGCCTCACTGTGTCCATGTGCATGCCTCACTGTGTCCATGACTAGACTGACGTTTAACATGGGAGTCTATGGAAGGAGTGCCCGGATTTGAAAAATCGGTGCTCCCTGGTCGTAGGTCCTCCAGACAAGAAACTTGGCACACTTTTAGGGGAAGAGTGGGGCTACATGTGTGCCAAGTTTCGGGTCCAGGAGACCTACGACCGGCCGGTACCAGGCCCCCAAATTCACCAGAGAAATTACAGTTTAACATGGGAATCTATGGAAGGGGTGCCCGCCTTTGAAAAATCGGTGCTCCCTGACCGTAGGTCCCCAGGACAACAACCTTTGCACACTTGTAGAGGAGTGGGGCTATATGTGTGCCAAGTCTGGGGTCCAGGGGACCTACGGCCGGCCGGTACCGGGTCCCCAAAGTCCGGGAGATCAGGCGCAAAAAGGTGACTCGATTATAAGCCGAGGGGGCATTTTCAGCACAAAAAAATGTGCTGAAAAACTCGGCTTATACTCGAGTATATACGGTATGTTTTTTTTTTTATAAATGTAAGTACATGTACACATTCTGTTAATTTGTAATGTGAATGCTGTCTTCCTAAAGCTTTTTTTTTTTTTTGCTAAACCTAGTCCCAGTACGAGGCACCAGTCTGGATGCTATTATGCTTAGATAAGAAGCCTCGGAATTCTGGTTTTGGCAATATCAGGACAAGGCATATTGGAAAGGGTATAATTATGATGCCTAAACATTTACTACCAGTGAATTGAAACTTCTGAGTGAAACCTCGGGTTTAAGTGGCAAACATTTCTGAGCAAAGGATTGGCTGTTCTCCTTTGCCAACCGTTTTTCCCAGAGCTGCGGTGGAAATTCTCAGAACACCGGTCGCAGTTCCTCTTGCTAGACTACACATTTTCTGTGATGTGAGTCTGCTTGATTCTCTGTAATTTGCCACCACACCAAAGCATGGCAGGATTACTTGTGTTTCACTTTTTTTCTGCCTGCAAGAAGGAGAGCCGAGACTGCCAAGCAATGCAAAACGTCTTTAATTATTATGTCATTTCATGCCCATTGGGGTGACTGCTGTGCCGCTTGTACATTTCTTTACACCCAGAAGAAAAGATTTATTAGAATTGCAGCTTACCATTTCTTAGATTTTATGGCTGCATTCGTTTTCTCTTTTAGACTTTCTTTCTTCTATATTCATCTGGCGATCCAACCAGTAATTTTGTTGTTTTTCAAAAGAACAAACTCTCCATCAGAATGTATCAGTTACAGAGATGTGGCAAACCATTTACCATCGAGAGGGGTGCTTACAATGATCAGCTTTTATTTCTGTATATAAAACCTTTATCCCAAAAGAAAAAAAAAAACTGTTTGTATAACTGATTATAAAGTGTTAGCTGGCATTCGGCTTCAATATTAGATTGTAAGCTCTTCTGAACAGGGCCCTCTTAATCTCCTTGTATTTTATTGTATTATAAGTGTATTGGTTCCCTTTTATATTGTAAAGCGCTGCGTAAACTGTTGGCGCTATATAAATCTTGTATAATAACTAGTTACTGTATTTAAATCAGCTCGTACATTTAACACTTCCCTCCCCCCAGACTGACAATGTTGCTGTCCAAAAGATGCCCTTCTGTGCTCCTTCATCCAGAGTGAGGGCACTCTAACGCAGGAGGTGTGCCAGATGACCAGGTGAAAACAGAGGGGAAAAAGGTCCAAAAAGGAAAACGAATGCAGCCACCACAAGGATTGGTAAGCTGCAATATAATACATTTTTGGTTTTGGGTTTAATAATGCTATAAGGGCAAAAGCTGGCCATGGATAGATTTTTTTTTTTGTTGGGGGGGGGGGGGGTTCAGCCAGAGGGCTAAACCCCAAAAAAAATTAACAGATTCAGTGGCTTCAGCTACTTGGCTCACATATACTGTAGCTTTAGCTATGTGTGAACTATCTTATCTACCAAAGGATCTGTAATCTGTTTTGCCAGGTAGTACAGTGACACCACTTTCTCTGTTACAGTTGAAGCTGAAGTTAAATCTGTTTAAGCTGGCCATAGATGGGTAGAATTTCAAATGAAAAGTCTTAGGAAAATTCATACAAATATTCTAAAAGATTTAGTTTGCTTTTAACATTTATTGCCTCTGATGACATCAATTGTGACGAAACGCGTAAGTCAGGACCTAACGTATGTAGTCAGCATGCTGGTTTCTCCACATCCAATTCGCATGGCAGGGGATTGTGACCGACTCTCTATGGAGCCGGTTCACATATCTCAGCTGCAAATTTGCACTGGGGTCCTGTGCGTCTTTTAGTCTGTTTCAGGTCCAAATTCAGCCCAAAAATTCAGGGTGAAATCGGACCTGAAACGGTGAACGGGGACACATGGGACCCCTGCTGTGAGCCGCATGCAGCAATAGTGTTAACCCTGCCTAACAGGAGTAGTTTCCGGAGGCTAGAGACATTCTTCAAGGCATAGTGATAGACTGGGGACACCTTAAATGAGAAAACTACAGATCATTGCTATTACTATTATTGCTATTAGAACAGCACCCTTAAAAGTTACTAGGTTAGGTTATTTGCTGCCTAAGGCAGCCATTCCCACTTCCTGTTTGGGAGATTGTGGGTAGGTTGCCATGGTAAGGGGCATGCCTGCCAGAGGTAGTCTTTTGAATGTCTCTGGTAATTTTGCTGTACTATGTGCCATAAAGACTCTGGATGCCACCCCATTTTTGCCAGCTTGTGCAGTAATGTTTCTGGTTCCCCCTGCTTTGGTTGCTAGGACTCTGGCACATTAACCAATGGTGCTGTGCCACCAGCATCCTAGCAACCGATGATGTTTTGTGACACTAGGAAGCTGGTGGCTGGCTTGCACAGAGTCACTGGTTGCTAGGACACAGGTGGCTGAGGGTCATTGGTTGTTATTGTGCAGGTGGTACCAGCATCCTAGCAACCAGCTTAGTAACAGTAAGTGAATACAGGGAAAAATTACTGAGCTACAGTGAGAACAGAGTGCCCTGTATGGGCCCTCTGGCCTTAGTGCTGCACCTATCTGAGTCCTGTCTGAGGCCACATTACTAGTAAGCCCCTGGTTAATTGTGGCACATTTGATATTTCTCTCAGCAAGGTCTATTTAAAGCCTCGTACACACGATTGGATTTACATCTGACAAATTCTTGGAAATTTTGTGCGAAGGGCGTTGCCCGTGAACTTGTTCTGCATACAGACGGCAGAACTTTTTTAGCCAACATTCAGGAAACTATGTGGTTTTTCTGCTCTTTAGCGCCACTCTTTGGGCAACTTCTGATAATGTTGTCTTATGGTTAGCATTAGTTCGGAGCATGTGTGTTTGTACTTTGGATTTTATTCCGACGGACTTGTGTACACACGATCGAATAATCCGACGGCACACATTTGTTGTCGGAAAATTAAGCTGATTAAGCTGATTAAGCACTGAATCGCAGTGCGAAACGTCAGCTCATACTTGCTGTTTTTTTGCTGTGGCATGTTGTTTGTGCTTTTGTTTTAAATAAAATAACCTTTTTTGGAGTGCGGCTGTCCAAGCGTTTTCCTCAGATTTTTTGCCTTGTCATTCGCATTGCCTGCACCCACGGCTCTGGATCTTGTGAATGAGTCACCAGTCACATCTGAGCGGTAACTCTCTCCTTCTGTTTGCCATCCAACATTTGTTGTTGGAAATTCCGACAATTATCAGATGGAGCGTACAGCTGGTCAGAATATTCGACAAAAACCCTGCCATCACACAATTGTTGTCGGAAAATCCGATCGTGTGTACGGGCCTTTAGAAGGGTCAGAGGAAAAAAACAAGAGAAAGGGGATGAACTTCACAACAAACAATTAAGAGTGTATGGAAAAAAACAAACCATTTAACTACTAGAAGCTAGTCTAAAGATTTGTTTTCCTTCACTGGCTTTAGAAAGCACCTACTGTTTGCAGGGGCCCAGACAGTCACATAGTAAGTGCCAAAGGGCCACATGCTGCCCCCATCCCACAGGTTGAGCACTCGGGCCATATAATATAGAAACATGCAATCCAGTTTAAGATTTCATTTATATTTACCCGAAAGAAAAAAAAAAAAGCTTTGATTGGACTGAGCCGGGTAATGCTTGTAGGTAAACAGAGAGAAATGGATGATCCAACAATTACGTGGAGACCACCAGCATGCAGTCTCGGAAACAGCTGGACAGATTGCAAGAATGAAACGTCCTAAAAACACTGAGAATTCCACTTAATCATGTCTGCTAATTGTATTTCCATGATAATTATATATCTGAGCGCTCGTACGGTTTCCTGAGCTGAATTACTAGCTGTACTTTTTAAACCAAGGATCCTGTCTGACTTTGGCCTTCAGGAGATTTGGGCAAAGAACCGAGCGTGTGTGGGGAGCTGAGGGGGGTCTGAAATGACGCAAAAAATAAATACATTTGTGTTATAACCTACCATGTAAAATCGTTTAGTATTTAAAAAAAAAAAAATTAAATACCAATAATAAACTACTACTACCACTACTACACAATTTTGGTCTCGCGGTACAAGACGTATGACGGCACTATTAAAGGGAAGTTCAATACCAGTCGTGTTAGTAAAGTTTGGGGAGAGACGATTCGCGCTTTTCAGCCTCGTGCTTTTCAGTCCGTTACAGCGTGACGAATGTGCTGGAAAGTTTGGTCCTTCGCGCTATCAAGTGAATCAATCTAATCGAAATAATAATGTGGACAATTGCTGCTAAACCTAAATGCCCTGTACACACGATCGGAAATCCGATGGAATTTTCCGTCGGAATTCCGATGAAGCTGACTTTCATCAGTCTTGCCTACACACCATCAGACAAAATTCCGACCGTCCAAAACGCCGTGACGTACAACACGTACGACGGCACTATAAAGGGGAAGTTCAAATCCAACGGCGCCACCCTTAGGGCTGCTTTTGCTGATCTCGTGTTACCGCGTTTTAGTAAAAGTTTGGTGAGACGATTCGCACTTTTCAGTCTCCGTGCTTTTCAGTCCGTTACAGCATGACGAATGTGCTATCTCCATTACGAACGCTAGTTTTACCAGAACAAGCGCTCCCGTCTTGTAATTTAGTCTGAGCATGCGTGTGTTTTTTCTCCGATGGAGTTCCACACAGACGATCGGAAGTTCCTATCGTTTTTTTTCCTATTGGAAAAATTTAAAACATGTTCTGTTTTTTTACACCGATGGAAAAAAGTCCGATGGGGCCCACACACGATAGTTTTTTCTGCTAAAAAGACTATCAGACTTTTTTCATCGGAAAAACCGATCGTGTGTACAGTGCATTAGTGTACACAGTGCACAAAAATTGGTAATGAATAAAAAAGTGATCAGCGCAACTTTCTAATAGTAAAAAAACACATGCATGTGCTAAACTGACTAATAAATTATATGCAAATATCTACTGTGCAAAATTAGCAATATATCAAATTGTGCAAAATGTCAAAATGACTGTGCAAATAAGCAATAAAAAGTGCAAAATAACTCTGATAAGTAAAGTGCTGAAATAATGTCCACAATATCTTATGTAAACAAATAAATAAGAGCCCATTCACACAGGGGCGGCACGACTTTGGGGGCGACTCGACAAGGCGATCTGAAGACGACTTCAGAGACGACTTGCAAAATGACTTCTGTATAGAAGTCAATGCAAGTCGCCCTGAGTCGCCGCCAAAGTAGTACAAGAACCTTTTTCTAAGTCGGTTTTCTATTAGAACGGTTCTATTGAACAGAGCGGGACGCGACTTGTCAGGCGGCTGAGTCGCCTGACGAGTCGCCCCTGTGTGAATGGGCTCTAAAGTGCTGAAGTTCTGTGATGAACGTAGTGTCAAAAACAGTGTCTTCTATAGGAAATCTTCATGACTACCACTCAATAGGCTTGTGCAATTCGTTTCGTAACGAATTGAAATTCGTCCGAATTTAGCAACTTTCGGACATTCGGAAGCATTCGAATTTCCGAACAAAGCAATTACGAATAAGACCGAATCCGAAATAAATTATACCGCAAATAGCGAATGCCCGAATGTCTTCGGCATAATTCGTTATGAAAAAGTTACGAATGTACGAATCCATACGAAGCACAATAACACTCACTCTGCTCTGCTCTCTGCTTCTCCCACACCGTGCTGAACTCCTTCTCAAAATGGTGTACAGGGGCGGAGGTTATAGCCGCATGTAAAAAACGAAAGTAAAATACGAGATTTCGAATCCATTCGAAGCACAATAACACTCTGCTCTGCTCTCTGCTTCTCCCTCACCGTGCTGAACCCTCTCAAAATGGTGTACAGGGGCGGAGCCTATAGCCGCATGTTAAAAACGAAAGTAAAATACGAGATTTCGAATCGTTACAAATAACCGCAATGTATTTAGAAAAGTACAAATCCATTCGAAGCACATTAGGCATAATAGGCAGCGTCGTTGTGAGAGAGACACGGAAAATTACGAATCAACGAACCCAAAAAAAGTTACGAAAGTAGGAGTTGTGTCCAGAATCAACGAAAAACAACGTACTCTACCGAAAGTACGAACCCAAAAAAAGTTACGAAAGTAGGAGTTGTGTCCAGAATCAACGAAAAACAACGTACTCTACCGAAAGTACGAACCCAAAAAAAGTTACGAAAGTAGGAGTTGTGTCCAGAATCAACGAAAAACAACGTACTCTACCGAAAGTACGAATTATAAAGCAACAAAAAATTCAACGAAAAATGTCGCTTGCAAAAATACGAATGAGTCCGAACACGAAAAATCCCGTCTAGCAAAATTACGAATGATTACGAATCAACAGGACCGGAAAGAAACGAACCGAAACGGAACGAATTTTTCCGTTGTGCACAAGTCTACCACTCAATGCTTTCTGGACTCTTACCTCAGTAAGGAGCAGGGATGAGCCGAACACCCCCCTGTTCGGTTCGCACCAGAACCTGCGAACAGGCAAAATGTTCGTGTAAACTTTGGAACCCTATTAAATACAATGGACTCGAATGTTCGAAATCTAAAGTGTTAATTATAAAGGCTAATATGCAAGTTATTGTCCTAAAAAGTGTTTGGGGACCTGGGTCCTGCCCCAGGGGACATGTATCAATGCAAAAAGAAGTTTTAAAAACGGCCGTTTTTTCGGGAGCAGTGATTTTAATAACGTTTAAAGTGAAAAAATAAAAGTGAAATATTCCTTTAAATTTCGTACCTGGGGGGTGTGTATGATATGCATGTGAAGTGGCGCATGTTTCCTGTGCTTAGAACTGTCCCTGCAAAAAATGTCATTTTTGAAAGAAAAAAATGCATTTAAAACTGACTCGCGGCTATTAATGAATTGTCGGCTCCCGGCAATACATACAAAAGTCATTGATAAAAAAAAAAAAAAAAGCGTGGGTGTTCCCCAGAATTCTATTACCAGGCCCTTCAGGTCTGGAATGGATATTAAGGGGAACCCTGCCGCAAATTAAAAAAAAAAATTGACGTGGGGTTCCCCCAAATATCCATTCCAGGCCCTTCAGATCTGGCATGGATTTTAAGGGGAACTCCACCCCAAATTTTTAAAAAAAATGGCGTGGAGTCCCCCTAAAAATCCATACCAGACCCCTTATCCGAGCACGCAACCTGGCCGGCCGCAGGGGAAAAGGGGGGGGACGAGAGAGCGGCCCCCCTCCCTCCTGAACCGTACCAGGCCACATGCCCTCAACATGGGGAGGATGTCCCCATGTTGATGGGGACAAGGGCCTCATCCCCACAACCCTTGCCCGGTGGTTGTGGGGGTCTGCGGGTGGGGGGCTTATCGGAATCTGGAAGACCCCTTTAACAAAGGGGACCCCCAGATCCCGGCCCCCCCTATGTGAATTGGTAAGGGGTACATTGTACCCCTACCATTTCACAAAGAAAGCGTAATTTTTTTTTAAAAAAAACACACAAACACCTTGAAAAAGTCCTTTATTTAAAAAAAACAAAAAAAACAAAAAACATTCCAGCGGTGAAATCCAGTGTCCCGCGGCGATCCCGATGTCCAGCACTGTCCTTCATTGGTTGTGCCTGAGCGGACCTGATGGGGAACTCCCTCTCAGTATTTTAAATGTATAGACCCGCCCCTTCTAAAGTTCCCCATCAGGTCCGCTCAGCGGACCAGATGCGGAACATGAGAAGGGGCGGGTCTATACATGTATTACCAAAGTGAGAGCAGTCCCCCCATCAGGTCCGCCCCCTCGGTATGTCGGACCCGCCTACGTCATTGGCCTGAGCGGGGAACTTCCTTCACTATGTAAATTTAAATTACACAGTGAAGGAAGTTCCCCGCTCAAGCCAATGACGTAGGCGGGTCCGACATACCGAGGGAGCGGACCTGATGGGGAACTTTAGAAGGGGCGGGTCTATACATTTAAAATACTGAGAGGGAGTTCCCCATCAGGTCCGCTCAGGCACAACCAATGAAGGACAGCGCTGGACATCGGGATCGCCGCGGGACACTGGATTTCACCGCTGGAATGTTTTTTTTTTTTTTTTTTAATAAAGGACTTTTTCAAGGTGTTTGTGTGTTTTTTTAAAAAAATTTTTACGCTTTCTTCGTGAAATGGTAGGGGTACAACGTACCCCTTACCAATTCACATGGGGGGGCCGGGATCTGGGGGTCCCCTTTGTTAAAGGGGTCTTCCAGATTCCGATAAGCCCCCCGCCCGCAGACCCCCACAACCACCGGGCAAGGGTTGTGGGGATGAGGCCCTTGTCCCCATCAACATGGGGACATCCTCCCCATGTTGAGGGCATGTGGCTTGGTACGGTTCAGGAGGGAGGGGGGGCCGCTCTCTCGTCCCCCCCTTTTCCCCTGCGGCCGGCCAGGTTGCGTGCTCGGATAAGGGGTCTGGTATGGATTTTTAGGGGGACTCCACGCCATTTTTTTTTTAAATTTGGGGTGGAGTTCCCCTTAAAATCCATGCCAGATCTGAAGGGCCTGGAATGGATATTTGGGGGAACCCCACGTCAATTTTTTTTAAAATTTGCGGCGGGGTTCCCCTTAATATCCATTCCAGACCTGAAGGGCCTGGTAATTGAATTCTGGGGAACCCCCACGCTTTTTTTTTTTTTTTAATCAATGACTTTTGTATGTATTGCCGGGAGCCGACAATTCATTAATAGCCGCGAGTCAGTTTTAAAAGACTTTTTTTCTTTCAAAAATGACATTTTTTGCAGGGACAGTTCTAAGCACGGGAAACATGCGCCACTTCACATGCATATCATACACACCCCCCAGGTACGAAATTTAAAGGAATATTTCACTTTTATTTTTTCATTTTAAGCATTATTAAAATCACTGCTCCCGAAAAAACGGCAGTTTTTAAAACTTATTTTTGCATTGATACATGTCCCCTGGGGCAGGACCCCGGTCCCCAAACACTTTTTAGGACAATAACTTGCATATTAGCCTTTATAATTAACACTTTAGATTTCTCCCATAGATTTTTCGAATTTGCCGCGAACACCCCAATTTGTTCGCTGTTCGGCGAACGGGCGAACAGGCAATGTTCGAGTCGAACATGAGTTTGACTCGAACTCGAAGCTCATCCCTAGTAAGGAGTATATATAGCCTTGACGATCTCCTTAACTGGGGGAACGGGGTTAGATCTCCTGGTCTTTGAATCCAGTAATGTAATGTCTCTCCAGGTTATGTGTTCCAAATAAAGATGATGACTTCCAAACTCCCCAGCGTGATTTATTTGCTGGAGTCAGATATAAAGGGGATAAAGAAAAATCTCCCATAGTGCAAAACCTATAATAAATAGGTTTATTTAAACGGTCAAATGGGCACTTACAAGGAAAAAGTTAAAAAACAGCAGAGAAGTACAAAATACGGCGCTGCAGACACCTCTTACTTCACTTCCAGTTCGCTTGGTATCCGGCCACTACCTGACGAATGTACCATCTCCATTACGAATGCTAGTTTTACCAGACCGAGCGCTTCCGTCTCGTACTTGATTCAGAGCATGCGTGGAATTTTTTGCATCGGAATTGTCCACACACGAGAGGAATTTACGAGAACGGATTTTGTTGTCGGAAAAATTGAGAACCAGCTCTCAATTTTTTGTTGGCGGAAATTCTGACAGCAAATGTCCGTAGGAGCCTACATACGGTCGGAATTTCCGACAAAAAGCTCCCATCGAACATTTGTTGTCGGAAATTCCGACCGTGTGTACGCGGCATAATAGTTGCCCTGTGGACAGATTCTCACACCTGAGCTGTGGATCTCTGCGGCTCCTCCAGAGTTACCATGGGCCTCTTGGCTGCTTCTCTGATTGATGCTCTCCTTGCCCGGCCTGGCAGTTTAGGTGGATGGCCATGTCTTGGTAGGTTTCCAGTTGTGCCATTCTCTTTCCATTTTCAGATTATGGATTGAACAGTGGTCTGTGAGATGTTCAAAGCTTGGGATTATTATTTTTTTATAACCTAACCCTGCTTTAAACTTCTCCACAACTTTTTCCCTGACCTGTCTGGTGTGTTCCTTGGCCTTCATGATAGTGTTTGTTCACTAAGGTTCTCTAACAAACCTCTGAGGGCTTCACAGAACAGCTGTATTTATCCTGAGATAAAATTACACACAGGTGGACTCTGTTTACTAATTAGGTGACTTCTGAGGGCAATTGGTTCCACTAGATTTTAGTTAGGGGGTATCAGAGTAAAGGGGGCTGAATACAAATGCACGCCACACTTTTCACGTATTTATTTGTAAAAAAAAAAATGAAAAACATTTATCAATTTCCTTTCACTTCACAATTATGGGCCACTTTGTGTTGGTCTATCACATAAAATCCCAGTAAAATACATTTACGTTTTTTGGTTGTAACATGACGACATGGGGAAAATGTCAAGGGGGATGAATACTTTATCAAGGCACTGTAATTGCGAAAATTTAATCCACTCCTGTGTGACATTTAGTTATGTAAGCTGGTCATTTTGATGAGAAAATGCTTCAGTAAAAAAAAGCTTTTAATCATCATATCCTGATTAAAGGCTAGCTAATAATAGATCCAGAACAGCTGATGAAGACTCATAAATACTGTACATAAGGTTTCTTTTCAATTATCAAGCAGGGAATGCGTGGAATTTCTAAATCACACAGCACATCCCATATTCCTCTCCTCCCTTTATCCTCTTTACCACTTAGGAGCTAACAAAGTTCACTCCGCCCTCCCCTAATATTCACATAGTCATGCCTCTAATGAAGAATCTTGTTGTACACATCGATCACCAAAATAAAAGAGATGAAGAGGACCTGTCTTTCACACAATTTTTTTTTTTTAATCTGCACAAAGGTTCTTACATTGAATGAAAAGTGTCCCCTTCTCTCTTTATTGAAATCTTCAGTCCTCTGCCCTCCCCCTTACCCCTGCAGCGGTAATCTTTTAGCTCTGCGGGCGCTAATAAAAGCAGCTGGACCCGTCATAGGTACTCATCAAATATGGAGAATATGCCCGCACTTTCTGCACACTTCTTCCATCCTTCATAAAAGCTGTACTATAGTTTCCATCAATGAAAAACATTCTATGAATGGAGAAGGTGGAATTTTCATTCATCTGCCAGTCATTCATTCATAGGACACTTTCCATTGATGGAAACTATGGTACAGCTTCTATGAATGAAGCAGGGGGGTGGAAACAGCGGGCAGAGTCTGTATTCTTGATGAGTGCCCAGGGCTGCTGTTAGAAATCATGGGGCTCAATACAGCCTACCTGACCGGCCTCGCTCCCCCCTCCCAAAAATATCAAATTATATTTTCACAAAAAATACACTAAAATCATTATTATATGACATGTTTACCAGCCCCCCTCGTCCACTCTCCATACTGAAACATCCCCTTGTGTGCCTGCAGAATCTGCCGACAGGAGAAAAAAAAAGAAAAGGGGTGCACAGGGGGGCCAGGAAAGCAGGGGGATGGGGGCGCGGATGCTAGAACTCATCCCCCTGCAGCACAGCTGGAGGAAAGGAGAAGAGAAGTCAGCAGCACTTCAGGGGAAGGCAGCAGATCAGTGTCTGCAGTAAGGTAGCCCAGCTGGCCCTCCTGGCAGGTGCCTAAGCCCCC
The DNA here is from genome assembly GCA_029206835.1 of Rana muscosa. Taxonomy (NCBI): domain Eukaryota; kingdom Metazoa; phylum Chordata; class Amphibia; order Anura; family Ranidae; genus Rana; species Rana muscosa. The sequence continues at coordinate 169,636,759 of CM055119.1, read as the reverse complement.
CTTTTGAACTGGTGGGGCCTGGGCACATTACAAGAGGGGTGGCTGTACTGCCTTATCAGCGGCCCTGCCAGTGCCTTTTGAAAGGTCCAGTGACTAGTTCTAGATTAGCAGGAAGGGTATGAGGGGACAGAGGACTGAAGATTAAGGCCCCTTTCACACGTACGTTCCGATCGGGTCCGCCTGTCCATTTTTCAGGCGGACCCGATCAAGGCCTCAATTCTTCTCTATGGAACAGACATGTGTTAGGTTACACCCACCTACATCCGATCCGCCAAAAAGAGACAGATGGGTTCCGTTCCCCTTCCATCCAGCGAATCAGATCAGATGGCAGTTGGGTGTAGTCCATGTACATCCAGCTGCCCATAGAGGAGAGCGGTCTGTGTCCTTGTCCGCTCTGCATGAGCGTAGCGGACACAGACCTTTCATCCACCTGCTCAGCAGGAATCAGCCTAGAGATTCCCAGGTGAATAAGCGGATCGCAGCCTCAGTCCGCCTCGTGTGAAAGAGGCCTTAAACAAATAAAGACCAGCACACTTCTTGTGATGGAGTTTATAAAATGATTATTTTATATGAATGATCTTTCTCTCTATAATCAATTCAAACATTGATATTTTATTTTATCCTTTATTATTCTTATTATTTCTTCGTTTCATTATGCTTTGGTGTATGGGTTTAGAAATTGAGTGTAGGTTAAATGACTCTTGTATTTAGCTGCTCACATGTTTCACTGCCCACCTCTCAGGAATTTAGAGTAATTAGCATCCTTCTCAGAATGTGTTTGCAAGAAACAAGACACAAAAACACACCAAGATATGTTTGTATAATAAGAAACTTATTGATGTTCATATTGGGAACTAGAAAGTTAATGTATGCTAGCTAAGAATATAATATTATCAAGAGTATTATCGTGTGTGTTTGAATAAATCTTATAACCAGACAGTAGTATTATTTTCCTTGATTGAAAAGTTGTAACAGAGATATTGATCCCGGATTAAAAATGAGGAACAGATGCTCTGTCCACTGTTCAACTTACTCCTTCCGGCCCAATTCACTGTGTAAAGCAATATAGCCCCCATGTCCTGGAATGTGAAGACACGAGGAAGAAATTGACGTCACAAAAGAAGCACCATATATGGAATCAGCCAATGATATGTACACATTTGTGATGACTATTGCTTATGTCACTTAGTTTATATCAGGGGGTGTGACCCAGAATAAAGTTCTGTTGTGATGAAGAGGCCACACTGATCACTGTAGTCCAGCGTGATTTGTTCCAGCTAGCATGCAGGCATATTCACACCAGCATACATTTGAATCAGCGGCAGAATAAGGAATAGTTTCTGGTATTGGACCAGAGACGATCTATTACATTCTCATTTAAAGTGGAGTTACACTTACTTTCTCTTCAGTGCTGTGATATCCTGGAGCTCCACGCCGGACGCTGACATTTTCAGCCCAGAAGCTTCCTCGTATCGATCTCTGGCCATTTTATTTGGCCAGACTGAGGTGACATGTACTATCAGCTGTAGGTAGAATTCTTTTTAGCAGGGGTTCATTGATCTCCGAAAATTATTTCAAGGGTTCTCCAGGGGTAAAATGACAGTGTGGGCTCAAATGAGGATTTTGGTAGATGATCTGTATAGACATTTAAATGTTATTTATACAAGTGAACATTCAATTGCTGGTTCATTATATATATTTATTTATATTGTAAATTATATTGTTGTTGTTTTTTAATTTGAACTTCAATTTATTTTTTCTATGTTTGAAGATTGGTTTCAGGTTAGACAACAATGTGAGGGTTGAAAATATTATTATATATACACAGCATGGGGTCTATTCGTCAAAACAGCAGCGTGGGCTCAATGATTGGGCCCGGGGCAGCTGCCCCTTTTGCCCTGTGTTAAAGACAACCCTGGTGTGTACCCAGCTTTACTGTGCAGAACACAATTACAATTCCAGTCCTAAAAGAGAGTTTGAAATCATATACAGTAAAACCTTGGATTGCGAGCATAATTCGTTCCAGAAACATGCTTGTAATCCAAAGCACTTGTATATCAAAGCAGATTTCCCCATAAGAAATAATGATAACTCAAATGATTTGTTCCACAACCATTTATTTATAAGTCCTTCAGTTTATAGTCCATATAAAAAGATCATAGCAACGTGATAGATTGTGTAACCATAAAATGTCCATCCACAAATGGAAGCCTCCACAAGGGGATTAGAAGCAAAATCCTGCAGGAACTACAGAGTATAAAACAGAAGAGAGGTGCCCCTAAGTGTAGCAATATGTTTCTAAATGTTGTACGTTAATTAAATGTAACCATATTGCTACACTTAAGCCCCATACACACGATCCGAAAATCGTACGAAAAATACTGCATTCGAATCGATCGTACGATAATCGGATCGTTAGTACAGAGCTTTCGAGAGCCGATCAGGACAGTTCATCCGATATTATTCTATCGGACATGCACGGAAATTTTTTTCGTACGATGTCAGATCGTACGATTTTCATTTAAGCAGTACAGCCGTCGTTCGAAAATGCAATACAAATGCATTACAACACATGACATCACTTCCGAATTTTTATTCTGTCGAACGAAAATTTTCGTGACTTTAGTAAACTCATCAGATTCGACGTGAGATTAGCATGCAAAAAAAAAACGGACGATCATTCGTCCGATAATCGGATCGTGTGTACGGGGCATAAGAGGCGCCTCTCTGCTCTTTTATACTCAGTTGTGACATGACGCTACTTGTATATCAAGACATTGCTTGTATATCAAGTCAAAATTTGTTTAAAAAATTTGCAAAACGCTCTCAAACCAAGTTACTCTCAAACCAAAGGTTTTACTGTATACTGTAGATCCATTTGGTTATAGTGTCTTCTGAGTCCATTCACCATTCTAAGTTTTTTCACCCAGGGATGGACTGGCCATCCGGACTACTGGGAGTTTTCCGGTGGGCCGATGGCTCGGTGGGCCTGTTTGAGTGACAGCCTGTCAAAGTAATGGCTACATGGCTTGCGCAGCCATTTCTATGAGCACCGCTGTACAACCCAGGGACGGACTGACCTATCAGATGGTGATGTTCTCAGGGAATTGCGGGGAAGGAAGCGCTGAACACAGCCGGAGAAGTTGCAGAAGTGAGGAAGACCACCTACAGTACCCCCAAGTGGTCATTAGGTACGCTGCGCCTCCCTCGCCTCTCCCTTCTGTGTGCTCGGTGCAGCACGCTGTGCCCTGTGTTTCTGTCCGCACCCAGGAAGTTGGCCAGTGAGGAGGGGAGTTGGATGTAAAAGCTGAGGAGGGAGAAGAGCCCCACCCCCTCCCTGACCACCGAAGAGATGAACAGGAGTGAGCGCGGCCACCCCCGCGCTCCCAGAACTTGGATTTCTCCACCGGCTCCTCTCTGCTCCAGGAACCGTGTTACCCGGGCCGGAGGACATGCTGGCTGGGAGCCTGGAGGAAAAGAACATGCGGGAGGCGGAGGCTGCCAAGGAGGCACTGAAAGGAGCAGAGCAGCGAGAGAACCCCCCGGATCAAGAGGGAGACTCGGCGCTGCCACTGCTGGCCATCCTGTACATACATGCCAGCACACTGAGAGGGGCTGCAGGAAGGGACAGTGCTATGTGGTCTGTCTTAGCCCTCCCCTCGGTCTCTCAGTCCCCCCTCCTCTGTCTCTCAGCCAGCCCCCTCCTCTGTCTCTCAGCCAGCCCCCCTCCTCTGTCTCTCAGCCAGCCCCCCTCCTCTGTCTCTCAGCCAGCCCCCCTCCTTTGTCTCTCAGCCAGACCCCCTCCTCTATCTCTCAGACCCCCTCCTCTATCTCTCAGACCCCCTCCTCTATCTCTCAGACCCCCTCCTCTATCTCTCAGACCCCTCTGTCACTCAGTTCCCCCTCCTCTGTCTCTCAGTTCCCCCTCCTCTGTCTCTCAGACCCCCCTCCTCTGTCTCTCAGACCCCCCTCCTCTGTCTCTCAGACCCCCCTCCTCTGTCTCTCAGACCCCCCTCCTCTGTCTCTCAGACCCCCTCTCTGTTTCTCAGATTCCCTTCTTTGTCTCTCAACCCCCCTCATTTGTCTCTCAGCCATCCCCCCTCCTTTGTCTCTCAGACCCCCTCCTCTGACTCTCATAACCCCCCCTCTGTCTCTTAGACCCCCTCCTTTGTCTCTCAGACCCCCTCCTTTGTCTCTCAGCCAGCCCCCCTCCTCTGTCTCATTCACTCCCTGACTCTTAGATTGCTTTCACACTGGGGTGGGCGTTGATGGTAAAACACTGCAAGTTTTAGCGGCACTTTACTGTAATTGTAGCGGCGCTATTCGGCCTCTAGCGGGCGCTTTTAACCCCTACTAGCGGCCGAATTAAGGGTTAAATGTGCCCATGTAGCGCTGCTGCCCAAGTTCTTTGCAGACGCTTCAGCAGCGGTGACCATTCATTTTAATGGGCAGGAACGGTGTATACACCGCTCCTCCACCGCCCCAAAGAAGCTGCTTGCAGGACTTTTTTTAATGCCCTGCCAGCGCAGCGACCCAGTGTGAAGGCACTCTATCTTTCACACTGGGACTGCAGGGGAGACATTTTTCAGGTGCTTTACAGGCGCTATTTTTAGCCCAAAAGCACCTAAAAAACGCCTCAGTGTGAAAGGGGTTCTACACTCACTCCCTTTCCCTCAAACCCCCCCCCCCCCTTTCTCTCTCTCTCACCCTCTCATGATATACAATAATGGATGTAGGGGCCTTTTGGTGGGCGTAATTTTTTTTTTTTAAGGGGGGTGGGGGGGGGGGGGGGCAGCATTTTTATTAATTAAAGTGGGCCGGTCTGGATGAAGTGCCGGGCAAAAATGTTGGCCAAGTCCAGCCCTGTTTTCACCCCAGAAACACGTGGATAATTTATTTTGATCAAATTATAAAAAAAAATTAAAAGCATGTTTGGACTCTTTCACCTTTTGATCTGGCGCCTATTATTTCCATACTTTATAATTTAATGTCCACCTCATCTGGTGTCTGTTTTTTTTTTTAAGGTAGAGGTTGGTAAGCACTGTGGAAGCACCAAAGATTGGTGGTGGCGGTATAAAATAGAAAGGCACATTTCTGGAGCTGGAGTGCCTAGCGACACCTATGCACTCTATATTGGGGGCACTTTATATTGGAGGCACTCTATATTGGAGGCACTTTATATTGGAGGCACTTTATATTGGAGGCACTTTATATTGGAAGGATCATGTAATCAGACTTGCTGACTTTTAATTATGATGACTTTAGTAGATTATAGCTATAAACATTTATAGTTTTGTTTATAATGGTGGTCTTTTAAGTACTGTTTCAATATATATGTAAATAAAACAAGGCAGGAAAAACTGTCTACGCAAATCCAAAATGACAACAAGAAGATGAGGTGATCTCCGTATATTTTGCTATGTTCCCTGCTGTGATGTAGAGATAACCCTGAAGCTTAATAGAATGCCTGTATTGTAAGGTTTTTAATTGTTAGGTGATGATACGGTTTGCTGCACTGTCAGTCTGCTTGCAAAGGATTGCAATCTCCTCTTTTCCAATGTCCCTAAAATAGGGTGACCACCAGACATCCCCGGTTTCAGGAGACAGTCCCCGGATTGAGGACACTGTCCCCGGACCAAGTCTGTCCCCAGTTTTGTCCCCGGATTGGATTTGAACAGGGGCCATGGGGCAATTTCACAGACAGTCAGTGCAGGGGGGTCTATTTTTCCATTTTCTGTGCCCCTTTCTGATGATCATGTGCTGGTCGGAGCAAAGGTAATATTTCTTCAGTTTCGGGTGCATGCCAGTGGCGGCTGGTGCTCAAAATTTTTGGGGGGGCGCAAACAAACTGAAAAAGAAAAAATCAATTGCCGCCACTGTGCCCATTAAACGCAGCCACTGTGCCCAAACGCCACCAGTTTGCCCCCTCAAATACAGCCAGTTTGTTTCCATATACAGCCAGTGTGCCCCCATATATATACAGCCAGTGTGCCCCCATATATAGCCAGTGTGCCCCCATATACAGCCAGTGGGCCCCCATATATATATATATATATATATATATATATAGCCAGTGTGCCCCCATATACAGCCAGTGTGCCCCTATATATATAAAAAAAGGGGAGAAAAATGGCGCAGAATGAGTTCTAGGCAGAGTAAAAATCAAAGGAATCAATGAATGTTAATGTTGATGTTGCAAGCACTAGCGGCAGCTACCATGAGCAGAAGCAGACTCTGTAAAATATAATGAGGAAAGAAAGGTGCGCCAATCTAAGTGCAGTAAAACAGGCTTTAATTAGCAAATTTGTATAAAACCAGCCAAATGGCTACTCACAGGATACAGGAATAATACAGGCATGTAAGGAGTTAAAGGTGGTCCGGAGTCATCTAAGGCGGTCCTCAGGGGAGATGTTGGTTCCAGATGGAGAGAGGAAGCTGAAGATGGCTGAAGGCAGGAAGGCAGGTAGCGGTGTCAGCAAGGGAAGTCAAGAAAAACCAGGCATCCAAGCTGCAGGTGTTGTGATGCGCCCTGTGTCATCAGGGTAGACAGGGGATAACCAGGAAGCTGCAGTTCAGCGAGGGCTTCAGCGTGCGCTTCAGCGTGGAGCGCAGCGTGCCGTCGGACCGGAAGTGACGTGGGGATAGAACGGACCAATGGGATGACGCGTTTCACAGCATCCGCTGTTTCATCAGATCCATAGAAGGCATTATCATAGGTGGGTGTGATATAGTAGAGAGACGTGGCGTGATTGGTTGAAATCATACTGGTGGAAGTAAATAAGCATGGTGATTGGTTGGAAGCAAGATGTAAGGGAGATAATGACACGGAATTTGTGGGGGGTGCAGGGGGGCGAGGAAAAAAGGAAAAATGGATGACAGGGGATATTCTGTATGGTATTATGATATGAAATAAAGATACAATGTTTATATGGTGGTGGTGAACAGCGCTAATGTGGAATTAGAAATCATAAAGGAAATAAATACATAAATGGTATTAGTACATAGGAGAGAGAGAAAAAGAGCAGCACTATAAAGGGGAACGTATGTGGAAATAATTATATTGAAATTATAGGGGAAAAAAATTAATTAGATATTAAATTAGTTGGGGGGTATGAGAACAAGCTATGTATGGCATGAGAACGAATGGGTGCAACATGTAGGAGATGGGAGCATGTTAATGTGGACAAGGGAAGGAAAGGGAAGGGGGTGATAAAAAAAAAAAAAAATTATATAAATATAAGTGTAAAAATAATGAAAATAATGATAATAATGAGAATGAATATGAAAAATAAAATAAATGAGAATAAAAATAAATATAAAAATAAAAATAAAAATAATGAAAAATAAAGTACAGAAAAATAATAATTATAATAATAATGAAAAATGATGAAAAATAATGAAAAATAAAAATAAAAATAAAAATAAAAATAAAATGGACAATAATAATGAAAACAAAAATAGGGGGGGGGGGGGGAGGAAGAAAAGAGGACAAGATGGGGAAGCGGAAGAGATGGGTCAGTGAATGAATGATAAAGGCTGGCTATCATGTAGAAGTAGTACAGAAGTGTGATTCATAGTATAGAAAATACACACACATATACACATACATCTGGAAGGGAACATCCATATATATATATATAAAAATGAATTGATAATATAATAATATATAAAACATATGTAAATTGCACATGAAAAAGTACAATATAACAAGTCAAAGCTTATTACCAAAATAAGGTACATAATCATTGGTATAAAGGATATACCAAAGATGCAAGGCAGCATGAATGGTAACAGATCTACGAGGGCAACACAAGGTGCATACATGCACATATGACCAAGCATATATGAGAGTTGTGAGTAAACGCACACACATACACATACATACATGTATATACATATAAACGTGTGCATACACATGCATGCACATACATCTCCGACAGATGAAAGCACTAGTACGTGGGATGGACGAGCAGCACAGAGAAACATTTAAAGTAATTGGGAAATGAAAGCTTATTATGAAAATTTATGTATCATGAAAAATAGGATGATAATAAAATCTGAATAAAATCGAATCAAATACAATAAAATTGAAAGAATAAATTAAAGAATCATCATAAAAGAATATATGAGAAGATCGAATAAAATGGTATGTGAGTACAAGGACGCACAAGAAATCGCAGAGATGGAGAAATGTGATTAATAGAATGGTGGTAATATAGGAATATTAGATTATGTTGTTGGTTTCGATTTCTTCATTGAGGCCATTGGGTGACATGGTATTTAAAGAAAAAATCCAATAAGTTTCTTGTCTACAAAGGCGTTGGAATCTTTCTATGGCAGTTGGGGTTTCTGGTATTGCCTCGATAACCCAAACCTGAAGGGCGCTGGTATCTTGGTGGTGGTGTGTTGCAAAGTGACGTGCCACGCTGTATTTGGGATTGTTCTTTTGGACTGCACGGCGGTGTTCTCCAAATCTGGTCCGTAGAGCTCTGATAGTTCTGCCTACGTATAGTAGGCCACATGGACAGGAAATACAGTACACTACATACGTGGTAGAGCAGTTGTAGAAGGAGCTGAGATTGAAGGTCTTACTGTTGGCCTTAAAGGTTTTTTGGCCATGGATGACATGGGAGCAGGTAAGGCATAGGGCTTTTTTGCATTGATACATCCCTACAATGGGAATTAAAGTGAGCTGTTTGAGCATGTAGTTTTGGTGATGATTAGATGTTTTGGTTTTGCTGGGGGCGATCTTGCTTTTAATATTGGGGGCCCTTCGATAGGCAAACTTGGGAGTAACTGACACAGTTTTTGATAGGTAGGGGTCTTGGGTGAGGATGCTCCAGTGTTTTTTAAAGATATTCTCCATTTTTTTGTGTTTTGCGTGGTACTGGGTAATGAAACGAGTATTGGGTTCAGAGTTGGATATTTTGGGGAGGGGCAGGGATTCTTGTTGATAGGTGGTGCGAGCTTCTTCAATCAAGTTGGGGGGATATCCTTTCTCGATGAATTTGTTTTCGAGTGAAGTGCTTAAAGATGTATAATCTTCTAATCTGGTACAGTTACGTCGGAGTCGATTGAATTGACTCTTCGGGACGTTTTTGATCCACATGGGATGATGGCAACTAGAAAAATGTAAGTACGAATTTCCAGCTGTGGGTTTAGTGAAATTTTTGGCGAATATGGTATTGTCTTTATGGAAGAGCTTGAGATCTAAGAAGCATAGAGATACAGGGTCCATGACTATAGTGAAAGATAGTCCAAAATTGTTGCAGTTGCAATAAGTTAAGAATTCTTTGACTGAAGTGGTGGGCCCATCCCAAATGATGATAATGTCATCTATATACCGACCGTAAAAAATAAGGTTGGCTGCAAAAGGATTGTTGGTGTCAATGAATCTGGACTCCCATAGTCCCTTAGTGAGGTTAGCGTAGCTCGGGGCAAAATTGGCACCCATGGCAGTACCTTGCTTTTGGAGGTAGAATTCTCCTCCTGATAGGAAATAGTTGTGCTCAAGGCAGAACCGAGTGGCTAAAAGGATGAAGTCTATTTGTGTGGTGTTAAGATTGGGATCGTCTTTCAGAAAATGCGCAACTGCTTCGAGTCCAATGGAATGTGGTATAGAAGTATAAAGAGAACATACATCTAGGGATACCCAGGTGTATGATGGTTCCCAAGTGTATGGTTTCAACAAATCAATTAAATGGGTACCGTCACGAATGTAAGACGGAAGGGCTTGGGCTAAGGGTTGGAGAAAATGGTCGATATAGAGAGAAAAACTGGTAGTGATGCTGTCCATGGAGGCAACGATAGGACGGCCCGGCGGATTGGAGATGTCCTTATGAATTTTTGGAAGATGGTATAGGTAGGGAACTTGAAAAAATGGTTTCAGAAAGAAGGCAGCCTCTAGTTTGTTCAGTATTCCGTCCGTGCAGGCTTGTTTAATAATGATGGTGGCTTCTTCAGTGAATTTGGGCAAAGGGTCAGTATTTAATTTGACATATGTATTTTTATCAGAGAGAAGTCGAGTGGTCTCTTTTATGTAGTTGTTTTTATCTTGTATTACTATCCCTCCTCCCTTATCAGCTGATCTGATGATGATATCAGGGTTTGCACTCAAGGATTTTAAAGCTTGGTATTCAGGTGGACTGAGGTTGTTGTTGAACCGTTGAACTTTAGAGGATTCCGATGTACATAGGTCGCTGAGTTCTTTGAAAACTACTTGATAAAAGGTTGACAGATAGGGACCTTTCGATTGAGTGGGATTAAAAGTGGATTTAGGTCTAAAAGAAGTGTGAACTATAGAAGGATTAGATTGGGTGTATTGAGACCAAACTATCAGGTCATCGCCTTCGTCCACATTCCATAGGTCACATAAATTTTGGATGGCCTGTGCGTCCGCAGGGGAATCTGCTGGATCAAGTGTAATATTAGGGGAAGTAATTAATGAAGGATTAGTGTTGGCAGCTTTCATGTTGAAATGGCGTTGGAGAGTGAGGTTACGGATAAATTTGTTTAGATCCTTAAACATGGTAAAAGAGTTGGGGAGAGTGGTAGGAGCAAAGTTTAGGCCTCTGGCTAATAGCGAAGATTCATGAACAGTAAGACTGAGAGAAGATAAATTGTAAATTTTTACAGTTTTCTCAGTTTGTCCGGGCGGGATTGGTTGAGGTTTATGTTTACCCCCTCCTCTTCCTCTTTTTCCTCTTCTATGTGCTTTCTTTTGGTTTTTAGAGGAAATGTACTGAGCAGGGGGGTCAGCACTAAAAAAGATGAAGAAACAGTAGGGGTGGGTGTTGGTGAACCATGGGGTGTAATAGTGATGACATCTGTAGGTGTAGATCTGGCTGAGTCCTGAGAATCCATAATAGGTGTTATATTAGATATATCCTGAGGGGTTGAGACCACAGATAACTGGATAGCAGGGGGAAGAGTATTTTTAGGGTCAATTATTAGAGTACTGTCTATGGATATGATGGTAGGGGGGAGGGAAGGAATGGGAATGGATGTCACTATAGAAAGTGGCTTGGATCCATGAGCAGTGGCCGTAGCAGTGGGACAGGGTAAGGGGGGGTCAGAGGGACCTCTCAGAGGGGGAGGAATGGATTTAGGCTTGGGTAAGGTTAGGGATAGGAGGGACGGGATAGAGCAAGGGGATGGATGGGAGGCATTCCGTTTCCAATTGAAGACCCTTTTGTTGTTATAATCATCCAGATCTCGACGGAATTTCCCCAATTTGTTTTGTATAAGGGAATCTTCACTTTTTTTGGTGTTTATTTTAAAAGTTTTGTACCATTCAAGGGGCAAAGAGGGGTAAGAGCAGTGAAGTTTAGAAATATTATCTTTAATTTTATCTCTAAGAATATGGTAGCGTTGTTCTCTATGATTGATTAGAATAGTGATCCACTTTTGGGTGCAAAATTCAGCTATGTTCTCCCATTCTATACGTGATTCAATCTCAAGGAAAGGAGCACCCCTTAAGAACACGTAGTCCGCAAGGGGAGATTTTGGATGCAAAATATTGTTTGAGAAAGAAGCAATCCCACCATTGTTGATTGGCCGATATGGTGAGATCCTCTAGACGTCTCATTCTCATACATGTGTCCCTATACTTTACATCCGGCCATGTACGGGAATGGACATGGGGACTAAAAAGTGTGGGAGGGAATAAAGTATACAAATCATCCAATAAATCATATTTATGTTTTTCTATTTGTTCAATAATGTCCATTATGAAAGTGATATGTGGGGGGGGGGAAGGGGGGAGGGGAAAAAATAAAAAATAATAAAAAATATAAAATAAAAAATATATATAATATATATAATATATATATATAAAAATAAAGATAAAAGATTAAAATATAATATGTAAAAGTGCAAAAATAAAAAATGATGATGATATGACCAATCAATAGATGATTTCAACCAGTGAGAACGTGGTGGAAGGATATACACATAAGTAAAATAAATGAGATAAATAAATACGATAAATACACTGTCAAGAACAAAAAATGCAGCACATTCAAAAGCTTCAAAAGTCAATAATAAAAAAAGGGGAGAAAAAATGGCGCAGAATGAGTTCTAGGCAGAGTAAAAATCAAAGGAATCAATGAATGTTAATGTTGATGTTGCAAGCACTAGCGGCAGCTACCATGAGCAGAAGCAGACTCTGTAAAATATAATGAGGAAAGAAAGGTGCGCCAATCTAAGTGCAGTAAAACAGGCTTTAATTAGCAAATTTGTATAAAACCAGCCAAATGGCTACTCACAGGATACAGGAATAATACAGGCATGTAAGGAGTTAAAGGTGGTCCGGAGTCATCTAAGGCGGTCCTCAGGGGAGATGTTGGTTCCAGATGGAGAGAGGAAGCTGAAGATGGCTGAAGGCAGGAAGGCAGGTAGCGGTGTCAGCAAGGGAAGTCAAGAAAAACCAGGCATCCAAGCTGCAGGTGTTGTGATGCGCCCTGTGTCATTTATTTTTCATATTCATTCTCATTATTATCATTATTTTCATTATTTTTACACTTATATTTATATAATTTTTAATTTTTTTTTTTTTTTTTATCACCCCCTTCCCTTTCCTTCCCTTGTCCACATTAACATGCTCCCATGAGTCCCATCTTCTACATGTTGCACCCATTCGTTCTCATGCCATACATAGCTTGTTCTCATACCCCCCAACTAATTTAATATTTAATTAATTTTTTTCCCCTATAATTTCAATATAATTATTTCCACATACGTTCCCCTTTATAGTGCTGCTCTTTTTCTCTCTCTCCTATGTACTAATACCATTTATGTATTTATTTCCTTTATGATTTCTAATTCCACATTAGCGCTGTTCACCACCATATAAACATTGTATCTTTATTTCATATCATAATACCATACAGAATATCCCCTGTCATCCATTTTTCCTTTTTTCCTCGCCCCCCTGCACCCCCCACAAATTCCGTGTCATTATCTCCCTTACATCTTGCTTCCAACCAATCACCATGCTTATTTACTTCCACCAGTATGATTTCAACCAATCACGCCACGTCTCTCTACTATATCACACCCACCTATGATAATGCCTTCTATGGATCTGATGAAACAGCGGATGCTGTGAAACGCGTCATCCCATTGGTCCGTTCTATCCCCACGTCACTTCCGGTCCGACGGCACGCTGTGCTGCACGCTGAAGCCCTCGCTGAACTGCAGCTTCCTGGTTATCCCCTGTCTACCCTGATGACACAGGGCGCATCACAACACCTGCAGCTTGGATGCCTGGTTTTTCTTGACTTCCCTTGCTGACACCGCTACCTGCCTTCCTGCCTTCAGCCATCTTCAGCTTCCTCTCTCCATCTGGAACCAACATCTCCCCTGAGGACCGCCTTAGATGACTCCGGACCACCTTTAACTCCTTACATGCCTGTATTATTCCTGTATCCTGTGAGTAGCCATTTGGCTGGTTTTATACAAATTTGCTAATTAAAGCCTGTTTTACTGCACTTAGATTGGCACACCTTTCTTTCCTCCCTATATATATATATATATATATATATATATATATATATATATATAGCCAGTGTGCCCCCATATACAGCCAGTTTGTCCCCATATATATAGCCAGTGTGCCCCCATATACAGCCAGTGTGTCCCCATATATATAGCCAGTGTGCCCCCATATACAGCCAGTTTGTCCCCATATACAGCCAGTTCCCCCCAAATGCAGCCAGTTTGTCCCCCATATACAGCCAGTTCCCCCCAAATGCAGCCAGTTCCTCCCCCCATATACAGCCAGTTCCCCCCAAATGCAGCCAGTCTCCCCCCCATATACAGCCAGTTCCCCCCAAATGCAGCCAGTTTGTCCCCCATATACAGCCAGTTCCCCCAAATGCAGCCAGTTTGTCCCCCATATACAGCCAGTTCCCCCCAAATGCAGCCAGCGTGTCCCCCATATACAGCCAGTTCCCCATATTCAGCCAGTTTGTCCCCCATATACAGCCAGTTCCCCCCATATTCAGCCAGTTTGTCCCCCATATACAGCCAGTTCCCCCCATATTCAGCCAGTTTGTCCCCCATATACAGCCAGTTCCCCCCATATTCAGCCAGTTTGTCCCCCATATTCAGCCAGTTCCCCCCATATTCAGCCAGTTTGTCCCCCATATTCAGCCAGTTCCCCCCATATTCAGCCAGTTTGTCCCCCTTATACAGCCATTTCCCCCCATATTCAGCCAGTTTGTCCCCCATATTCAGCCAGTTCCCCCCATATTCAGCCAGTTTGTCCCCCTTATACAGCCAGTTCCCCCCAAATGCAGCCAGTTTGTCCCCCATATTCAGCCAGTTTGTGCCCCATATTCAGCCAGTTTGTGCCCCATATTCAGCCAGTTTGTCCCCCAAATGCAGCCTGTCACCCCCCCCCCCCCAGCCCTGCACTTACCTTCCGCGGTCCGCGCCGTCCTCGATGTGTTCTCCCGCCCTTGATGTCGCTTCAGCCAATCGGGTTACCGGTAACCAGATCTGGTGAACCTGATTGGCTGAAACCTCCACACAGTCTTCTTCCAGGAACGCACCCCCGTGCGTACCTGGGAGGAGTTTTTGGAAGCCGAATACAGCGTGGCTCTGATAGGCACTTCCAAGTCACACCCACCGCCGGCCGCCGCTCTAATTCATATGGCCGGCGCTCACCAGGAGGCCGGCCATCTGAATAGTGGGCAGCGCGGCAGCGGTGACAATACACAGATTCATGCAATGCATGAATCTGTGTACTGTCTTTCAGTGGCGGTGCGGGAGCGAGAGGGGGCTGAACGAAAAAAAAACCTGACAGCTCTGGAGGAGCCGCTGTACTATCTATCCAATGTTAGTACAGCAAACTCCCCTGCTGTGCTATTGTTTTCTGACAGGGGGACGCACTGGTCATTGCTCTAAGCCATTGGTTGAGAGCGCTTATTGGGAGCCGATCGTCAGACCTTTTTTCGGTCATGCTCCATCGATAGAAGCAAGCTTCTGTCCGACCGGCTGCAGTACACACGGGCCGAATGTTGGCCGGTTTGCATTGAACCGGCTGATGCCGTCTGACATTCGGCCAGTGTGTATCATGCTTTAGAACTGCAAGACATGCCAAAGACAACAGGTAATTTAGGCTTTCTCAGTCAGGGTTCCATGGAACACTAGGCCTCCTCCAGAGGTTGCCAGGGGTCCCTTGAGCAATGAGCAATGACAAATTTATCTCCCACCTACAATGTCCACCAATATTATGCTGACCATAGATGGAGCGGAGCCCCCATCGAACACCATTGTAAAAGGGACATTTCCCCACTGACCACCAATGTAAAAGGGCATTTTTCCCCTGACCATCAATGTAAAGGGGAATTTCTCCACTGACCACAAATTTTTGGGGACACTTCTACACTTACCACCAATGTAATGAGGAATTCCTCTATTGGCCGCTAATGCTAAGCAACATTTCTCCACTGACCATCAATGTAATGGGGAATTTCCCCACCCATGTCTATGCTAACCACACATTTTTGGAGAGATTTCTACACTGACCACCGATGTAATGCCGCGTACACACGACCATTTTTCTCGTCGCGAAAAATTACATTTTTTCTCTTTGATGAGAAAAACGACCGTGTGTGGGCTTTTGGTCATTTTTCCCGACAAGAAAAACGGCATTAATCACGACGAGAAAAATTAGAACATGCTCTAATTTTTCTCGTCGTGATTCACGCCATTTTTTTCCGCGGCAGTTTTCCCATAGGGAAACACTGCCGGGGAGCCTACACACGGTCGTTTTTCTCGACCAAGAGAAAAAATTACGGGAAAAACGGCCGTGTGTGGGGGAACAAGCCGTTCCTCGTTTTTCCCGTCGATTTTCTCGACGGTGTTTTCACTGTCGAGAAAATCGATCGTGTGTGCGTGGCATAAGGGATAGTTTCATAATCTGTATTTCTTCATTTGCCCTTTTTATTCATTTATTTTCATGAATATTAATAAACAACAAAGGAGTATTGTAATATATTGGCTCTGGATGTCGAAAATTATAGGTATGCCAATTTTCTTATTATTTTATTAAAAGCTCTTAGCAACCTACTGATCATGCTATTTTATAGCAAAAATAAATATATATAATATTTTTTAGCAGGAGGGTTCCTTGAGACTTCAAAATTATTTCAAGGATTCCTCCAGGGTAAAAAGGTTGAGAAAGGCTGAAGTAAGTCTTTGAGGCGCTAATCCTATCCAGACAACGTTGTAGTTGTGCTAAAGGCAGGAAGTCTACTCAGTTTGCATTTTATCTAAATTCTGTCACTGCGGCCAGATTCAGCAAGTTATACTCAATGCTTCTAGGCAGCAGCCTCTTGACATTTTATTTTGTGCACCTTTTCGGAGGGTGGTGCTCCAAACCCTGGAACACATTGACCTTTATTTTTCAAGACTTGGATTTTAGGTCATTTATGAAAATATAAAGTATCGGCAACCATAGGGACTTAGGTTTAGTAGCCAACTGTACAAGGTACAGTACATGCTAGGATAAGAATGATGCCCCGTACACACGAGCGGTTTTCCCGTCGGAAAAAAGTTGGATGGTTTTTACGACGGAATTCCTCTCAAGCCTGCCTTGCATACACACGGTCACACAAAAGTTCTGTGAACTTTTGACTGCCAAGAACGCGGTGACGTAAAAGACTACGACGAGCCGAGTAAATTAGGTTCTCCGCTTTCGAGCATGCGTCGATTTGTTTCCGAGCATGCGTCGGAATTTAGGATTTGGCTGCCCAATGACCGTGCCAGTTTCTGCGATTCGGCACTGCATCGCTTTAACTGACAACTGCGCGGTCGTGCGACATTTCACCCAAACAAAATTGACGTCCTTTTTTCCCCACAAATAGAGCTTTCTTTTGGTGGTATTTGATCACCTCTGTGGTTTTTATTTTTTGCGCTATAAACAAAAAAATAGCGACAATTTTGAAAAAAAAAAAGCAATATTTTTTACTTTTTGCTATAATAAATATCCCCCAAAAATATATAAAAAAGCTAATTTCTTTCTCAGTTTAGGCCGATATGTATTCTTCTACATATTTTTGTTATAAAAAAAGTCACAATAAGCGTATATTGATTGGTTTGCGCAAAAGTTATATTGTCTACAAAATAGGGGATAGTTTTATGGCATTTTTATTATACTTTTTATTTTGTAGTAATGGCGGCGATCAGTGATTTTTTTCGTGACTGCGACATTGTGGCGGACACATCGGACACTTTTGACGCTTTTTTGCGACCATTGTCATTTATACAGCGATCAGTGCTATAAAAATGCACTGATTACTGTATAAATGACACTGGCAGGGAAGGGGTTAAACACTAGGGGCCGAGGAAGGGGTTAAGTATGTCCTAGGGAGTGATTCTAACTGTGTGTGGGCTGGGCTACCTGTGACACGACACTCATCGCTGCTCCTGATGACAGGGAGCAGTAGATCAGTGTCCTGTCACTAGGCAGAACAGGGAAATGCCTTGTTTACACAGGCATCCCCTGTTCTGAAGCTTCGGGACACGATCGCGGGACAGTCACGAAGCTTGCGGCCCCCACGGCGCAAAATTCAAAGTGACGTATATATACATTGCTTTGCTCAGCCGTGCCATTCTGCCGACGTATAAAACCATTCAAAAAAATTCTGTGGACATATTGTAGATGTTTCTTGGTCTCACTGCCTCTGAAGCCTGACATAACTCCTATATTTATCATTTCATGTATATATACACAATTTGCATTATCCTTACAATAGTTCAAAAAAATGAGGAGGCCATATTTAAATTCAATAACTTCAACCCACAGTATATAATGGTATCCCAAAATTTTCTAGTCAATACTATGCTTATGTCTTTATAATGCCTTTATGGTCCAACAAAAGATCATTCTACATGTGTACATGTAATTATTGTTCTCCGGAAAGACGTCAAACTTGATGAAACGTGTTGGATGGAGCCATGCTATGTGACGTCATCACGCTGACAAAGTGTTATCTGAAAGTGAGATACAGCCATATTTGATGTTCTACACAGTGCTGTTATACCCGTATCAATGTGAATGCAATATGTTTATATGAATAAATGTTTTAATTCGATTTTACACAATGTGGTGCATTGGTCTCCTTTCTTCTTTTTGAACATGGCGCACTGGGGAGTGTGAGTTCGAGAAATACTATACTTTTTGCATCTTTAGCTGGTTGTTCCCAGGCCAGGGCTTGAGTCCTGCCTTTCTTAAGCTAGATCATCATTTCTATGACTTCTCTTGAGGTATTTGTCCAGTAAGACTCTACTGTATTCCTGTGGTGGTGACGATTCTTGTGGAGTGGGATGCACACTATTTGGATTCTTCACAATTTGTGGACTGTATTTTGATAATTTTTTGTTGTTTGATATATGTATGAAATACACAGTTTTGATGAATATTTAAGCACGGCACTTTGTGATACACTCTATTTGTTTTGTATGTCAAATATCCATATAGACATAGATAAGCGAGTTTGCGTTTACGCTGAATGTTCACTTAGACTTAGATTTTGCCTTCCCAATGGACTCCAATAAATTCCACCAAGATTTCCCAATTTTCATTGAAATTCAAAATTTTGCTTATCCATACTGAGCGCCAGACTTTCGCCGCATCAGATGGTATGTGCTTCAAGTCTTTTAAATCCATTTACGAGTTTGGGGTGAAGGAACTTGACTGGCCTGCACAGAGTCCTGACCTCAATCCGATAGAACACCTTTGGGATGTATTAGAGCTGAGACTGTGAGCCAGGCCTTCTTGTCCAACACAAGTGCCTGACCTCACAAAAGCGCTTCTGGAAGAATGGTCAAACATTCCCATAGACGCTCCTAAACCTTGTGGACGGCCTTCCCAGAGGAGTTGGAGCTGTTATAGCTGCAAAGAGCGGGCCAACTCAATATTGAACCCTACGGACTAAGACTGGGATGCCATTAAAGTTTGTGTGCGTGTAAAGGCAGGTGTCCCAATACTTTTGGTAATATAGTGTATTTAAACAAAGGTTCTTGTGCATGGAGTTCATGTTTAACTTCATATTAGTAAGCAATTAATAATAATTTGTGTAGCTGATCTAAGCTGCATGTGTGCAGTCTGTATAATTCCTTTTACATTATAATTCTATCATTCTGGAAGTTCAGAACTCACAGAGATCAGAGCTCGGCCGGAAGGCGGTGTGCGTTGAATGAGATTCCATGCATTCATGTTGGACTGGGGTGCACCATGTACCGCTGTGCGCACCAGCAGAAAACATTCATTCAGTACTGGAGAGGATGACTGGGCTAAACTTGGCCCGAAAAGATCAACAAAATGAGAATAACATTCATCTGTAAAATCCCACAGACGTATCTGATATCAATGATAAAAAAACATAGAAAACTTCCACTGCACTGTCAGCGAGGCCTAACACAAATAATTCCTATCTTTCGCTTTTCCGCTCTTTGATATTTCAAGTGTTTTCACAGGACCGCGCAAACGTACTATGATTTCCTTCTTTCTGGAATGTGTTGCTGAAACATCTGTGATAATGTCACCATGTGTTGTTGAAGTGACTGTGCGGTGTCTGCTCTGGCAAACGGCATCTCCGCACTGTACATTCCCCAGTCCTGTACTACAGTGATAAAGAAGAAATGTCCGTCTCCACCGAAGATCTCTAAAATGCTGAAACCTTAGAGCTGATTGACATCTATGCATTGTGCTCATGCATGCGTTACCGCAAAGTACAACAACACATATTACATGCATTTTGAATAGCACCCCAATGAACTAAGGGAATGCACCAGTGGCGGTGTGTCCATAAGGGGCGCATGGGCGCCACCCCCTCTCTCCTAGCACTGCTATATCACCTTAGATATATTCATGCATTGCATTAATCTTTCTATGGTCACTGCTGACACCCCCTATTCAGGTGGCGCCGGGCACCTGAATTACTGCGGCGGGGGTGTTTTTTGGAAGCACCTGATTAGAGCCATAGTCTCTAATAGGCCCCCAAAAAGCTGAACAGCGGGTACCATGCTGTGCGTTCGCTGTTCACTCAGCGTTGTGTTTGCAAAGCGAAGGAATTTGCTTTGCTAACACTGAACCGCCTCTCAGCCAATCTGGTGCTTGGGTCAGTTACCTGTCAATTAATTTGCTGAAATGTCAGGTGCTGCGATTGGACGCCTGATATAGAGGACGGAAGAAGACATTGAGGAGCATGCAGGACACCGCTGCAGACCCGCTGCGAGACAGGTAAATGCCGGGCGGTGCACACTGGCAGCATTTGATGGGGCACAGTAGCAGCAATTGATGGGCACACTGGCAGCAATTGATGGGCACAGTAGCTGTGTTTGATGGCACAGTGGCGACAATTTATGGGTACAATGGCTGCGTTTGATGGTACAGTGCCTGCATTTGATGGGCACAGTGGCTGCGTTTGATGGGCACAGTGGCTGCGTTTGATGGGCACAGTGGCTGCGTTTGATGGGCACAGTGGCTGCGTTTGATGGCACAGTGGCTGCGCTTGATGGGCACAGTGGCTGCGCTTGATGGGCACAGTGGCTGCGCTTGATGGGCACAGTGGCTGCGCTTGATGGGCACAGTGGCTGCGTTTGATGGGC
Organism: Rana muscosa; assembly: GCA_029206835.1. Classification (NCBI taxonomy): domain Eukaryota; kingdom Metazoa; phylum Chordata; class Amphibia; order Anura; family Ranidae; genus Rana; species Rana muscosa. Next base: position 169,616,137 of record CM055119.1, on the reverse strand, counting down.
ACAGTGGCTGCGCTTGATGGGCACAGTGGCTGCGCTTGATGGGCACAGTGGCTGCGCTTGATGGGCACAGTGGCTGCGTTTGATGGGCACAGTGGCTGCGCTTGATGGGCACAGTGGCTGCGCTTGATGTTTTTTTTTTTAGTTTGTTTGCGCCCCCCCAAAAATTTTGAGCACCAGCCGCCACTGGAATGCACATACTGTACAACATTGCTGGAGTAATAGCGACCTTGGGTAAGTGTTTGGGGCGGGGGCTGAGGGGAGCTGCTGCACACAGAAGGCTTTTTATCTTAATGCATAGAAGATCATCAAGATAAAAAACCTTTATGTAGCGGACCCCCAAAATTGGGGTCGCTATGCCTTAAATTTAGGGGGCAGCCTGAGCAATATTTTGGCTCAGGTCTGTGTTATTCTTAACATTGGAGTCTGCTCTGCTGTGGTGTTTGCCTGGGTGTGTAGTTCCCCTTGGCCTGCGGGCGGCGCTGTCGCTCAGGTCTCGGGTTGAACCACGGGTGACATTGTGGTGTGATTGGGTGTCCTCTCTCTGCAGCCATACAGTGGGTGTGGTCTACCGGCTGTGCATGCCGGGAGAGGGTACATAAGGGGCAGACGCCATGATCAGGGGAGATTGTCTGGGGGATTCCAAGGTGGAACCCCTGGTGGCGAAGTCGCGCCCGTTGGCCCTGCTAGCCAGGGGTGCGTGAATTGGTCGAGGAGTCTAGGGCACCTTTAGCCTGAGGCTGTAGTGTTCCAGGTAGGCTCAGTACCTTCAACTGGGTCTACAGCTAAACCACTGGAGTCCCAGGGAACCCGAGGAAGGTTGGCCCGCTCTGAGAGAGAGGAAACCAGGGGAGGACCTGTCCGGAGGATCAGTGAAGGAAGTCACTGTCTCAGGAGAGGCCTGGTTGTCGGAGGGAAGAATTCCGTGAGTTGCACAATAGCGCCTGTGATGTGCCCAATTGGCACCTATGGTCTCTAAAGGTTGCAGGAGTTAAAGAGTTCTAGATTCAGGAACTAAAGGATTCTGTGGCAGAGGATCTCCTGAACTTGTCTTTGAAGGGGACTAAATCTGAAGTAACTGTTCGTGCTTCACTCCGGCTGCTAGAACTGTGAGAGGGATCTATCCGGGTGAGCAATACCCACTCAGGCTTGAGTGGAGAATAGGGTAAATGGGTGCTGCGTGCCTGAACCTGTCTCCCTACCCAACTCTATCTCTATCTTCAACTTTTTCCCAAGTTGTTCCGAGCAAAGAAAATAAACTCGTCTGTTGGAGTTTAAATACTGTCTGGACATTGGCCTTCTTTTGGGAGAAAGAATAGACTTTTCCCTACACTCTAGGGACAGGAACCAATGGAGGGAGGGAACTCGCTGCAGGACCCAAAATAGTATGAACACCGCTCAACCTCTTATACCAGGAGGATACGGGCATGTAGCACGGTGTGCCTTTATCCTGCAAGAGAAGGTAAGCAGGAAAAAGGGTCCGTGTGCTACACTTATAACCCCTAATATCTATGAGTTGTGTTTAGCCCATTCTGCATAGCCATTTTTGGGATATTAAAGCTGGCCATACTCTAGTAGATTTTTTTGACAAATGTTTGTACTAACATTCGTTACAACCTTGGTATGAAAATTCAAAGTACATGTTTGCTTTTAACATTCAATATTGGAATGAATGCAATTTTCTGAATGAAAAACGCATTCATCCGACTGCTTCAAATTTTCTCCTCCATGTGGTCAAAAATGAACATCGATTTGACCCTACCAATGATTCAAAAATGGAATGAACAGTCCTAAAATTAAAGTTTTTGTACAAAATTCTTCTAGTGCATGGCCATTCTAATGCCGCGTACACAGGATCGGATTTCCCGTCGGTAAAAGTCACATGTGAGCTTTTGAACGGAAATTCCGACCGTGTGTATGCTCCATCTGACTTTTTCTGTCGGAATTCCCGCCAGCAAAAGTTTGAGAGCTGGTTCTCTATTTTTCTGACGGAAAATCCGATCGTCTGTAGCAATTCCGACGCGCAAAATCCTGACGCATGCTCGGAAACAATTCAACACATGCTCGGAAGCATTGAACTTTATTTTTATACTACGACTTACCGTAGTGGGGCCCTATGTGGTCCACTTCGGTCGACTTACTTCTTCTGTTTTAGTTTTCCTCGGTTGAGGAACCGGGGTTCACAATATTTTGATAATGCCATATAGCCTTGATGTTTTATTGTAAATGTGCACTGATCTATACATACGATGTAACCGTTTACGAATCTGTTTGCTTTGTACTTGCAAATGCTCAATAAATAAATCTTTAAAAAAAAGAACTTACCGTATTTATCGGCGTATAACACGCACCCCAAGTTTAGGAGGGAAATTCAAGGAAAAAAAACTTACATTTAAATGCAGCATGCAGCCTTGCCCAGTGTCCATCTGCAGCCTTGCCCAGTGTCCATCTGTCCATCTGCAGCCTTGCCCAGTGTCCATCTGTCCATCTGCAGCCTTGCCCAGTGTCCATCTGTCCATCTGCAGCCTTGCCCAGTGTCCATCTGTCCATCTGCAGCCTTGCCCAGTGTCCATCTGTCCATCTGCAGCCTTGCCCAGTGTCCATCTGTCCATCTGCAGCCTTGCCCAGTGTCCATCTGTCCATCTGCAGCCTTGCCTAGTGTCCATCTGTCCATCTGCAGCCTTGCCCAGTGTCCATCTGTCCATCTGCAGCCTTGCCCAGTGTCCATCTGTCCATCTGCAGCCTTGCCCAGTGTCCATCTGTCCATCTGCAGCCTTGCCCAGTGTCCATCTGTCCATCTGCAGCCTTGCCCAGTACCTTTGCAGCCTTGTCAGTCTCGGCGATTTTAAAATTGGCGCCGATTTCTGTGTGGAGAGGAGCGAGCGGGGCCGAGTGTACTTCGGCTAGACTCGGCTCCTCTCGCGGTCCTGCCCATCTCCACTGACGGCGCCGCTGACAGAGAAAGCCGAGTGTACTTCGGCTAGACTCGGCTCTGCTCACAGTCAGGGGCAGGACTGCGAGAGGAGCCGTGACTAGCCGAAGTACACTCGGCTTTCTCTAAGTCAGCGGATGGGCGGGACTGCGAGAGGAGCCGAGTAAAGCCGAGTGTACTTCGGCTCCGCTCGCTCCTCTCGCTCGTTTCAGCAGGGGAATCGGCGGAGTATCGGCGTATAACACGCACCCACGATTTTCCCCTGATTTTAAGGGGAAAAAAGTGCGTGTTATACGCCGATAAATACGGTAATTTTCTCAGCTCGTCATAGTGTTGTACGTCACCGCGTTCTTGACAGTCGAAAGTTCAGAGAACTTTTGTGTGACTGTGTGTATGCAAAACGAGTATGCAAGCCAAGCTTGAGCGGAATTTCGTAATGAAAAACCATCCAAGGTTTCTCCGACGGGAAATCCAATAGTGTGTACGCTGCATTAGTCATCTGGGAAGTTAGAAAAACGTTTTTTAATACTATAGCTATCCTCAAGATAAGTCGGTGCCGGGAATACCTGATCCCTGAGACGTCCCCCTTCCTGCCCCACTGCCTAAACGGTTGGACATGTTATGAGACTACAGAAGGTGCATACCTGTTCAACCGCTCTTTGATGTCTATGGCCAGTTTTAGTCTGTCTAGTCTGACCCAGCTGTGCTTAACTGGAAATGCAAATGCAGTGATCTAAATACTGTAAACTACACAAATTTGCAATATTCATTTAACTGTGTTGCTTATCAATCTACCACAGATCTACAATTTGACCCCCTACATCTGGCCCAGCTAAAGTTGTTTAGTACAAGTTGCAACCAAATGGCCATTCTAATGCCGCGTACACACGACCGTTATCCATGTCATGCAAAAAAACGAAGTTTTTCTCGTCGTGATTCCTCTCAAGCCTGCCTTGCATACACACGTTCATGAAAAAAAACCCGCTAGAGCAAAGCGCGGTGACGTACAACACATACGACACTATAAAAGGGAAGTTCCATTCGAATGGCGCCACCCTTTGGGCTGCATTTGCTGATCCTCGTGTTAATAAAGTTTGGTGAGAGACGATTCGAGACGAACTTCAGCCTCGTGCTCTTCAGTCCGTTACAGCGTGACGAATGTGCTATCTCTCTATTCAGAACGCTAGTTTTACCAGAACGAGCGCTCCCGTCTCATACTTGATTCTGAGCATGCACGTTTTTTTTCCCCTCGTAAAAGCGTACACACGAGCGGTTTTCACGACGTGAAAAAGGACGACGTGAAAAACAACGAGAAAAAATAGAGCAGGTTCTAAAAAAAAATTGGGCAGTTTTCTCATGGAGAAAAATGCAATGAAGCCTACACACGACCGTTTTTCACGACCAATCTAAAAAATTGCATTTTTCTCGTCATGAAAAACGGTCGTGTGTACGCGGCATTACACTCAGTTTAACTCACTGCTATCAATCGCTAACAATCAATTGCTGCTATTTTTCATTGTAACAGGGAGTTCAAATTCTTCCTACTGTCGGGGTTTTTCCTAAAAGTTATTTTGTATTCTCCGAAGACTGAATTAAGCTCTGGAAAGCCACCCGCACTGAAAACCAAGTGTTCCTGTATTACCCATTGACAAGTCACTTGAAGAAAGGGAATAATTCAAGAAGGGTGTTTGACATTCACAGATAAGATCAAACAGAGTGGACTAATCCCTAGGCCCTTTCCAAGCTGTGAGATAGTTCAGACCAGACTAATGAGCCTTCCAGTTATATAGCGCACCACTACACTCCTTCATATTTGTTTTTTTTATTGGTAAAGGAAAAGAATGTGCCAAATGCTTAGGGAAAAACAAAAAGCTCAATAGTGACAACAATATTTAATGGTGCTTAATATTTAACGGGACATATCTTAAAGCAAAATTGTAGGGGACTTCGGGGGCGACTTGAAAGACATCTGTGCGGGTTCATGCGCGGATGTCTATTGAAATCGCCCCCGAAGTTGCCAAAAGTAGAGCAAGAACTACTTTTGGAAATTGCGGTGCAGCAAAGTTGGCGTTGCACCAATTGGGACGCACCTATTGCCGGAGTTCTATCAAAAATTGCATCCCGTCGGATAACGCCTCCAACGATCTGTGCATGCACAGTGCACATTGTCACTCCAGCTGATATGTTGATCAGCTGGTGTGATGTCCACACTGCGCATGCGCAGATAGTCGGAGGCGTTATCCGACGATCTGCAAAGGAAGAATGTAATCGTGCAACACACGGAAATCCGCCTGTCACGTGACTCTCCACATCAACTCTCCCGCATGAGCAGAGAGGCAGGCAGGATCTGACGATTATATTCTCCCTTTGCAGGTCGTCTGATAATGCCTCAGACAATCTGCGCATGCGCAGTGTTGACGTCACGCAAGCTGATCAATATATCAGCTGGAGTGCAGTTGCGTCCGGCGCAAGGCGTAGATCGCCAGAGGCATTATCCGACGGGGATGCACTATTCGATAGAACACCGGCAATAGGCTCCGAGTTGACCATATGAAATCGCCCCAATGTGAACAGGGGCTACTTCAATGCAGGTCTGTATGAGGACAATTAGGATGAGGGGTGTGACTGTTACTCAGCTCTGTCAGTGCAGAACACTGGATTAGGAGAACAAAAAGCAAGCAGCATTTTTGCCTAATGAAGAAAAATATTTATGGCATTTTTCAGTATAAATCAGCTGCAGGTCAAAACATGGATATACAGAACTATGATAAGATGAACAAGTCTTATGCTGCGTACACACGACCGTTTTTCCTGTCATGCAAAAAAACTAAGTGATTCCTCTCAAGCCTGCCTTGCATACACACGTTCATGAAAAAAAACGCTAGAGCAAAGTGCGGTGACGTACAACACGTATGACGGCACTATAAAGGGGAAGTTCCATTCGAATGGCGCCACCCTTTGGGCTGCTTTTGCTGATCTCGTGTTAGTAAAGTTTGGTGAGAGACGATTCGCGCTTTTCAGCCTCGTGCTTTTCAGTCCGTTACAGCGTGACGAATGTGATATCTCCATTACAAACGCTGGTTTTACCAGAACGAGCGCTCCCATCTCATACTTGAATATGAGCATGCGTTTTTTTTTTTCCCCTCGGAAAAGCATACACACAAGTGGTTTTCGCGATGAGAAAAAGAACGACGGGAAAACTGCTATGGAGCATACACATGACCGGTTTTCACGACCAATCTAAAAAATGGCAGTTTTCTCGTCATGAAAAACGGTCATGTGTACGCGGCATTAGACTTTGATTGGGATTGGGAAGGAGACCCTGTCCCAATTTTTCTCCTTAAAACAATAGATATATACATATACACACACAGTATCTCACAAAAGTGAGTACACCTCTCACATTTTTGTAAATATTTTATTATATCTTTTCATCTGACAACACTGAAGAAATTGGGCCAAAGTGTCAATATTTTGTGTGGCCACCATTATTTTCCAGCACTGCCTTAACCCTCTTGGGCATGGAGTACACCAGAGCTTCACAGGTTGCCACTGGAGTCCTCTTCCACTCCTCCATGACGACATCACGGAGCTGGTGGATGTTAGAGACCTTGTGCTCCTCCACCTTCTGTTTGAGGATGTCCTCACAGATGCTCAATAGGGTTTAGGTCTGTAGACATGGTTGGCCAGTCCATCACCTTTACCCTCAGCTTCTGTAGCAAGGCAGTGGTTGTCTTGGAGGTGTGTTTGGGGTCGTTATGTTGGAATACTGCCCTGCGGTCCAGTCTCCAAAGGGAGGAGATCATGCTCTGCTTCAGTATGTCACTGTACATGTTGGCATTCATGGTTCCCTCAATGAACTGTGGCTCCCCAGTGCCGGCAGCACTCATGCAGCCCCAGACTATGATACTCCCACCACCATGCTTGACTGTAGGCAAGACACACTTGTCTTTGTACTCCTCACCTGGTTGCCATCACACATACTTGACACCTTCTAAACCAAATAAGTTTATCTTGGTCTCATCAGACCAAAGGACATGGTTCCAGTAATCCAAGTACTCTTAAGCCCCGTACACACGATCGGATAACCTATGAATTTTCGTCCGATGGATTTGTCCATCGGAAATCCGATGAAACTGTTTTTCATCAGTCTTGGCCACACACCATCAGTCAAAAAACCGACCGTTCCAAACGTGGTGACGTAAAACACTCCGATGAGCCGAGAAAAATGAAGTTTAATGCTTCTGAGCATGCGTCGATTTGATTCTGAGCATGCGTGGGTTTTTTAACCGATGGACTTGCCCATAGACGATCAGAAATTCCCATCGGTTTTTTATCCATCGGAAAATTTTAAAACAAGTTCTATTTTTACAACCGATGGAAAAAAGACCGATGGGTACCATACACGATCGGTTGGTCTGATGAAAACCATCCATCGGACGGTTTTCATCAGTCAAACCGATCGTGTGTACGGGGCTTTAGTCTGCTTGTCTTCAGCAAACTGTTTGTGGGCTTTCTTGTGCATCATCTTTAGAAGAGGCTTCCTTCTGGGATGACAGCCATGCAGACCAATTTGATGCAGTGTGCGGCGTATGGTCTGAGCACTGACAGGCTGACCCCCCACCCCTTCAACCTCTGCAGCAATGCTGGCAGAACTCATACGTCTTTTTCCCCAAAACAACCTCTGGATATGACGCTGAGCACGTGCACTCAACTTCTTTGGTCGACCATGGTGAGGCCCGTTCTGAGTGGAACCTGTCCTGTTAAACCGCTGTATGGTCTTGGCCACCGTGCTGCAGCTCAGTTTCAGGATCTTGGCAATCTTCTTATAGCCTATGCCATCTTTATGTAGAGCAACAATTATTTTTTTCAGTTCCTCAGAGAGTTCTTTGCCATGAGGTGCCATGTTGAACTTCCAGTGACCAGTATGAGAGAGTGAGAGCGATAACACAAAATTTAACACACCTGCTCCCCATTCACACCTGAGACCTTGTAACACTAACAATTCACATGACACCGGGGAGGGAGAATGGCTATCTGGGTCCAATTTGGACATTTTCACTTAGGGGTGTACATTGTTGCCAGGGGTTTAGACATTAATGGCTGTGTGTTCAGTTATTTTGAGGGGACAGCAAATGTACACTGTTATACAAGCTGTACACTCACTACTCTACATTGTAGCAAAGTGTAATTTCCTCAGTGTTGTCACATTAAAAGATATAATAACATATTTACAAAAATGTGAGGGGTGTACTTACTTTTGTGAGATACTGTATATGTCTTGTTTGATTTTTGTACCTGATTATTATGATCTGAAATGTCTCCATAGACCACCCCCTGTATCTGAGCAAAAACACAATGGAAATGCTGTTTGGCACTGCCATCTTGTTTATGATGTCAGGGAGCGGGAGCTTTGATTGAACTAGGAAAATATATATATATAATAAATTCCCCCTACAAAGGAAAACTCCTTATACTTACCAGGGAGCTTGCCCTCACTTCGCTCTGTTCAAGAGCTCCAGCCTCCGGCAGAGGTTTCACTGCCAACGCACTTCTGGGAGTGTCAGATTTTGATCCCCGCCATGCACTGCGATTCCTCCTGCTGGCTCTTACATTACTAATGTGTCTTGAAGTGACATAGGGACCATTGGTAGGATGCACAATGCAGGGGATGCAGCTGTTGCACATATGCTGAAAGTATGGTCAATAATTCCAATGTGCGAAGGGAGCGGGCCGGGTGAAACCAGAAATGTTTTTATTAAAACGTTTCTGCAATGACACAAACACATGACCTTCAGACTGATAGACTGGGTAGCAACTGCTATTGTGTTCATACAAAATAATACCCATCTATATCTATAATAATAACATTCACATATACAGGAATAATGTCCTCAAAAAAAATAATAAACAATTGTACATGTGTTGATATGTTAAGTAATCACACAGTAACCTTTACTGATCACAAGGATATAAATTAAATCACTTTCACCCTGTTTATAACCTTAAATATGCTCCCCTCTTACCTGCAATGACACAAACACATGACCTTCAGACTGATAGACTGGGTAGCAACTGCTATTGTGTTCCCACCAAAAACAAAGGTCAGTCTTTTGGTTCCCCTGCTATTAGCAATAGTCCCATTAGAATGTTCTTTCCGCCATTCAGGCTTTTCACTCTATGCTGCCATCTATTGGTGATTTAATAGAAATGCCATGAGTTTAACTTTCTCGATTAGCAAAACTATAATCCTTTTTTATGGGGTACCTGATTTTGACATCCCTTACATAACCATTTAACACGCCAGGAAATGATGTGTTGGATGTGATGTTTCTGTTGTATGTACAAAGTGTCTTCCTTTGCAAGTGACAGAGTTGCCGTAGGGCAGTGTTTTTTGACCAGGGTTTTGTGGATGTTCTTCCTAAACGAGCTAGGGGTTCCATGAGCAGTGAGCAATGGCAAACTGATCTCCCACCTACACTAACAACCAATACAAGGGGGTCATTTTCCATTAACCACCAATGTAAGGGGTCGCTTCTACACTGACCACTTAGAGCCCATTCACACAGGGGCGGCACGACTTGTCCCGCGACTCTGCCGGGCGATCTTCACACGACTTCAAAGGTGACTTGCAAAATGACTTCTATATGCAAGTCGCCCTGAAGTCGTCCCGAAGTAGTACAGGAACCTTTTTCTAAGTCGGAGCGACTTGAGTCACTCCTATTAGAACGGTTCCATTGTACAGAACGGGACGCGACTTGTCAGGCGGCTGAGTCGCCTGACGAGTCGCCCCTGTGTGAATGGGGTCTTATGTTGGTGTTATTCTCTGTTATTAGTGTTATTTTAATTTTAATAATATTGCTAATAACAATTTGAAGTGTCCAATCTGTTAGGCTTACCATTAGTTATTGTTTTCTTTAAAACTTTCCTCAACCTAATGATCATGCCAATGTACCATGAACTCTGAGTATAATCATTTTTAGCAAAGGTTCCCAAAGACCTAAAAAAAATTCAATTGTTCCTCAGGAGTCAAAAGGTTGAGAAAGGCTGCTTTAAAAAGCTGAGGTTGCTAAATGCTGACTAACATACAACTTCCCATGTGCACACTAGATGACTGTAAAGACTACATTGATGATGTGCATGGGCTGCATCCAGAGAGGAAATAACAGATGACCTCAGGGCTGTCTGTGAGGGGATCAGCCTTGTGGGCTGTTTCTCAGTCTTACTAAACCGGTGCTAATTGACTCTAATTACAAGTACAAGACTGTAAGCTTTATGGAGCGAGGCCTCGTTACTTGCAGTTATGTGACTTTTTAGGCTTACTACAACTACATGTGTATTTATAGGTTATACAACCCACAATTTCCTCACAAGCGACAGACTTACAAGTAAATGTAAACCCTAAACCAATGTGTATCATAAACAGTTGCCATCCCTTCATATGCTACTGATCTGATCTCATGCAGATACTTTTCAGCAACTTTTTAGTCAACACGCACTCCAGCGATGGCTGCATGACATTTATTAGGGTGGGTTTCCTGAGAGGGACAACAGTAAACTATGCCTGGTAGTCCCCATTGGAAGCCCGTGTGACAGGAGGACTATGCAGGAGCACAACTAGGAGACCCTTTAACTGCTTGTCCGCCGCCCACCGTCAAATGACGGCGGGCGGAAGACCCTATTGTTCTGGGTGGACGTCATATAACGTTGCGCCTTCCGAAGCCACTAGGGGGCGCGCGCCGCCGCGTCGCTGGGGACCCAATGCGCGTGCCCGGCGGCCGCGATGGCCGTCGGGCACCCGCGATTGCCCAGTAACTGAGCAGGACCATGGATCTCTGTGTGTAAACACAGAGATCCACGTCCTGTCAGGGAGAGGAGACCGATGGTGTGTCCCTTGTACATAGGGACAACCATCGGTCACCTCCCCCAGTCAGTCCCCTCCCCCCCACAGTAAGAATCACTCCCAGGCAACACATTTAACCCCTTCCTCGCCCCCTAGTGTTAACCCCTTCCCTGCCAGTCACATTTATACAGTATTCAATGCATTTTTATAGCAGGGATCGCTGTATGAATGTGAATGGTCCCAAAAATGTGTCAAAAGTGTCCGATGTGTCCGCCGCAATATCGCAGTCACGATAAAAATCGCTGATCGGCGCCAATACTAGTAAAAAATTTTTTTTAGAAAAATGCTATAAATCTATCCCCTATTTTGTAGCTGCTATAACTTTTGCGCAAACCAATCAATATACGCTTATTGCGATTTTTTTTTACCAAAAATATGTAGAGGAATACGTATCTAAGGGAAAATTTTGTTTAAAAAACAATAAATGGATATTTATTATAGCAAAAAGTAAAAAATATTGTGTTTTTTTTTTAAACTTGTTCCTATTCTTTTGTTTATAGCGCAAGAAATAAAAACCGCAGAGGTGATCAAATACCACCAAAAGAAAGCTCTATTTGTGGGAAAAAAATTATAAAAATGTCATTTGGGTACAGCGTTGCATGACTGCGCAATTGTCATTCAAAATGTGACAGCTCTGAAAGCTGACAAATGGCTTGGGCAGGAAGGGGGTGAAAGTGCCCTGTAGGCAAGTGGTTAATAAGAAGTGCCTAAACAATGACCTTAATGGCAGGATTAACAAGTAAACCACTTGCCATCCTAAGTTCACTTATAAAGGTCCTGGAACTCAAGGGCATACCACCCAACTTTTTGAGATGGAAATGAGGGACACCTATCAGCAAAAGTATGCAGGCATAGGACACACCCCTTGCCACGCCCCCTTAAAGGAGAATTGTACAAAAAAAAACAAGTGCTTTTTTTTACCCCTACCTTTATATTGGCTTTTGGAATTTACAAATGCAGCAATTTAGAAATCAGATGAAAGGTTTAGTGCTGGAAAACACTTTTTGATAGATAAAAAGTGCATTTTATATACAACTATATAAATCAGACCAAAATGAGGGACAAATGAGGAGGAAAGAGGGACAGAGGGACATTTCTCCAAATCAGGGACAGTCCCTCGAAATCAGTGACAGTAGGGAGCTATGCTCAAGGGGTTAAAACAATTTAATGACAGCAGCAGCCATATCCTGGCTATCCTGTAAAACTGGGACTTTTATGGGACTATGAAGGCTTGACATGTTTGGTCAGTAATACCTTGGATTACAAGCATAATTCGTTCCAGAAGCATGCTTGTAATCCAAAGCACTCGTATATCAAAGCAAAACTCCTCATAAGAAATAATGGAAATTCAGATGATTCGTTCCACAACCACTGCTGGTGTATGCAGTACTGTATGTGGCCAGAGGTGCGGGGGCGTTGGTGTATGCAGTACTGTATGTGGCCAGAGGTGCGGGGGCGTTGGTGTATGCAGTACTGTATGTGGCCAGAGGTGCGGGGGCGTTGGTGTATGCAGTACTGTATGTGGCCAGAGGTGCGGGGGGCGTTGGTGTATGCAGTACTGTATGTGGCCAGAGGTGCGGGGGTGTTGGTGTATGCAGTACTGTATGTGGCCAGAGGTGCGGGGGCATTGGTGTATGCAGTACTGTATGTGGCCAGAGGTGCGGGGGTGTTGGTGTATGCAGTACTGTGTGTGGCCGGAGGTGCGGGGGCATTGGTGTATGCAGTACTGTATGTGGCCAGAGGTGCAGGGGCATTGGTGTATGCAGTACTGTATGTGGCCAGAGGTGCGGGGGCGTTGGTGTATGCAGTACTGTATGTGGCCAGAGGTGCGAGGGCGTTGGTGTATGCAGTACTGTATGTGGCCAGAGGTGCGGGGGCGTTGGTGTATGCAGTACTGTATGTGGCCAGAGGTGCAGGGGTGTTGGTGTATGCAGTACTGTATGTGGCCAGAGGTGCGGGGGCATTGGTGTATGCAGTACTGTATGTGGCCAGAGGTGCGGGGGTGTTGGTGTATGCAGTACTGTATGTGGCCGGAGGTGCGGGGGCATTGGTGTATGCAGTACTGTATGTGGCCAGAGGTGCGGGGGCATTGGTGTATGCAGTACTGTATGTGGCCAGATGTGCGGGGGCGTTGGTGTATGCAGTACTGTATGTGGCCAGAGGTGCGGGGGGCGTTGGTGTATGCAGTACTGTATGTGGCCAGAGGTGCGGGGGCGTTGGTGTATGCAGTACTGTATGTGGCCAGAGATGCAGGGGTGTTGGTGTTTGCAGTACTGTATGTGGCCAGAGGTGCGAGGGCGTTGGTGTATGCAGTACTGTATGTGGCCAGAGGTGCGGGGGCGTTGGTGTATGCAGTACTGTATGTGGCCAGAGGTGCAGGGGTGTTGGTGTATGCAGTACTGTATGTGGCCAGAGGTGCGGGGGCATTGGTGTATGCAGTACTGTATGTGGCCAGAGGTGCGGGGGTGTTGGTGTATGCAGTACTGTATGTGGCCGGAGGTGCGGGGGCATTGGTGTATGCAGTACTGTATGTGGCCAGAGGTGCGGGGGCATTGGTGTATGCAGTACTGTATGTGGCCAGAGGTGCGGGGGCGTTGGTGTATGCAGTACTGTATGTGGCCAGAGGTGCGGGGGGCGTTGGTGTATGCAGTACTGTATGTGGCCAGAGGTGCGGGGGCGTTGGTGTATGCAGTACTGTATGTGGCCAGAGATGCAGGGGTGTTGGTGTTTGCAGTATTGTATGTGGCCAGGGGTTGCGGGGGCGTTGGTGTATGCAGTACTGTATGTGGCCAGAGATGCGGGGGCTTTGGTGTATGCAGTACTGTATGTGGCCAGAGGTGCAGGGGCGTTGCTGTATGCAGTACTGTATGTGGCCAGAGGATTGGGGGGGCACTGGTGGCTCCAAGCGATTCGTGGAGAACTCGGAGACGCTCGAAGACGCTGGTAGAACTCGGATACACTCGGGAACTGTTGACACTTTCGGGTGCTTCGACGCATGTTGCGCCCACCCCACCCAGCTGGGAATGTCTCTGAGTGTCTCAGAGCATCTCCACGATGCGCTGGGAGCCACAAGTGCCCCCTGACCTCTGGCCACATGCAGTACTGCATATACCAGTGGCTTTACTACATGGCTTGTACTGCTTGTAAATCAAGTCAGCGCTCACATATCAAGTCAAAAAAAATGTTGCTCGTCTTTGAAAACGCTCGAAATACCGCGTTACTCGTAATCCAAGGTATTACTGTATCGAATTACTCGATGCAACCCCATCTTTTTTTATTTTACTAAAATATTGGGTATTAAGCCTCGTACACACGGCCGAGATTCTCGTCGAAAAAACATGTCGTTTTTTTCGACGAGATTCTTGGACAAGAAACTTGTCCCGGCCGAGTGTACACACGCTCGATTCAAAGAACCCGCGGTTCTTTGAATGGAGCCAACGCGGTGACGTCATCGAATACAACGAGCATGCGCTCGTCACATTCGATGCCGTCGCCGCCATCTTGGTTCACCCTAGCTATGCCTAGGAAGCAACCGCGCATGCGTCGAAATAATTTCGAGCATGCGCGGGCTTCAAGGCGAAAAGGTAAGTGTACACACACACAATTTTCTCGTCGAGAAACAGGCTGACGAGAATCTCGACGAGAAAATAGAGAGCAGGTTCACTATTTTCTCGTCGAGATTCTTGTCGCTCTTCTTGACGAGAAACCATACACACGAACTAATTTCTCGGCAAAAAATCTCTGCCAGCAAGTTTCTTGCTGGTTTTTGCAGAGAAACTCGTTCGTGTGTACGAGGCTTAAATGTAAGTGCACTTAAATTCCTTTTAGCAAATATTTTCCTTAAAATATAGATTGTATAAACAGTTGCACAAATATGATACAGAATATACAAATATACAAATATAGATACAGAAAGCCGAGTGTACTTCGGCTAGTTTCGGCTCTGCTCACAGTCCCGCCCATCTCCACTGATTCCGAGAGGAGAGGAGCGAGCGGAGCCGAGATACAGAAAGCCGAGTTTACTTTGGCTAGACTCGGCTCTGCTCACAGTCCCGCCCATCTCCACTGATTGCGAGAGGAGAGGAGCGAGCGGAGCCAAGATACAGAAAGCCGAGTTTACTTTGGCTAGACTCGGCTCTGCTCACAGTCAGGGGCGGGACTGCGAGAGGAGCCGAGACTAGCCAAAGTACACTCGGCTTTCTGTATGTCAGCGGCCTCGCTCCTCTCGCAATCAGTGGAGGTGGGCGTGACTGCGAGAGGAGCCGAGTAAAGCCGAGTGTACTTCGGCTTTGTGTATCTTGGCTCCGCGCCCTCGTTTCGTCACAATCAGCGGGGGATCAGCAGGGATTGGCGTATAACACGCACCCATGATTTTCCCCTGATTTTAAGGAGAAAAAAGCGCGTGTTATACGCCGATAAATACGGTATTTATACATACGATTCATATGATTACAGTCCCTTTGATTGGTACAACCTACTGTAAATTGTGTTTTTTTCTTTATTCTTTGGAACTTTTTCAAATTCTTCTACTTTGTTTTACATCTTTATACCTTAAAATAATCAATGAAAGTCAGGTGATAGAGAGTAGGGATGAGCTTCGTGTTCGATCGTTCGTCGAAGATCGAACGATTTGGGCCGTTCGCGCCAAATTCGAGTGACGCGAACGGCCCACAATGCACTACGCCATCGCAGTGTCATCAAGGCGCTGTGATTGGCCAAGCATGCACTGTGACCCCGCATGCTTGGCCAATCACAGCGCCGGCAGCAAGGAGAGCAATGATTGGCCACAGGCAGGATGCCTGTGGCCAATTATTGCTGAGGGGGTTTAGTACACGCCCCACACTATAAAAGGCCGCCAGCGCGGCGGCCTTGTGTAGTGTGTTCCGGAGCAGGGAAAGAGAAGCATAGGCAGGGACAGTGTCATTATTTTTCCTTTACTAATCCTGGATTCCTTGTGTTTAGGGACAAATAAGGATAGGTAGGGAGAGTGTCAGTGACAGTGTGCTATTCTGTGCTAATCCTTGTTTGTAGGGACAGAGAGGTACAGTGAGGGAAAGTGTCAGTGTGCTATTCTGTTCTAAACCAATCTTGTTGAACCATATTTTCAATCCTTGAGTTTAGGGACAGAGAGGTACAGTGAGGGAAAGTGTCAGTGTGCTATTCTGTGCTAAATCTTGTTTGTAGGGAGGGACAGAGTAGGACAGTGAGGGAAAGTGTCAGTGTGCTATTCTGTTCTAAACCAATCTTGCTGAACCATATTTTCAATCCTTGAGTTTAGGGACAGAGAGGTACAGTGAGGGAAAGTGTCAGTGTGCTATTTTGTGCTAAATCTTGTTTGTAGGGACAGAGTAGGACAGTGAGTGAAACTGACAGTGTGCTATTCTGTTCTAAACCAATTTTGCTGTTCCATATTTCAAATCCTTGAGTTTAGGGACAGAGAGGTACAGTGAGTGAAACTGACAGTGTGCTATTCTGTTCTAAACCAATTTTGCTGTTCCATATTTCAAATCCTTGAGTTTAGGGACAGAGAAGGATAGGCAGGGGACAGTGTCAGTGTCATTGTTGCTAAGCCTCCTGCACAGTATACACCTGAAGGTAGCCCTTATTGCTCTTTTTCCCATCTCCCTGCAGGCCATCCATTAAAATGTCTGGAAGGCAAACAAGGAGAGGCAGACAGTCAGGAGGCAAAAAAAGAGGGCAAGCAGGCTCTGTGTCTGGGGGCAACAGTGCTGGTCGTGGACGCGGTGCATTGTCATCAGCACATGGCCATGGGACACGCTTGTCCTTCTTTTCGGCAGCTGGACATGTTGAGCCACATCATGCCGAAGACTTGGTAGAGTGGATGACCAAGCCCACCTCATCCTCCTCATCCTCTCTCACCCAGGCTCAGGGTACTGGCAAAGCAGCTGCAAAAGCGTCCTCTTCTCTGGTATCATTATCTTCATTAGTCAATCCTTCCCTAGGCCCACCATGTCCTCCTCCTGAGGAGTCCCCCGAACTGTTTGAGCACAGTGTTGGGTACATGCTCCAGGAGGATGCCCAGCGTTTGGAAGGATCTGATGATGATACCCAGCTAGAGGAAGGCAGCAGCGTGAGAGCAGAGAGAGGGGATGCTCAAGAAGGACACCAATCTGGCAGTCATGCTCCAGCAGCTGCAGCATACTGCCAGATTGGCTCCAGTGATGAGGAGGGAGGGGATGATGAGGTCACTGACTCCACGTGGGTGCCTAATAGGAGAGAGGAGGAGGAGGAGGAGGATGAGGAGGAGGCACATCTCCAACGAGGCAGGATGCCCTTGAGTGGCCAGCGTATGGGCAGCACACCGACGGAATCACACCGCAGAGCTCCGCCTGTGCAGGGCGCTGCCTCTGCCCGTCATTCAAAAAGTTCTTTGGTGTGGGCCTTTTTTGAGGCGAGTGCATCAGATCGCACAGCTGCTGTTTGCAACATATGTCTCAAGCGTATATCGCGTGGCCAAAACATCAGCCGCTTGGGCACCACATGCTTGATCAGACATATGTTGACCTGCCATGCAGCTCGTTGGCAAGCCTACCTTAAAGACCCACACCAAAGAACAAAGCTGACCTCTTCTTGCACCGCATCAGCTGGGATCTCCAACCCCACTATACCTTCACTCCTCTCTGAAACCTGCTCTGAGAGGAATGAAGGTGTAGAATTAGGTGTGTCACAGGCAAGTACTTGCGGGCACTCTGCTAGCAGTACACCAACGTCCGATTCTAGCAGGCAAATTTCCCTGCCCCAGCTGCTGGACCGTCGAAAGAAGTTCACTCCCAGCCATCCACATGCCCAGCGGTTGAATGCTAGCTTGGCTAAATTGCTAGCGCTTCAACTGCTGCCTTTTCAGTTGGTAGACTCGGACCCCTTCCGTGAGTTTGTGCAATGTGCGGTTCCTCAGTGGCAGGTTCCCAAACGCCACTTTTTCGCACGGAAGGCGATTCCGGCTCTCTACAGGCATGTGGAAGGCAATGTCTTGGCCTCCCTGGACAGGGCGGTCAGCGGTAAGGTGCATATTACCGCTGACTCATGGTCCAGCAGGCATGGACAGGGACGTTACCTTTCTTTCACGGCCCATTGGGTCACTCTTTTGGCAGCTGGGAAGGATGCAGGACAAGGTGCAGTAGTGTTGGAGGTTGTTCCACCGCCACGCCTCCAAAATGCTACTACTGGTTGTGACACACCTCTCTCCTCCACCCCCTCCTCTTCTTCTTCCTCCATGGCCTCTTCCTGTGGTTTGTCCTCGGAACCAGCGGTGCTCCGTAGGCGTTCAAGGGGCTACGCAAGTACGCAGGCAAAAAGATGCCATGCCGTGCTTGCGCTGGTGTGACAGGAGCCACACTGGGGCAGAGGTCCTGTCTGCTCTGCAGGGGCAGGCCGAGAGGTGGTTGACGCCACGCCAGCTTAAGCCAGGAATGGTGGTTTGCGACAATGGCACCAACCTCCTCTCCGCCCTCCGACAGGGACAACTGACCCATGTGCCCTGTATGGCTCACGTCCTTAACCTGGTGGTGCAGCGGTTCTTGGGCAGGTACCCGGGCTTACAGGATGTCCTGAGGCAGGCCAGGAAAGTCTGTGTGCATTTCCGCAGATCTTATAATGCCAGTGCTCGCCTGGCTGAGCTGCAAAAGGAGTTGAACCTGCCCAAGAACCGCCTTATATGTGACATGCCCACCAGGTGGAACTCAACGTTGGCCATACTGCAGCGGCTGCACACGCAGCAGAGGGCCATCAATGAGTACCTGTGCGACTACGGCACCAGGACAGGGTCAGGGGAGCTCGGGTTTTTTTCACCACGCCAGTGGGGCATGATCAGGGATGCATGCACTGTCCTGGCACCATTTGAGGAGGCCACGAGGATGGTGAGCAGTGACAGTGCATGCATCAGTGACACTGTACCTCTTGTCCACCTGTTGGAGCACACGCTGCGTGGAATAATGGACAGGGCACTTGAGGCAGAACAGAGGCAGGAAGAGGAGGACTTCCTTGCCTCTCAAGGCCCCCTTTACCCAGACAGTGTTCCTTCTGTCCCACCCATCGCACAGGAAGAGGAGGAGGAGGAGGAGGAGGAGGAGGAGGATTGTGTCAGCATGGAGGTGGAGGCTGGCACTCAGCATCATCAGCAGCAGTCTTTTAGGGATGATTTACAGTCCCAAGAAACCAGTGGACTTGTACGTGGCTGGGAGGAGGTGGCTGCGGATCATGTCGTCCTTAGTGACCCAGAGGACTCCGGACTGAATGCCTCAGCTAACCTACGCTGCATGGCCTCCCTGATCCTGCAAAGTCTGCGGAAGGATCCTCGTATTCTTCGGATCAAGGAGAGGGACCATTACTGGCTGGCCACTCTACTTGATCCACGGTACAAGGGTAAGGTTGCGGACCTTATCGTACCGTCGCAGAGGGAGCAGAGGATGAGACAACTCCGGGAGGCCTTGCAGAAAGGTCTGTGCAACGCGTTCCCAGAGACTGGGAGGTTACAAACTCCTGGTCCTGGACAACGAGTTGCTGAGGCTTCGGGCAGTCAAAGAAGGAGCGGTGGGGAAGGTGGCCGTCTGACCGATGCGTTCAGACAATTCTTTAGTCCGCAGCCCCAAAGTATGATCGGTTCCAGCAACCATCGCCAGCGTCTGATATACATGGTCCAGGAAAACCTAGGGGCAAGGTCAGACTTGGACACCTTCCCCACCGAAAATCCTCTGGCTTACTGGGTCTTGAGGATGGATCACTGGCCAGAGCTTGCACAGTATGCAATTGAGCTACTGGCCTGTCCTGCATCCAGCGTTCTTTCAGAACGCACATTCAGTGCTGCTGGAGGATTTGTCACGGATCACAGGGTGCGCCTGTCCACCGACTCGGTTGATCGACTGACTTTCATCAAGATGAACCAGTCTTGGATCACCACCAGCTACCACACACCTGATGCTGATATAACAGACTAATTGATTTTAAAATGTCACATCCCTTCAAGACTGATGCTGATGCTGAGTGCCTGTGCTGATATGTTGACTGGCTATCCTCCTCCTCCTCCTCAATGATACGATTAATGATGATAGCTTGGAAGATCATTTTGGTTTATGGGTGACGCCACCAGTGGCTAAGGCCCAATTTTTCAGCCCCTGTTTAAAAGGGGCGTGTAATTAAAATTTTTGATGCAATACTTTGCAACAGGCCTCATTGCTGTGCTCCAAGTACAGTATCTGTGAGGGGTTGCAGTGTTGTGCCACCAGTGCCTAAGGCCCAATTTTTCAGCCCCTGTTCAACAGGGGCATGCAATTATAATTATTGATCTAATAATTCACAGCAGGGCCCATTGCTGCGCCCACCAAGAGTAACTGTCAGGCCTTACAGTGTTGTGGCACCAGCACCACCATCACCACCACCACCACCACCAAAGGCCCAATTTTCAGCCCCTCTTCAACAGGGGCATGCAATTATAATTATTGATCGAATAATTCACAGCAGGACCCATTGCTGCGCCCACCAAGAGTAACTGTCAGGCCTTACAGTGTTGTGGCACCAGCACCACCATCACCACCACCACCACCACCAAAGGCCCAATTTTTCAGCCCCTATTCAACAGGGGCATGCAATTATAATTATTGATCTAATAATTCACAGCAGGGCCCATTGCTGCGCCCACCAAGAGTAACTGTCAGGCCTTACAGTGTTGTGGCACCAGCACCACCATCACCACCACCACCACCACCAAAGGCCCAATTTTTCAGCCCCTGTTCAACAGGGGCATGCAATTATAATTATTGTTCGAATAATTCACAGCAGGGCCCATTGCTGCGCCCACCAAGAGTAACTGTCAGGCCTTACAGTGTTGTGGCACCAGCACCACCATCACCACCACCACCACCAAAGGCCCAATTTTTCAGCCCCTGTTCAACAGGGGCATGCAATTATAATTATTGTTCGAATAATTCACAGCAGGGCCCATTGCTGCGCCCACCAAGAGTAACTGTCAGGCCTTACAGTGTTGTGGCACCAGCACCACCATCACCACCACCACCACCACCACCACCAAAGGCCCAATTTTTCAGCCCCTATTCAACAGGGGCATGCAATTATAATTATTGATCTAATAATTCACAGCAGGGCCCATTGCTGCGCCCACCAAGAGTAACTGTCAGGCCTTACAGTGTTGTGGCACCAGCACCACCATCAAAGGCCCAATTTTTACTACAACTGATCAACAATTATATGTTATTACAATTCCTGATATAATAGTTGACAGCAGGGCGTTCCAGCACCCACCAAGAATAACTGTGAGTGCTTTCAGTGTTGCGCCAACACCAACACCTAAGGGGCCAATTTCTGCAGAGTATATACGGCAGGTCCCTACTTTCAAACATCCAACTTACAAACTACTACTACTTGCAAACGGAAGAAGACAACAGGAAGTGAGAGGAAATCTACCCCTTGGAAGGAAAATTCTCTCCTGTAAGAATTAATATGGGAGAAAGGTGTCTCCTCTCTACTGATGCTTTATCACCAATCCTTGTTTCAATAAAAACACCACATTTCAAAAACAGTTGTCATTGGGACGCAAAGTGAGGTGAAATGTTCTGAACAGGGGCACAGACAGCAAAAAAAATGTGACAGGGGTGATAACCGTTCCCTATGTTTTCCAAAAAGCTAAAAAAAAGGAATTTGGCATGGAGCTACACTTAAACAATGCAGCTGTTCAAAATTACAAACAGATTCTACATAAGAACAAACCTACAGTCCCTGTCTTGTATGCACCGCCTGTATACGGCTGTTCAGAGTATATAGGGCCTTTTTTATTTTGTGTGCGGGGTTCCCCTTAATATCCATACAAGACCCAAAGGGGCTGGTAATGGGCTGGGGTAGGGGGGGGGGGGGGTTGATGGGGTAGCTATGCCATTTTTCATAAAGATTTTCATCCATATTACCGGGACCAGACATTGCATTAAAGCCGCAAGCAGTTTTAAATGGCTTTTTTTCCTTTAGAAATGTTATTTTGTGCAGGGACAGTTCTAAACACGGGAAACACGTGGCACTTCACAGGCATACTTTAGACACCCCCCAGGTACAATATTTAAAGGAATATTTGACTTTTTTTTTTCACTTTATGCATCATTAAAATGACTGCTCCCGGAAAACGTCTGTTTTTAAAACTTCTTTTTGCATTGATACATGTCCCCTGGTGCAGAACCCGGGTTCCCAAACTCTGTTTCGGACAATAACATGAATAATAGTCGTTATAATTAGCACTTTAGAATCCGAACATTCGCATCCATTGTATTTAATAGGGTTCTAATGTTCGTGCGAACTTCCGTTCCGTTCGCGGGTTCTGGTGCGAACCGAACCCGGGGGTGTTCGGCTCATCACTAATAGAGAGAATGCCTTTATTGGAAGAGACACTGCTGTAAAGGTGAATGTCTTTATGACCTTGGTGAAAGTGTTCTTGGAAGTGCGCATTACTACAAATGGTGAAGAATAATAAAATGCAAATGCCGTTTCACTTCCAGAACAGAGGTGTGATCTCAAACACTTGTATCAATGGCTGAGAATAAGTTCATTTGGTGATGTGAACCAGTTGGCTGAATTTACTTTTTTCCAGTTAGAGACACATTTCCCTTTTTTAGGGTTTGATTTGCATCTTTTGCATCTTCTTGGACTTGTTATTTTCAGCTTACTGAATGAATGAAAGAAGGGAAGCATGGGGGATACATTTACAATCCTCCCCCAGGCTACTCTCCTTCAACATCACAAATGCTAATGAGAGAATGAATAGGCCTCTATCAGTGTGGCATATACATTATATTACCAAAAGTATTGGGACACCTGCCTTTACATGTACATGAACTGTAATGGCATCCCAGTCTTAGTCCGTAGGGTCCAATATTGAGTTGGCCCACCCTTTGCAGCTATAACAGTTTCAAATCTTTTGGAAAGGTTGTCCACAAGGTTTTGGAGTGTGTCTATGGGAATGTTTGCACTGATGTTTGACGAGAAGGCCTTGCAATCCCAAAGGTGTTCTATCGGGTTCAGGTCAGGACTCTATGCAGCCCAGTCAAGTTCCTCCACCCCAAACTCACTCATTCATGTCTTTATGGACCTTGCTTTGTGCACTGGTCCAAATCATTTGGTGGAGGGGGGATTATGGTGTGGGGTTGTTTTTCAGGGGTTGGGCTTGGCCCCTTAGTTCCAGTGAAGGGAACTCTCAAGACGTCAGCATACCAAGACATTTTGGACAATTTCATGTTCCCAACTTTGTGGGAAAAGTTTGGGGATGGCCCATTCTTGTGCCAACATGACTGCACACCAGTGCACAAAGCAAGGTCCATAAAGACATTGATGAGCTTCTGGAAGAATTGTCCAACATTCCCATAGACACACTCCTAAACCTTGTGGACAGCCTCCCCAGAAGAGTTGAAGCTGTTATAGCTGCAAAGGGTGGGCCAACTCAATATTGAACCCTTCGGACTAAGACTGGGATGCCATTAAAGGTCATGTGCATGTGAAAGGCAGGCATACTAATACTTTTGCTAATATAGTATACCTAAAATGAACCTGAGTTTTCGCAAAATATCTAAATCCAAGAAAATCTAAATATGCTACAGTTTACCTGTCCTTAGATATGGTAGCTGCCTTAGTTTTCTTTTTTTCAGTCTAAGAATATCTTCAGCAAATACAGAAACAATAGTTGATCTTACGAGGAATATCGCATCCTTGTCACAAATAGTGTTACATTTTTTCCAGACCGTCCAAGTTTCTTTCCAATTCTGTCACACCATTATGTACTGGAGATAAAGAAAGAAAGATGTGTTTGTAGTCTAAATCCACCAAGCAACCTCCTGTGGCAACCATGGTTCTCTTGATAGATACAGTGGAGAAGTGAGTGTAGCCACACAGGGACAGAAAGTGTGTTATTCGCAGATGAAAATAAAGGGAAGAAAGCCTGAAAAAGGAAAACCAGTGTAAGCACATCATCTTTAGATATCTTTGGGTTTATAATTGTCCTTTGCTGCCTCCCTCCTCCCCCTCTCTGTAATCCACATAACCAAATAGTTACCTTCAGCCTTGTTCTCGAGATCTTCAGTGTGTGGTCCTACCAGGCAATGCACAACCTTCGCACCAAACATGTCTTGAGTCGACCATAAACAAGTATTTGGAGCCGGCAACTCGATGCATCCATGTTGAGATCTTTATTTGCTACAAGGTAATAGCAGATAAAAACAGCCTACACATTTCGGCCAATGGCCTTAGTTATAGCTATGATTAAGACCATTTCCTAAAACACGTAAGATGTTTTTATCTGTTATCACCGCCGTGTGGTAAATAAAGATCTCAACATGGATGCTTCGAGTTGCCAGTGTTCTGACGACCTGGTTCCTCCTATCGATATGGTTCCCCCCTTGACTGCGCAGGCGCAATCCGAGGCGACGGAAATCTCAGAGGTTTAACAGCTGTTCGGCAGCTGCAGACACGCTCACTCCCGTTGCTTAGTTACACATGCTGCTTTCTTCTTCATGCCGCTCTATACAGCAAGGGGCGGATCAGATGTGATATTGAGCAGTGCGATTTGTTTGTTTATACACAACGCTCTATACAGCCCCTTGCTGTATAGAGCGGCGTGTATAAACAAACAAATCGCACTGCTCAATATCACATCTGATCCGCCCCTTGCTGTATAGAGCGGCGTGTATAAACAAACAAATCGCACTGCTCAATATCACATCTGATCCGCCCCTTGCTGTATAGAGCGGCATGAAGAAGAAAGCGGCGTGTGTAATGAAGCATCGGGGGCGAGCGCGTCCACAGCTGCCGAGCCTATGGTTCCTCCTATCGATCTGGTTCCCTCTTGACTGCGCAGGCGCAAGCCGAGCATACGGAAATATCCGAGCTTTAACAGTTGTTCGCCTGCGTAGTCAAGGGGGGAACCATATCGATAGGGGAACCAGCTCGACAAGACACCGGCTCCATATATTTGTTTTTTTTTAACTATCATGAGTAATTAGAGGACGATTGGAGCCTGGAAGAAACAGCATTGATCTCTCTACTAGCCTTATCTAACCTGTTCCCAGTCTCACAACATGTCTCCAGTCTCTGATTATCATTTCCTCTAGTATGTCTACAATCTATGACAGTGATCTATAGCTTTACATATACTGAACATTGCATTTGGCCCTTTGTTGATAACAGTGGCCACATTTGAGACCTCCTAATTTAACAAACAATGGCCTACAAACAGAAGATCAGGATTTCAAATGCTTATCAATGGCGAGGCCAACAATAAAAGAGAAGAGAATTTCAGGTGGACGATGATAATCCACATTGTGTGATGGACAATAGAAACGGTTACAATAAAACTTCAAATTTGCAACTCGGTGGTTCTTGCCTGACTGCATCTTCTACCCTGGACTTTTTTTTTTTATCTGACGGCATGTTTGTCAGTCTCGAAAAAGTATTCATTGATCATGCAGGAAGTAGAATTCTATCCTCATCATGTGGGGCCCCTGGACATTTATTGCACCTACCCAGCATTTCTTTATAGTAATATTTAGTGTTCAAGCCTACCTTCATTTACTTCTTTTATATTTGTACATAAACCTATGTATTTCATTATAGTATGCTCATAACTGGAAATCTATTGCCGACTATTCTTTGATGTGCCTTAGCTATTCTCCAAAAAATTTTCAATGAAAGAAAAAAACTATAAAAAAAAATGCAAAAAGCTAGCCATACATGTTAAGATTTTTCTCATTCAGTGCTGTGGACTGAGTAAGAGAAATACATACGGTAGATTCCTATATCCACAATAGGCCCCTTTCACACGTGGCGGCGATCTGCTTGCTCCATTAATACCCGACTGACACCCAATCTCCTGTACAGATGGAGAACGTACCCTCATCTGTCTGTTTTTGGCGAATCGGATAGGATGTAGGCGGGTGTAAACAGACACATGTCTATTTACAAATGCCGCTCCATGGAGAAGAATAAGGGTTCCGATCGTGTCCGCCCGAAAAGCTGACAGGCGGTTGCAGAAAATACATTTTACAAGTATATTTTACAAGTAAATTAAATCACTTTTTGAGTTTAGATCAACTGTTACACTTACTGATAAGATTTTCAATGCTGATCACAATCACAAATCTTAAAGTGGATGTTCACCCAATCACTAAAATCTTATAGAAGCTTTAACATGTTATTGTCACTTCAAAAATAATTTTCTATTCTAATATGCTTAATATGTTTTACAATATTAATCAAACACAAACATAATAATTTGTAATGGTAGAATTCCAGCGACGTCAAGGTAGAAATATTGTCACTACAACGCATACAGTGCCTTGAAAAAGTATTCACACCCCTTGAAATTTTCCACATTTTGTCACGTTACAACCAAAAAAACTTAAATGTATTTTATTGGGATTTTATGTTGGACCAACACAAAGAGGCACATAATTGTGAAGTGGAAGGAAAATGATAAATGGTTTTCCAATTTTTTTACAAATAAATATGTGAAAAGTGTGGCGTGCATTTGTATTCAGCCCCCCCTGAGTCAATACTTTGTAGAACCTCCTTTCACTGCAATTACAGCTGTAAGTCTTTTTGGAGATGTCTCTACCAGCTTCACACATCTAGAGAGTGACATTTTTGCCCATTCTTTGCAAAATAGCTCAAGCTCTGTCAGATTGGATGGAGAGCGTCTGTAAACAGCAATTTTCAAGTCTTGCCACAGATTCTCAATTGGAACTAGGTCTGGACTTTGACTGGGCCATTCTAACACATGAATATGCTTTGATCTAAACCATTCCATTGTAGCTCTGGCTGTATGTTTAGGATCGTTGTCCTGCTGGAAGGTGAACCTTCACTCTCGGTCTCAAGTGTTTTGCAGACTGTAACAGGTTTTCTTCTAAGATTGCCCTGTATTTGGCTCCATCCATCTTCCCATCAACTCTGACCAGCTTCCCTGTCCCTGCTGAAGAAAGCATCCCCACAACATGATGCTGCCACCACCATGTTTCACAGTGGGGATGGTGTGGTCAGGGTGATGTTCAGTGTTAGTTTTCCTCCACACATAGCGTTTTGCTTTTAGGCCAAAAAGTTAAATTTTGGTCTCATCTGACCAGAGCACCTTCTTCCACATGTTTTCTGTGTCCCCCACATGGCTTCTCGCAAACTGCAAATGGGACTTCTTATGGCTTTCTTTCAACAATGTCTTTCTTCTTGCCACTCTTCCATAAAGGGCAGATTTGTGGAGTGCACAACTAATAGTTGTCCTGTGGACAGATTCTCCCACCTGAGCTGTGGATCTCTGCAGCTCCTCCAGAGTTACCATGGGCCTCTCGGCTGCTTCTCTGATTGATGCTCTCCTTGCCCGGCCTGTCAGTTTAGGTGGACGGCCATGTCTTGGTAGGTTTGCAGTTGTGCTATACTCTTTCCATTTTCAGATGATGGATTGAACAGTCCTCTGTGAGATGTTCAAAGCTTGAGATATTTTTTTATAACCTAATTCTGCTTTAAAATTCTCCACATCTTTATCCCTGACCTGTCTGGTGTGTTCCTTGGCCTTCATGGTGCTGTTTGTTCACTAAGGTTCTCTAACAAACATCTGAGGGATTCACAGAACAGCTGCATTTATACTGAGATTAAATTACACACAGGTGGACTCTTACCCTTAGTATTTACTAATTTGGTGACTTCTGAAGGCAATTGGTTCCACTAGATTTTAGTTAGGGGTATCAGAGTACAGGGGGTTAAATACAAATGCACGCCACACTTTTCACATATTTATTTGTAAAAAAAATAATTGAAAACCATTTATCATTTTCCTTCC